>OY282452.1:6342653-6767653 GCA_958295655.1 Palloptera scutellata | reverse complement strand
TTGTAGGTTTGCCATTGCCTGCCAAGAGGCGGTGCTGTGTAGAAAAATGATTTTCATACTTTTTGATTTTGCCTGTGCCGGGATTTGAACCCCGGACACTATGCGTAATAGCCCAAAGCACTTCCACTACTCCATAGCGATCACGACGATAAATACTCCAGACATTGTTTTTATTGCTACCGAATAAAAAACGTTTTGAGTGGAAAAAAAACATCTAACCCAAATATTCGCAATCTCCGAATCCACTAGTGAGATTGGGTTAGATTAGCTGACCTATAGTAAGACCAATATGGCCAATAAGGTCCTCCGTAATACCATGTATACTGCATCAACAGTGAAATGACAGTTCAAACCCAAAGCCTCCCCAGTGAGAGTCTAGTGCGCTACTCACTAGACTATCAAGATCGTCAGTAAAACAGTTTTTAGCAGTCCTAAATCTCTGAAAGCTTAATTCCCACTGAACTGTAGCAACCTAAGTTTTTGCAATTTAAAGGAGTGAGTATATTACCAATTATTGTTTGGAGATTGCAAAACCAGGTTTTTTGATCGCTGTCTATTCGAAACTGGCAATTCAGTAGATTCAAGACCATTTCACTCATCTCGCTTATTACGACTGACAACAGATGGGGGTGAACCAGAACACTACAATCTCCGATTGATTCTTGGAGACTCATGGTATACACTCAAAGGTTAATGAGCTAACTAACATTAGTTATAGGGTTTTACGCTCAACTGGCAGTTATGGTATAACTGCCTATACCTTAGAAATATGACTTTATATACATTCTATCAGAAAAATACAAAGTAATTTTCATTTAAAAAGTCCACTTAAATGGATTGAAAATATCATTTTTGTCGCTAAGTTGGCACCACTGTCCTCTATCCTGACGCGATTGTGGCAAAGCATTCAAAGAGCGTGGTATTCCATACCCCAGGCTACTTACGCGTTTCTGGTGGAATCAATGCCTAGAAGGTGTCTGCCGCGGTTTTAATTAACAAAGGCTATTCCACAAAATATTAGCATTAGTAAACAATTTTAGTCAATATTTTATAAACTGTTTTTTTTAATTGAAGTGTTGTATTGTTTTGTCCTTTTGAAATGTGATTTTATGTATAACTTTTAAATTTATTTTTTTACACTGAATTGATTTTGTTTTTTCGTTTTAAGAAAAAATTAAACTTATGGAATAAATAAATAAGCTCGGCCTAAATGCAAGAAGCTCGGCCTAGGCCCTCCATTGGCTGTTGTGCCATTAAAAGTAAGTAAAGTAATAACTGAACAAAAATAAATACCTTTTCAATTTATCATAAGCCTAGAGAAATAATTTTTTAAGGTTTTTGGTTTCAGAACAAGGTGTTCCTTTTTATTGTCCTACACTCTATGTACTAATGTACTAATTACTAGATGTATGTAGTTACAGGAATAATAGCAACATTTAGCTTTTAAAATTGAATTTCCATATTTTGACAAGCTAAATTAATAAAACAAACAAATTTGCTGTACATACATTGAGCAAATATCTCGAATGTTAATGTTGGTGTTGATGTTGACGACATCAATACAACGATGTTTCTAAATATCTACATACAAACTTGTAGATGCAGTCATACAAAAACACAAACATACACAAACAAGTGAATGTACTTGTATGTGTACTTACATGCATGTATTTGCGTTTTCTCTTGTATATGTGTGCACGTAAGTTTAATGTGCTAATAGGTGGCTAAGAACTTTTCAATGAATATAGTACATATTTACATACATACATACATACATACATACATTCATATATATGTATATACTTATGTGTATATACGTATGTGTATTGACTGCCAGAAAACACAAGAAAGGATAAAGTTTTTAGCTTACCGTTCATCAGCTTCTTCGTGATACGCTCTAGAAACACAAAAAACACATAGAAAAAAACAAATACATAGAAAGTAGTAAAGTTTTTATTGCCTTGGGGTGCGGAGAAGGCTTTGTGAGAGCGAAAATTCCCAATGTTCATACGGGTATTATGTAGTTAGGGTTTAGAATATATAGTAAGTATGTATACCTACATAGAGTGAATGTGGAATTAGAAAACTTTTGTTGTAATTACGCAAAAATTTCAAAAAATTACAAGAATGCATATATTATGTCTGTATGTCAGTAAGTATATGTAAAAGTTGTTGATAACTTAAGCAAGTTTATGTGTACTCGTACTACTAATTGTTTTTTTTTTTTTTGTTTTTTCTTTTATTTTTTAGTTGATTCTTTGTTAATTTTACTGCATAAATCAGGTTTACTCGTACTCTACTATCTGCATTTACCAATTTAAATATCTTAGTAACCGTTTGACCGACAAAGCACTACATACTAAAGTGTTTTTTTTCTAGAAGTGTGGTTGCAATACTTTTATCGGAGTTGGTCCTTTTGACAGGTGTCACTTGAGGTATGCTCAGTTTGGTTTGCCATTTCATAATGAATAGACTTACGCCTGAACAATGTTTGCAAATCATTGAAATTTATTATCAAAATTCATGAGCTGTGAAAAAAGTGTTTCGCAAGCTACGTCCATGGATACGTGAATAAACAAAATTGCCGTATTTGGAGTGAAGACCAGCCAGAGGCAATTCAGTAGCTACCAATGCATCCCGAAAAATGCACTGTTTGGTGCGGTTTATGAGAAGGCCGCAACGTTACGGTCAATGGAGAATGGTACCGTTCAATGAAAACAGAATTTTTTTGGCGAAAATGCTAGAATTAGACTCGGCCGACATGTGGTTCCAACAGGATGGTGCCACATGCTACACTGCACGCGAAACCATCACCATGCATCAATTGAGAGGCGAATTTGATGAGCAGTTAATCTCACGTTTTGGTGCAGTCAATTGGCCACCAAGATCGTGTGATTTGCCCCCGTTAAACTATTTTTTGTGGGGCTATGTTAAGTCTCTTGTCTATAGGAACAGGCCAAAAACGATTACTACTTTGGAAGCCAACATTGAACGCGTCATTGATGAGATTCCGGTCGAAATGGGTGAAAAAGTGTGCCAAAATTGGACATTCAGAATGGACCACTTGAAGCGTAGCCGCGGGCAACATTTGTGGCCGAAATTATCTTTCAAAAGTGAATGGCAGGAATTGATTTATCGATCCAAATAAAAATTTCATTCACTTTTGTAAAATTTCTGTGTTTTTTTTTCATTTTCAAAAACTAAACTCTTATACAAGTCACCCTTTATATTCAAATTCTTTTGCAGCATATTTGCAGCAAACCCTTTTTTTTTTTTTTGTATATTTGATGTAAACATTAAATATTGTAATAAATTTAAAAAAAAAAAGTTCAAAGCATTTTTTCCATTCTTTACTACACTGCTACTTCAATTTGACAAAATTTCATCTCAAAATGTTTTTAAAAACATAAGTTCTTAACATAGAAAGGTAAATTGTAGCGGGAAAATCACAGAGTAGGGGTGGGGAGGGAAGATGAGTAGCACTGACACACTAAGATATATACGCATTCTCTACTATTATTAAGGAATAGTTTGACTATTAAAAATGCTGTACTCCAAAGCAACCAATTTGTTTTAATAACAAACAAGAAATGTATCATCCAAAATGCATACTGCAAATAAAAAAATAGAAACTAAACTAAAACTTCATGCAGTTTGATATCACTAAGAAGAAATATATAATTAAATCTCCTTGTACTGCAATTCAAGTTTAATGAATTGTGTTTATTTATATTCAATTAAAAATTTATTTAAAATGAATACATAAATATTCATAATAAGATATAATTGATATCATATTGTTGCGATTATGTTTATTTATGCACAACCAGTAAAAGGAAGGTTCGATCACTGGATTGTGTTAAAAGCAAATGTTGGCAATTTTATTAAATTCACCTCTTAACACTTAAACACTTAAACACTTTTTTGTTACACTAAGACTGTCGTACTGTGACCCCATGTATTCCGCTGCTGCAGGCATATTTATAGCACACATTCTATCGCTGTCACGAACATTCCAGAGCTCTTCGAAGTTTCCTGCTGATGCTATGTTTTATGTCATTAGTTAACATAACCACGAATATTAGCTTGGCCACGAACCTCAAAGCTGTTTTGAAGTTTCTATGCTAATACATTCCGAAGTCGCTAGATGTCGTCGATGTGTAATAACTACCACTGCAGATCACTACACTTACATATATATGTATTCACATAAATAACATGCGCCTTGTCTTTACCATATGCTCACATACTTTACTTTACTTTTAATGGCACAACAGCCCATGGAGGGCCTAGGCCGAGCTTTTTCGCATCCACTCATGTTTTTCGTGTTATATTTGTACATGAATGGAAGGGACCTACAGTTTAATGCCGAATCCGAACGGCGAAGTGAAAAGCTTTTCATGGCAATTTTTACTCTTGTAGGTGCCGTGTAGAAAAATTATTTTTTCTACTTTTTGATTTTGCCTGTGCCGAGATTCGAACCCCGGACACTCTGTGTAGCAGTCCAACGCATTACCACTACGCCACAGCGACCACTTATGCTTACACACAGGGTGACAATGAAGTGTATACAACTTTCTTACCGCTATAGAAAAAGTATAGTAATTTTTCTGCCATTTTTTTTTCATTCTCGAATTATTCTACGCAATCGAGAGTGTATCTGATTTAATTTTTGTATAGTCTAGATTTTGTTTAAGTATTTATTTATTTTACAATGTCAAATAATCGGCCAGCTATTATAACATTACACCAGCTAGGCAAACGTACTTGTGAGATTTCGTTAGTTAGTTTCTCGTACAATCGTTCAGGAAGAGACAGAAAACCCACCGTCTTAACTCAACGGTTTCTATGAGAAAAGTTGCTCACGAAACTGGCACCAATTGTAAATCAGTTCAATTTATAGTAAAAAACGAACTAGGAATGAATACTTAGAAGCTCCAAAAAGCTCCAGTTACTTACGAATGAAAACAAGCGCGTACAACTCCAAAAATGTCGCATATTTCAATATTGGATGGGAAAGAATCATCTTCACATATGAAAAGCTGTTTACTTATGAAGAAGCGCATAACTATCAAAATGACAGAAGCTTATCAACAGAGGCTCCTGGACCATCATTCTTCATTTAACATTACCAAAATCCGCAATCCCTCATGGTATGGTGTGGGATTTGCTCAAACGGCAAGATAGATAGATACCTTTGAGTCAAAATCAACCAAGAAATGTACCGCCATGAAATTTTGGAGGTTGTACAAACCTCTTGTATACAGTTTTTCACGGTCACCCTGTATATGCGAAAGCTATTGTTCTCGAAATATCATCACAATATTATACATAAAAAATGTATAGTAAAAGAATTTTTCATTGATTGGCATCAGAAATGTTTCGATATTTGAGAACATTAAGCCCCTCATTGATACTATGTCCTTTTTCAGGACATTCAACTCACGAGTTGGGTTCGAAATCAAAACAAAACTGTTTTAATTGGCTAGACTTCCAATCGCCCAAACATTTTAAAGTTGCAATGAGAAAACCTCTTCTGCATCAAATCAAGGATTCAAATCCGACAATTGTGTAAACCTAAGATCTTACGAATACGCTTCTGCTCCAGCACCATTCAAGCACGCCGCCCAATCGCACAACGTGCAAACCACCGTAATTAAAAACTTCATTAAAATTTAATTAAAACAAAATAAATGCGGTGTTAAATGCATTTGCCAACACGCAATTATGACCGAAAGCGTCGCCTCGTTAACGATGCCACAGAAAATCTTTTGTAAAAATTAAAAAGAAAATGAAAAATAACATCATAAAAAAAAAACAGAAAAACGTTGGCAAAAAAATTAAAAACTAAATATTCACCGCAATTGTGGTACAATAAATTTAAATTATATTTCATGTTCTGCAGTGCAGAATATTTCAAATGAGAATGCATAGTTAAAATAATGCAACGCCATAACATTTCATTTAATGGTATTCAAATGGGTCCGAATAAATAAATAAATTTGAAAAGTATATGCAACAAGAGCAGCAGTTTTCGTTGCCGATTATAGACGCCAAAAAGTATGCTTAAGAAAAAGTACTATTTAATTTTCTTTTCTTATCTTGAATAAATTTTGAGATGTTAAAACAGTTAACGCTCTTGGCGTTCGTTTCATTTAATTTAGAACAATGTATTTCTGTCTGTAGACTAGCAAATCTTTTTTTTTTTTTGTTTGTTTTATTATTATTTTTTGCCTTAAAGTATACCTTAAATTCGTAGACGCAGTTTAATATGCATGCATAGAAACGATATACGACAATGTTAACCTTCCTTTGGGCATTTATATACTATATACTCGTGTATGTATGGAAATATATACCTGGTATCTGTCTACGTGCTAACATCTTAAGACATCTTATGTACGTGCCAAAGAAATCTAAAATCTTTGTCACGTGGCTAAACATTGTCACACATAAAGCTAACGCATACGAGTATATGCACGCATTCATGTAACAGAAACCCAGTAGGAAAATTTATCAAATCCTGCCCACCTGAAGACATTATAGAACAGCTTCTAACATCACTACACACTCAGAGCGCTTTAGCATTGCTTATCGAGAAGTGAGCAGTCAATGTGTAAAGCCACTCACATATGTTCTTATAAGCGAAACATTTCAACTAACAGACACAAAAATTTGCCCTCAATTTACGATTTTATTTACAAAAAAAAGTAAAACTTAATAATGCAAACGAGACAAAGCAGCGAAAAGAAAAGATTTTCTTTTGGTTTTCCATCGTTGATTCTCATGATGCTATAATAAGGGTAATTTTACCTAAAATTAGGTCGAAACTAATCGCGATTTATCGCTTCATATTCAAGGTTAATTGAAGAAAAAGCTATTAATTTTCGTAAAGAAAAGAAGTTTGATTTAATCCTCGTAGAGATCCAATAATAACTCAGCTCAGCTGGTCTGGTTCGACCCCAGTAAACATCATAAAATTTAATTGAAATTTTTCTTTGCATGTCAGTGGGACGCCATACAAAAGTATACTTCTTCAGAACGTTTGCATTTTGGGGCTTTTCATGTTAGTTATAGTAAACTTGTTAAATCCAGAGCCTATTGCATGGAATTTGCCGAAGGAATTTTTAACGATGTTCTGATTTATGCAAACGATAAGCCTTGCATAGTTCAGTTTGATGATTCTCTGGTCCCAGGTGTGCTACATCTGGACTAACTTCATTTTGATCGTTTGCATTTCCAATGCATGCAACGACCTCTGCAAAATCATTCAAACTAAAAGCAAGCGAATTTATTTGCTAATGATGTATAATCTTACCATCATTATCATTATTATCATCATCAGTATAATAATCATCATCACGGTTGTCAGATTGCTATCCAGGGGACGCCACGAGGAGGCTCAAGCGCAAGGATCGACCATGGACGCACCTGCGACTGTCACGAACTTTACCTTGTGTCCTACGCCCCAGGCCCCCCCTCATCAAAATCAACAGGTGTAAAATTTGAGAACTGCCGGTCTGAGAAACCGCGAATGTCACGAGATTGGCTGGAAACTTGGCAAATCTAGTCTATATTTTTCGTTGAGAAGCTGGGAATTCGGCCAGTTCAATGACTGTTTGGTGGAGTCGGCACTCAATGGCATGAGAGTTGATGCAATTATTGGCTCTCCGCATTAGTCTCTGCCAGTTGTTTTTCAATGAAATTAGAATTCGGTTGTGCCTCAAGTTGCTTGCGAAGTTGCTCTCGGTGCTGGTTTTTGTGTTTATTTTTTCACGATAGCACAATCTGATTTTTGTTGAGCCTCAATTATTCAACGAAGTCTACATTCTCGCTGCCGCAGTTTTTACTGGAGATTTTATCGTAACACAATCGCCATTTTGTTTGTGCTTAGCGTTTGTTTTTTTTTTTTTGTTAGTCTATACTTGCTCATTCTTTCAGTTCTAGAAATTTCTAACGATTTTTGTTTAACTGTAAAATTTTACTAGCAACTAATGGGCAGCGCCCCCTATCAATCGAGTATGTTCTTGCATTTTCTACTGGGAACAAGCAACGTACATGTACTTATGTATGATTTTGTAGCTTCACTCGTACGTGAAAAGCGTCGTAATCAAGTTTTAATTGGTATATTTCTTAGAAAATCATATTTCTATTTTATTTATTTACTTATTTAAATTAAGACAACAGATTTAAACTATTTATTTTTAGAAATGAACGATATAATAAAAATGAGAATACTTGTTCTTAATTCAAATAAGTATGAAGTTACATACAATTTTTAATTTAATTTTTATTTTTGATTTTTATTTGAATGGTACAAGAACCCATGGATGGAGCTTTTCGCATCCACTCATGTTGTGCGTGTTGTATTTGTGCATGAAAAAGTTTAATGCTGAATCCGAACTTACTTACTTACTTACTTAGCTGGCACTACAACCGATGATCGATCTTGGACGCCTCTATAAAGCTTCGCCAGTCGCCTCTGGTATGCGCTCGCTGGCGCCATTTGATAAGACCAAGTGAGTCAGGTTTCCCTGTTCGTGAATTAGGACGTGCTCTTCTGCGTGTTCCTCAACCGTGGCTCGAATAAAACACCTTGTTTTACAGTGAACTCCGGTTAAGTACCTCAGCTGAAGATGTCAGGATTTTGAGATACTTAAACGGGGAAGGAAGGCACTTAAAAGAGGAAATTTCTATGGATATTTGCAGAAAAAAGTATCAAATAAGAAGACACTTGAGAAGAAAAGGCACCTATGAGGGGTTTACTGTAAAATTAATTTTATAAATTATTTATTGTAGAAACCTCCGCCTCTTTTCCGAAGCTGAAGCAAGCGCTCAGATATTCCAATCTCACTAAAAAATTTCAGTCAAAACTGATCCCCAGTAGTTCCCTTCCTGTTAGTGAGAGCTTTACAGTGCGGCAGCTTATGCTCCAATGTCACAAAAGCGACAGATGCTGCCCCTATCCTATAACTGCATTTTCCATTTGTCCACCACCAAGTTTACAATGTCATGAAAATAGAAACCCGATTCAGTCTGAGTTTGTTACTGAACCCGGGCAACCTGAGCACGTACTCAACGTTTACAGGCAATACTTATATACATATGAATAAATTAAGAAATGAAATGAAAATCATGTTAAAACTTATGCATTATGCATAGGAAAGTTATTTCTTATTTATCACACAACAAAAATCTATAAATTAGGAAAATAATTGTGTTTTTATTGGACACTCTAATTCAATAAAAAAGCCAATTTAACCAGAATATGTAATATTTCAACGGAAAGGTCTACTCGTATTAAGAAATATTGCCATGTCGAATACAGCAGCAGCAGCAACAACAACACAACAACACAACAAAACAACATTAAGCAAGCAATAACATCAGTAATAAAAAATTTCTACCATACCATAGAAGATAAATGCAACATTTCTAAACCATAAACGAGTGAGTGTGCCTGTGTGTGTGTGTGCCTGTGTGTGTGTGTGTTTGCGTGTGTGTGTGTTTGCGTGTGGGAGCGTGTCTATGCGATGGTAAATGTGAATAATCGAATGGAATAGTTGCTGCGCCCGCAAAGCCAAAAATTTTCTTCTCTATATTTATTTATATATATTTTTATTTATTTAGCTGCTGCTATTTTTCGGAGAGAGCTGAAAAAGTAAAAATGGCACACACCAAAGCTTCAACCCAAATAAACGTCCTGCAATAAAATTAATGATGGCGCTTTATTTTATGCTTTTGTAGTGTGTGCCATATTAAAAATGACTGGCATCAAATAAAACTAAAGAGCATAGTATGGAAGCTGTAAGAGCAGTTGCAGCCGGAGGCAGTGTTGCATTTGTGTGGCAGCGTTGCATTTTCGTTATAGTAGTTACATTAATACTTACACAAATACGTAATATGTGGGTGAGTATTAAGGAAGTTGCCCGCCCATTCAAAAGGATTTACATTGGTGCCTTTCAGGACCAACTACATTTTTGTTTAATTTTAGCATACATTTTTGGTTTCCAAAAACATTTTCATTCACTCAGCAGTAACAAAGTTTATTCAAACAATAAAAAATAACATATCAAATAATGCAATGAATTGAATTAGAATTTTGAAAATATGAAGAAAATATGGTATAAATAAAAAAAAATATTTACTTTAAATATTATTATTTGGTATAAGTCCAAATTGAAAATTATAATTAAAAACTTTATGGTTTACTTTTTTCAATTAAAGAAAATAATTTAAAAATTAAATTGAATTACGATTGCTTAACTTTAAAATTCTGTTTTCTTCTAATATTTCTAACATTTAAGCATTTAGTAGGAAGGCGAGAGGAGCCCTTATAGGTAGAGAAATGTAAAACCGTATTGTGACAAGGGTCCTTATAAAGCGTAATTTTTTGCTACTTGGTTTCTGACGTTTGTATTTCTGACAGTTCACGCGTGATTCTTGACATGTGTCAAAGTGAAAAAAAACACTCAGTTTGGTATGCCAATTCTTCATGAATAGATTTACTCCTGAAAAACGTTTGCAAAATAATTTAAATTTATTATCAAAATTCATGCGCTGTGAAAATAGTGTTTCGCAAGCTACATGCGCAAGCCTCAAGGCTCATTTTTAGGTCAATAGATACGTGAGACCAGCCAGAGACAATTCAGCAGCTACCAATGCATCCCGAAAAATGGACTGTTTGGTGCGGTTTTTGAACAGGCTGCATCATTAGACTCTACTTCTTCGAAGACAACGAAGGCCGCAACGTTACAGTCAATGGAGAAAGGTACCTTTTTTTTTTTTACCGAAAATGAATAAATTCATTCGACTCGGTCGACATGTGGCTCCAACAGAACAGTGCCACACGCCACAAGCCACACTGCACGCGAAACCATGCATCAATTGAGAGGCGAATTTGGTGAGCAGTTAATCTCACGTTAAGATCGTGTTATTTGACCGTCAAACTATTTTTTGTGGGGATATGTTAAGTCTCTTGTCTATAGGGACAATCCAAACACGATTGCTGCTTTGGAAGCCATTACTGAACGCGTCATTGGTGAGATCCCGGCAGAATGTGTGAAAAAGTGTGCCAAAATTGGACCTTCAGAATGAACCACTTGAAGCGCAGCCGCAGGCAACACTTAAGTGAAATTATTTTTAGAAAGTAAATAGCTTACTTCACTTTTAATGGCACAACAGCCCATGGAGGGCCTAGGCCAAGCTCTTCGCTTTTCGCATCCACTCACGTTGTGCGTGTTATATTTGTACATGAATGGAAGGGACCTACAGTTTAATGCCGAATCCGAACGGCGAAGTGAAAAGCTTTTCATAGCAAATTTTACTCTTGTAGGTTTGCCATTGCCTGCCAAGAGGGCACCAAAAATTATTTTTTCTACTTTTTGATTTTACCTGTGCCGAGATTCGAACCTCGGACACTCTGCCTAGCAGTCCAACGCACTACCACTACACCACAGCGACCACAGAAAGTAAATAGCAGGAATTGATTTATCGATCGAAATAAAAATTTCATTTACTTTTGTAAAATTTTTGTGCTTTTTCGAAATTTTCAAAAACCAAGCCCTTATGGTACAAAATCACAATGAGGGTAAAAATAAGACAGCATAGTGCCAAGGGGGGAACCTTATACAAAGAGGGTAATCCTTCAAACATTCACCTTCCTCGTAGTCCTCTTTCGTTACGCTTCCATATGTGAAACATCTTTCTCTCTCTCTCTGTCTCTCTCTCTCTCTCTCCCTTTTCTCACATTCACCCTAAAACGTACTATTCGAAAATTAATGAATTGGACACTTTTAAACGATTCAATTTTTGGTGTCAATCAAATGAATTTGTTGTTTTCAGAAATAAACAGTGAGCAAACGAGAAAACTGAGCTACATAAACAGTGATATCAAGTCAAAAAAGTAATGTCGCCAAATAAAACAGTGTCTTCAAGAGTAGAAAAATAATAATAAATAAATAATGAATGAATAATGAAATAATGTAATTTTTTCCCTCTCTCTCTCTCTCTCTCTCTTCCGCGCTGTGCCCTTCTCTCTCTCCACTTTCTTGTCTCTTTCTCCCCTCTCTTTATTATCTTTTATTCGCCTTATTTCAAACCTGAATATTTTTACTCGCTCCATATTCATTGGAATTTTTCAATTGAAAAGTAGTTTTTAATATTTTTCTCTCCCTGGTGACAATTGGCTAACTTATATATTATATTTAATTCTTATTAAATTTAATATCACAATAGAAAAATGAGATTGCCTTGAAAATATTCAGTAGCTGTACCTCTAGAAAATTAGTATGTAAGCCCGTAAATGCCTCATAAACCATGTAAATTTTATAAACGCTTGAACAAGCTTTCAAAGTCCATACAAATTTTGACAAGTTTGCACACTTATAAACATAAAAGGAATTTACGAATTTATATGAGTCCGTTTGATAATTTTATAAAATCATGTAAAGATTTGACGCTATACGGAAGTCAAAGTGGGCATAGTACCTATAAAATTTATAGTTTATGAGAAATTTATGGTATTTCTAGAGCATATCCGATTTTTCATGGTTTAATTAACCATTTAGAGATTTAGATAATATTCAAAAATTGTAATACAAAATTATATGTACTCTGTAGCAAAACTGTATATTGGCATTGACAGAAGCTGCACGTAATTTCCATATAAATAAAATTTATTGAAGAATCTCATTTGATTCATTTATGTTTAAATCCATAAATATCAATGTCATATCTATTACGATATTGTGTGGACAGATATTCAAATTTAATGTGTGTGTGTGTGTGTGTGTTGGTGTGTATGTGTGTGTGTATGTGTGTGTGTGTGTTTGTGAGTGTGGATAAGCTTATACTCCTACACAGAATACACATTGTGGAGCAACAAATGTGAGTTGACTACACTTAGAGAAAAACGTTCTGTGATATTTTGGACCTACGCTTATAATTACTGATTTAATAGCTCATATTTGTATGTAAAGCGATTATTCAATTGAGATATAACAAAGTGGTCACTGTGGTGTAGTTGGTAATAACAGAAGTGCATGCGAAAAGCTTGACTTAGGCCCTACATGAGCTGTTGTGCCATTAAAAGAAGAAGAAGAATATAACAATTTTATATTCAATAATAAACGCACCAAAATTTTTTTTTTTCTTTTTTTTGATCTGGCAATGTCAAAACGTCATTCAAGGTTTACATTTTTAATATGGTGAAGTTCACGAACGAACAAGGTTGTTTTGGTAATGATTAAAAATTACTACCGAAATTCTGATCCGGTTTAAGTTTGAAGAATATCCTGAAATCATCTTCAGCGATGAAGCTCATTATTGACTTAATGGCAAAATATGCTTTATTGGACAGCAACAAGCCCACATGTACTTCAAGAGACTCCATCGCATCCACGAAAAGTAACCGTTTGCTTAAGATTTCAAGACCGTATTTTTTCGTCGATGAAAATGATCGCCATGTTACGGTCGTTGGAGTTCGCTATCGTGCCATGTTAGATGACTATTTTTGATCTGTTGATCTATCCAATGATGGATTTGACTTCAGAGATATGTGGTTCCAACCAGTTGGTGCCACATGCCACGCAGCTGGTCAAACAATTGATCTATTGAAGGATAGGTTGGGTAATCATGGAATCTCGAGAAATGGTCCGGTCGAATGGCCACCTCGCTCATGCGATTCAACGCCATTGCATTTCCTTTTATGGGGTAACGTTAAGTCATTGCTTTATGCCAACAAGTCAACAACAATATCGGAAGAATAACGAAAGCACAATTGCTGACGTTACGGCCGATATGTGTGGAAGAATCGATCGCTGAAAACGTGTTCGCGCAGGTCATATGAGCGATATCGAATTCGATACTTAAATCTAACATGTCTACTACACTGGGAATAAATTTCAGCCCAATCATGTCAATTATTCTGTATTTTACTTAAATACATACAAAATTATTATGTCCCCCTGAATAACTCCAAAATACAAATTACTTGAAAAGTTTCTACCCTAAATATGAAAACACAATTACTTTGGTTTGAGTTTTAGGTTCTTATGCAGTATAATCTCTTAACAGTTCAATACACTTCGTTCAGCGCTCCTCCAATAAATGTATCCCATCATAAAAGAACAATTCCGGAAGGTCTGGAAAATATGCCTCTACGGCTGCTATAGCTTCTTCATTCGACGAAAAATGCTTTCCACGTTTTATTATGCTTAAAACGTTGCAAATTACAAACTGAGAAATTCATTTTCGATCGGGTTTTTGTTGAAATGTTAACGTATACGGCAGTACTTTTCCAATCAGCTTTTTCATATGTAGTTCTTCATGTAAAAGGTTTACTCGTTCCTCTGCGATGCTTAGGGTATCAGCTATTTCACACAAAGCCGCACTTGGATTTTCACAAACAATATCATGTACTTTTTCAATGATTACAGGTGCCGAGGCACTTTTGACATCCAGTGCGTTTAAATTCAGCAATCCAATTTTTTACTGTTGCATATGAAGGAACACATTCACCTAACACATTTACCATATCGGTATGGTAAATGTGTCCTGTTAAACAAAGCATGGATTGCTAGATTGATTTGAAACTTTACAGGCTAGAAACTTTTCAAGTGTCAGGCTAGAAACTTTTCAAGTAACCTGTATGTAATAAGAAAATCTAATAAATACTTACTTCTTATAGTATTTCTATTGATTTTAATAACATTGATACTATTGAAACAATACTTTCCTATAGATTAAATACTCGAAATAATTTCATTATAATTTTCGTTGAGTGTAATGAAATTGAATATGAAAATCACGTACACTTTTCGATTTTGCAACATTTAAAAGTTTTTGTGCCATAGCTGGAGAAACTGTGAATACGCTGGATATGCGCTTAGCTTGCAGATAGACATTGCCGCAAATGTTACACACACACACACACATACACACACACACACACACACACACCCGTATGCACACATCCCCACCAGTGCATATGTTGCACATATCCCTGCATCAATTAACAAGTGACAATGTTCGAGGTTAACGCGTGGCTATGATGCGGATCGCATATATAAAATGCATTGCGGAAGGTTTTTGCACATGCAGAGACAAGCACATGCATGCATGCATGCATATTTGCAATGTGTTGATGTCTGCTATTATGAAAGAAAATTTTATAAAGCATAGATATAAAATTTTAATTTTTAAATTAACTTTCTCTGCAAATTTCAAAAACTTTACAAATTACAATTGAAATATGCAAGTGTATACAGCTTTTATTATTGACAGCAGCATTATGCTACTTATTCTATTTGCATTGAGAATTTACAACAATCATGCACGTCACTCGAAAGTTGCGACTAGTCAATCATGATGAGCATGCATGACTGTGCCATAAACAATCATATTTCCAAAAACAACCCAGAAATTTCCATTGCTGAGAATGTCACAAATGTATGCAACAAAAATCATATTGAACGAATTAGTTAAATTCAGTGTATAATTACGACGATATTTACAATTTCGTTTTGTTATTATCCTATGCCGTTCAATGCATATAAATGCAGTAGTTTTCGTTTAAAGCGACAAACCTTTAGGGGAGTGGCATAAACACTTCATTTTATTGCGAATTCCAGATAATTTTTTGTAACAATGAAATTTCACAACAGTGGCAAGTTTCGAAAAACGGGATAACTCATTCTGGTCTTTGCGACAAAAAAAAATTCAACTTCACCACACCCATAAATGCATCACATTTTAGTCCAACTTAAACTTTCTTAAATGTAAATTTAAAATCGAGTCAAAATCAAAGTATTCAATACATACTTACAAGTGTTGTCAGACCAAAAGGTGTTTTACCTTCAAAGCAAACACGCTATAAGCGCAAACTACTGTAACTAAATGCATTCATATGTTACAGCTATGTATGTAACAATGATAAATGCCGCCTATCAGAAAACATTTCCAATATGTAATCCACAAAAGGAAGTGTCTACACACAAGCAATGCATCCTTATCTCATCCATATGCACTGTGTGCATCCCAGACCAATATAATTCAAAATTAACTTTCCGCCTTTGCTTCGATTTGCATACTCGTATATTACAAGTATATTGTTTTTTCTTTTTTTTTGGTTGGGTTTAGTTGGCTTCAATCGGAAATTGATAAATTTTACGCTTCATTGCAAAAATTTATTATACATAGAATTGAAATTATTTTTATGTGGAAATATGGTCGATTTGATTTATGTGAAAAGTTTAGTTAGCTACTGAATTTTCAATCATAGTTTATGATATACGAAGTTAAAATTTTATTTATATTAGCTGCGATTATAAATATTTACCTACTATTTAGTTGTATTTTTTTCCCAAATTTATTATTGATTAATTACTCCCATTTTTGAAAATAGCTCGACTATTAAATTTCAGTGGGGTGCTGATGGCTTTTTCATGTCTCGCACGCATTCTAGAATACCTGAGTTAAATGGGTACTCCACCAACTTTGCCACGGCAACTCCTCTCCTAACTACCAGAAATTGTTTAAATATCTGAAATTATAAATAAATAAAACTTTCACAAAATCGGATAATGAATACGCTTAATATACCTTCCTTTCACCTTTTGAGGCAGGCCTCTCTTCCATTGTTGATTCTTCAAAACAACCTTAATCCCTAGGGTCCTCTTTCCAGATAAGAAATTAATTATATATATAAGAGTACCTTCGGCGTGGCGTAGTTATGCGCTGGCCTGCTCTGCACAGAGTCCGGGGTTCAAATATCAGTACGGGCAACATCAAAACGGCACCACCTACTAGAGTAAAAATTGCCTAAGAAAAGCTTTATACTTCAACGTTCGGATTTGACATAAAACTCTAGGTCCCTTCCATTAATGCATAAATAAAATTGAAACAACATGAGCGGATTCGAAAAGCACGACCTAGGCCCTCCCTAGGCTGTTGTGTCATTAAAATAACGAAAAGAAGTCTTCGAGAAAAGTATTCTTCATTGTAAAGTAAATAGTTGGAGTCGCTGAAGGTCGAAATCACTTAATTCGCATCCCTTTTAAAGAAGGTCTAGGCCCTCCATTGGCGGTTGTGTGCCATTAAAAGAAGAAAGAATACTTTCAAATATAAATCACTAGTAATACTTATACTTAGTAACATTTACGGGTAAGCTCTGAAAAACCTCTGAACAGACTTGCAAAATTATGGATTACATATGTTAAAATGAAGAGGTGAAATTGTTATTTCGCTTGTCATTTTGATGTTGGAGCTGGAATTTGAGTCATATATAATTTTTGAGGCTGAGCTTGACCATATTCAATCATCTATTAAAATCGGCATCGATCAATTTCGACCAATCATTTTTGATAGCGAAATTCGTCATTTAGGTTTCAGGTTAAACTTAGGGTGGTGGCGAATGGCTCTCATAGACCGGCAAGGTCCACAGTGTTACCACAACTTTGCAATGAAATCAGAAACAGCGAGAGTCATTCACCATCATTAACATAAGTACGTACTATATAAAAGAGATTAAGATTAAAGAATATCCGCTCAGTCTCAATGAAATCAGGCCCTCATTGCGTTCTAATGATATATGAAAATACCTACCAAAGAATGAAGAGGGCATTCACAAATATTCAGTGCGAAAAAATTACCATTTCCAATCACTCAAGTTATCAGTCTCAAACTAAAAATAGACAAAAGATAAATGGAGAAGAATGCAGCCTTCTTTTTCCCAATTAAATTGGCATTCCCAATCAAAAACTGACTTCAATAGCATACAGCTATTGGCTAGAGCTAGAGGCGCTTAATGCAAATGATTGATGCGTACACGAACAATGCCAACCATTGGCAACAGCACCTGCAGCAGCTCGAGTGCAGTCATTTCATACATGAAATTAATTAAATTCCAACATATTCACCGAAACTATAAACAACAAAATTTATGTACTCATTCATTTATCATAATCATGAGCAACAACAACAACACCAACCAACCAACCAACCAACATTATCATCAGCAGCAGCAACATCATCAGCAGCATCTACAACAGCTTCAACATCAGCATCCTGATCATCAATTGTTGGCAACAAAAATGCAGAAACCAACAACAGCACCATTATGAGTTTGGTCATTGAGCTGTTAACAACATTTTATGTTTTTTTTTATTTTTCTTTTTATAATCGCGTTGTTGGTTGCAACATCAACATCAACGGTACCACCGTAAAGCGAAAATAAACGCGTCATCGTTCCTTTTTTACTTGTGGCTGTTGTTTGTTTTAACTACTTTCTCACCCCTCTCCACCTAAAATGCTGCTACTGCTCTACTGCTGATGTTGTTGCTGTGCTATGTCCTGTTTATGATATGCCCTTTTTTAATATGGCACAAATTTCCGAAATTACTTTGCTCATATGCATGAAATTCTCACATTTTTATACTTTTTGCCACAAATTTGTGGTGATTTTATTCTGTTGCCAACGTTTGCTTTCACAAATTACGTGACTTTACACATGACTAAGCCAAAAGAAATTACTATTAAATATGCACAAGTTTTAAAAGTGCTTGCGTTTTCCTCCTCATTTCAACTTCTTTTTATGCATTATACTTAGTACGTACACAAATTAAATATTAAATGTGTGTGTTGTAGTTTTGAACATATTATTTTGTTGTTGTTGTTAATATTGTTACATTTATTTAGTTTCTAGTGTTTATTTTTTATCAACAAATAAAAAGAAAATTCGATCACTGGATTGTGTTAAAAGCTTAAAAACTTAATTAAATTTATCACTTAACAAAAAACTGAAAAATAGCTTCACAATTAATTTACATACTCGGTGTTGTTACTAAGACTGTCGAACTGTGTCGCTGTATTCCGCTGCTGCAGTCGTATTTACAGCACAGATTTCATCGCAGTCGTGAATATTTCAGAGCTCTTCCATGTTTCCACATGATGCGATGTTCTATATCATTAGTTAACATATCCACGAACATTAGCCTGGCCACGAACCTCAAATCTGTTTCGAAGTTTCTATTCTAATACATTCTGGAGTCACTAGATGGCGTAGATGTGTAATAGCTACAGCTACTTATGTGTGTATACCACTGCAGATCACTACACATATACATTCATAAATAACATGAGCGCGCGTCTGTTGTTCTCTACTTTCGGCAATAGCTTTTCTTTAACTTACGAATTTTTTTATTTTTCTCTGGTTTCAAAAGTTTATGCAACCTACAATTGCTCCTATCAATGCAATCAACTCAATACAAAAAACAAAAAAGAGAGTATTTCAATCATGTTAGTCACGATTGTTTGCATGAGATCTTAGCTAAATCAAGTGAATTGCTCTACACTGGTGCTAATTTTCAATGAAAAATTACCATAATTAAATTAAGTTAGCTTTACCGTACTTCTTCAAAAACACCCAGCATAAAGTGGACTTTATGAAAAAGTATACATTATTATTTTTGATGCCACTACTCGCTCACTTCAATGAACATTTTCACATTTCTTCTTCTTCTTATTCTTCCCTCTTATTTCTATTCAATTGAGTATAAGATAAATAATGTAGTCCATCATTCGCAAAGAGTGAGTTAGGAAATCTTAAAATTCTATGCTCACACTTGATGAAATTATTTATGTATGCTATGTAAATATTTCGCTTTTACAAAATAAACATTTACATTATCCTTCAGTACATTAAAATAACACCGCACCACCAAACAGAAAGCCAAAGCAACATTATTTTACAAAGTCGCATTAATGTTCGACCATCAACGGAAGCAGTCGCTACAATACCAATAACAACATGGAAATAGTTGAAATTGCTAATCCCAAAGCATTTTTGCATTAGCAACCATTTTTTCTACTTTGCTTTCCTTTTACATCAGAATCCATTTCGTAGCAGTGAATTGTCATCAGTGGGCAAAGGAGGAATATAACAAAAAATAGTATGCTTCTAGCAATTTTTTAGTTTTTCAGTTAGTAAGAGTCAAGCATATCTTGTAATGGTTAATTGGTTAATTGTGATGTTGTTGTTGTATGTGCATATATACTCGTATATAGTTGTCGGCGATGTTGCATAGTGGGGAGATTTTGAGGTGGTAGCGGATCTTAATTTCTTTTCGTTTTGTATATTTGATTAAATTTCAGTGAAACATGAGAAAGAAACTACAAGGAAACCACATGCCGCTGTCTTAGCCATAGTTTTCCTACCTTCACAGGATGAGTCTACTCCGCTATGCCCATAACATTGGAAGAGTTCCAAATGACCACCAGATTCCTACCCTGCTGCATCCAACTTCTTAAAATCAATACAAATAATCCAAAATTAATGTCGTTAGATATTTCCAAAGCATATGACACTTACTAATCCCAAAGCATTTTTACATTGCATTAGGTTTGCTTATTTTTATGAGAGTCATTTACAGGTTGGTGCTCAATGCTCAATGCTCACCTAACTGAAATGTATGTAACAGCTCACTACTGGTGCTGATAGCGGTAACTCTCCAAACGTTAACTCTCCATCAACTTACTCACTCACTACACTGTTCACCTAACTGTTAACAATAACTACTTCTTACACTACTAATAACACTACTTATTTTCATTAGTAAGAGTCAAGCAAATCTTGTAATGGTTAATTGGTTAATTGTGATGTTGTTGTTGTATGTGCATATATACTCGTATATAGTTGTCGGCGATGTTGCATAGTGGGGAGATTTTGAGGTGGTAGCGGATCTTAATTTCTTTTCGTTTTGTATATTTGATTAAATTTCAGTGAAACATGAGAAAGAAACTACAAGGAAACCACATGCCGCTGTCTTAGCCATAGTTTTCCTACCTTCACAGGATGAGTCTACTCCGCTATGCCCATAACATTGGAAGAGTTCCAAATGACCACCAGATTCCTACCCTGCTGCATCCAACTTCTTAAAATCAATACAAATAATCCAAAATTAATGTCGTTAGATATTTCCAAAGCATATGACACTTACTAATCCCAAAGCATTTTTACATTGCATTAGGTTTGCTTATTTTTATGAGAGTCATTTACAGGTTGGTGCTCAATGCTCAATGCTCACCTAACTGAAATGTATGCAACAGCTCACTACTGGTGCTGATAGCGGTAACTCTCCAAACGTTAACTCTCCATCAACTTACTCACTCACTTCACTGTTCACCTAACTGTTAACAATAACTACTTCTTACACTACTAATAACACTACTTATTTTCATTAGTAAGAGTCAAGCAAATCTTGTAATGGTAAATTGGTTAATTGTGATGTTGTTGTTGTATGTGCATATATACTCGTATATAGTTGTCGGCGATGTTGCATAGTGGGGAGATTTTGAGGTGGTAGCGGATCTTAATTTCTTTTCGTTTTGTATATTTGATTAAATTTCAGTGAAACATGAGAAAGAAACTACAAGGAAACCACATGCCGCTGTCTTAGCCATAGTTTTCCTACCTTCACAGGATGAGTCTACTCCGCTATGCCCATAACATTGGAAGAGTTCCAAATGACCACCAGATTCCTACCCTGCTGCATCCAACTTCTTAAAATCAATACAAATAATCCAAAATTAATGTCGTTAGATATTTCCAAAGCATATGACACTTACTAATCCCAAAGCATTTTTACATTGCATTAGGTTTGCTTATTTTTATGAGAGTCATTTACAGGTTGGTGCTCAATGCTCAATGCTCACCTAACTGAAATGTATGTAACAGCTCACTACTGGTGCTGATAGCGGTAACTCTCCAAACGTTAACTCTCCATCAACTTACTCACTCACTACACTGTTCACCTAACTGTTAACAATAACTACTTCTTACACTACTAATAACACTACTTATTTTCATTAGTAAGAGTCAAGCAAATCTTGTAATGGTAAATTGGTTAATTGTGATGTTGTTGTTGTATGTGCATATATACTCGTATATAGTTGTCGGCGATGTTGCATAGTGGGGAGATTTTGAGGTGGTAGCGGATCTTAATTTCTTTTCGTTTTGTATATTTGATTAAATTTCAGTGAAACATGAGAAAGAAACTACAAGGAAACCACATGCCGCTGTCTTAGCCATAGTTTTCCTACCTTCACAGGATGAGTCTACTCCGCTATGCCCATAACATTGGAAGAGTTCCAAATGACCACCAGATTCCTACCCTGCTGCATCCAACTTCTTAAAATCAATACAAATAATCCAAAATTAATGTCGTTAGATATTTCCAAAGCATATGACACTTACTAATCCCAAAGCATTTTTACATTGCATTAGGTTTGCTTATTTTTATGAGAGTCATTTACAGGTTGGTGCTCAATGCTCAATGCTCACCTAACTGAAATGTATGTAACAGCTCACTACTGGTGCTGATAGCGGTAACTCTCCAAACGTTAACTCTCCATCAACTTACTCACTCACTTCACTGTTCACCTAACTGTTAACAATAACTACTTCTTACACTACTAATAACACTACTTATTTTCATTAGTAAGAGTCAAGCAAATCTTGTAATGGTTAATTGGTTAATTGTGATGTTGTTGTTGTATGTGCATATATACTCGTATATAGTTGTCGGCGATGTTGCATAGTGGGGAGATTTTGAGGTGGTAGCGGATATTAATTTCTTTTCGTTTTGTATATTTGATTAAATTTCAGTGAAACATGAGAAAGAAACTACAAGGAAACCACATGACGCTGTCTCAGCCATAGTTTTCCTACCTTCACAGGAAAAGTCTACTCCGCTATGCCCATAACATTGGAAGAGTTCCAAATGACCACCAGATACCTACCCTGCTGCATCCAACTTCTTAAAATCAATACAAATAATCCAAAATTAATGTCGTTAGATATTTCCAAAGCATATGACACTTACTAATCCCAAAGCATTTTTACATTGCCTTAGGTTTGCTTATTTTTATGAGAGTCATTTACAGGTTGGTGCTCAATGCTCAATGCTCACCTAACTGAAATGTATGCAAAAGCTCACTACTGGTGCTGATAGCGGTAACTCTCCAAACGTTAACTCTCCATCAACTTACTCACTCACTTCACTGTTCACCTAACTGTTAACAATAACTACTTCTTACACTACTAATAACACTACTTATTTTCATTAGTAAGAGTCAAGCAAATCTTGTAATGGTTAATTGGTTAATTGTGATGTTGTTGTTGTATGTGCATATATACTCGTATATAGTTGTCGGCGATGTTGCACAGTGGGGAAATTTTGAGGTGGTAGCGGATCTTAATTTCTTTTCGTTTTGTATATTTGATCAAATTTTAGTGCAGTACTTTTCGCTTATAGCGTGCTTGCTTGAAGTTAACTTTCGATAAAAGCGAGCCCATTAAAAATTACTAACTTAGTCCTATATAAAAACCGAACATTTTGGCCTAGAAACAATGAATCTATATTTTATTTCTTGATACTGTTTGTTGTGACGTCAATGTCTCTTATTTTGAACCATTTTTTCCATTTCAATAGAAGTTCTTTCCGTTTCAGAAGAATTTCTAAATGAATTGAACAGGTTTGAAGGTATAATAATCAGAGCTTATATATTTAAGCTTTTGCTCTATTTCTCTACTTTTCTCGATATTTTGCATATTGGCAGCAATCATGCATTTTTCATATTTCAATGAATTTCATTCAATCATTGACTACTTGAAGTTCGAAGATGCATCGGCAATTCGGTTCTAGACCGTAACAAAGGCTTAAAAATTCCAAAAATAGCTAATGAATATATTGAAAGTTTGTCCCCTTCGGAAATCTTACATTCTGCATAGTTTCCAGTAAGATCTGCTGATGTCGAAATTTCTTTCTCTTCGATTTTCTTTGGGAATGCCGGAGATCTTTTGTACTTGAAAATATGAAAAGAAATATAGTTGTTGATTGTCTCAATCGCTTTATGCCTGAATCATAGCTTAATAACAAAGTTGAACGGGTAGCAATGACAGCGTCTTTTTATATCCACAGCAACTTCAAGGTTGCCAACGGCGACGTTTTGCCATTTCCTACTTTTCACTCTACTTTTTCAAAAGTTTTTTCAAAACAATGTGTTGTTCAAAACACGAGTTAGATGAAAATTTAAAATTATGTATAAAATATTGATTTAATAGACAAAAATGGAATACAAGATTAGGCATTGTGCAGGTACGCCAATTTTTGGCAACGTCATACCAGACCTTTGTTAAAATATTGCTTAAGTTACGGGGATACGCTGCAATTACGTTTATAGCTTTAGAAGAATTTCTTGTTCTTATTTCTCTCCATCAAGTAAAAACGTAACATAGGTAACCAATCAGATCACAGCATAGGGTCTGGTATGACGAACATGCGCTGATTTAATTTTTAACGAAGAAAATTATTTTTCTGCTTTCTATCATTCTTGGAAAAGATATAAATTTCGATCTGCACCCTAGATGTTGACTTGGGGCAAAAAATTAAAAATAAATTTATTGACAACTTTTTTTGATGTTTTTAAAGCATAATTTTTCCATTAAAATAAGATTCAATTTATGAGCCTTAATATTAAATAATAAAGGTTTGGCACTTTCTTTCTTACTACTACCTTCTTTTTCTACCTGTCTCTCTTGCAGAGTCTTCCACAATTGCTTCAGTGTCAATAGCAATGTAAATGAGTTCCTGGACATTTTCACAATTTTCTCTTGAGCATGAGGGCCGGAAATTGTTGCCGTTAACCAGAGCATCACATGTAGATCTCCGACTGTCTAGACACACATACAAACAAACATGTCTTGATGCAATAAAAAACATACCGTCGCGTCGGTATTCGCATGCCATAAACTCTGTCATAATTGTCACATATGTGTCGACAATATTTGAATTACAAATTTTCTTTGTTTTTTCCTCTATTTTCATTTAGGCTGTTCTTGCGAAAAGTAGCCTGATCATAAAAAAATGCATTATGAAAAAAGGGTAGACATTAACAAATCATTATTAATGATTATCGTTGGCCTAAGGATTTCTAGGAATTATGATGTTAAACTGAACCCGAAACAGATATTTAGTTTTTCCCGTTAGGAGGAATGCGCTAGGCTGATTTCCTTAGCCGAGAATTAGACGCAGACTGCCTGTGATTACAGTTTAGCACTCTGCAGCTATGTTGACTATCGAGGCGGCAAAGAGAGAAATTTCGAAACTAATTAACGCAATTACGGGGAACTCAATTAAGCGAAGGTAACTCTTTAATGATTCTATACATTTTCAATGGGAGGATTTTTGCTTTCTTTTTGCAAACCTTTAGGCTCTGGCAATTGAGATACACAATTTTGCTTCAATTAACCGGGGTAGAATATGTACATTTATGTAGTATACATTTAATCGGAGAATGCAACTAACCGAGTAATTTGAGTGCGTTTTGAACTAAAAACGTAACATTCCTGGTGAAATTAAACGGTAAACACAATTAACCGGGGATTACTGTAAATAGAATAATAATAATAAACAGGAGTTGAATTTGTACATATTTTTAATTAGAAATTTTTTAATCTACATATATTTATGGTATTTTTAACATTTGAATCTTAATTAATTAAATTTTTATTTGTTTTATAACATTTGAATCTTAATTAATTTAATTTTTATTTGTTTTATAACATTTGAATCTTAATTAATTTAATTTTTATTTGTTTTATAACATTTGAATCTTTTTTTATTTCATAATAATAAAAAAAATATAATAATAATAAGTATTTCAACTAACGCTTGATAGAAAACTGAGGCTTATTTCGATGTACATGCTCGTCCAATTTTCGCCAGAAGAAATTCAGATTTATGGGCTGGTAAGCTTGGCCGACTTCTATGTAGTTGACTGGGGCATTCCAATTCGACACCCTATCAGGTGAAGAGATGTCTTGGGAGAAGAAGTTAAAAGCAGCAAGCGCATTATGAGTCATTAACGGATTACCCCTCCATGGCCAACCCTTCAATTCGCCACTTTGGTCCAATATAATAGCAATTACTCGGTGCCAGTCCTGACCGTGAATCGCCTCTGGCTCGTCGACCAGATAATACGATCTTCGCTTGTTGAAACAGGTTCTTGACATCATTCTACGGTGGCATTTTAACGGACCACGGTATTTATCTTTGGCCGGGACGTATACCGCATTCTGCAACATGTCCACAACGTTATATAAATTAATCAAACTATGCTCCGACGATGGCACGATTATTATTGGAATAAATTTCGGCGTCAATGGCAGATATGAATCCATCGTTCTTATCGCGACACCATTAAATAAGACTTCTTTAATGTACTTTTCTTGCTGCCAACGATTGTACCTGTTGCTGGGTTTAGGCACAACCACGTTATTTTGTGAATGCGATGACTTGGTTAGCATTGAAATAAATTCCGGCGTTACTGGCAGATGTGAGCCCATCGTTCTTATCGCGACTCCTTTAAATACGATTTTTTTAATGTACTTTTCTTGCTCCCAACGATTGTAATTATCGCTGGGTTCAGGCACAACCACTCTATTTTGCAAATACGGTGGCATTTTTTCAATGTTTTTCAATGTTTTTCAATGTTTTTCACTGTTAACTTGATCGATCTACACAAACAACTGATCACCTCAGAGTTCTAACCTCTCCATTTATAGGGAAAACGACAAGGTATGAGTATGTGCATAAGTAAAACCAACCCTTATATGCGATCCTTCCTGCATTCATATTCATATGCAGTAACTTGGTAACATGGCGATGCGATAGACGCGCCGTAGAAATTGTTTTTGTTTTTGTTTTACGATCTAGTGTCTCTTTTTTTCGAACAAAAACAATTGAAGAGTACCTTGCACAAATGCACTGTACTATAGTTGCATTTGTTGTAATGATTGTTCTTTTTTTTGTTGTTATATTGTTTTGCTTATTTGTGTCTACTGATGTAGAGAGATATTTTGAGCTAGCCAATTAACCAACTTCCGCTTTTGAGATATTTTATGGGACTGCAAGGCGTGCGGTGCACAAGAACTTACCAATTCCGTTTGTAGAATGGCAAGAAGACACCATTGAAAGAAGGCGTTGCTAGGAAACTGTTTTCCTACACATTGTATTTAATATCTCTATCTCTTTTTTTTTCTTTTTCAATTTACAATCAACTCGCAGGGGATACTCCTGTGAGTGCAAAGCATTTTAGTTGATTGGGAATGGAAATTGTGTTAAATCCCTGCTCAAAAGTGCGAATTACGAGTGTACTCCAGTTCGGGATGAATGGCAGATCAGTTGGAGTGAAGTATTGCTTACATTGCTTTAGGAAGCGGAGCCACTTGGTTGCTTCTTTCGACACTTCACAAATGTGATTATTCTAACGAACATCACTTTGGATGGAAATGACCACAACATCAAGAGGCGCTGCCTCCGCAATAACTGCCTCCGCAATAACTGCCCTAGCTCACCTATAATCAGGGTGTTAACGGAGTTTGGGATTGCCCAGTTCAGCCATAAATAGCTTATATTTAAATGTGACATAAAACACGATGTTCGCAGCATGTGAAAAAAGCATTTGTCACATCTTGTTCCCTCCTGACCTCCCGTCTCCTTTTGAATACAATATTCCCTATATTTTTTGCTCTATGAGGAAGAAAAGCAAACATCATTTGTAAATACTTTGCGCGATAAGCAACTTGCCAGGCTATTTTGAACTGGATATACTTTTTGGCTGCTGTCAGTTTGTGCAAAATATGAAACATTGAGGCTATATACAGGAATGGAAATATCAAGGGCGGCTTCATAGACGAATCTACACTGGACGGCAAGCAGAACTGGGACTGGCGTCATTTGCGAAAAGCCCGACCATTGCAGTGAATTTCAAGTAGAAACCATGGCAATCAACGAAGTCACGTCGGGGCTAAGGTATAACATGGTATCGACAAGAGATTCATCTATCTTTACCGACAGCCAAGCGAACAAAAGATGGACGTTAGAATCAGAATCAACCTGGCCAAACAACGAGACTCATTTGGCTAAACATAGATATGGTATCACAATGTTCGTTTTTCTTCTTTTTTTTTTTTGATATAATCAACACCTATAAATGCAGAACCCCTATAAATGCAAAACATTGTGTTGATTGGAAGGAAGGTTGATAGGTGGGAAGAAAAAGGAGGGAGAAGTGTTTATGAACGTTTGCTTTAAACTTGCAAGTGTCATAATAATTGGGAAAATTTGTTGTAGGGAGCTTATTCCAAATACGCGTGGTACGACGGATGAACGAACTTTCTCTGTAATGCGTAGTGCGTTGGAACACCGTGTCTACGTGAAAGGCGTGAGTTCCGCTTGCTGACCGTGTAGTTCTCTTGAACATACGAACTGGCGGCATCAGCTTCCGCATCTCAGAAGAACATCTACCGTTAATGCCCAGAACATCCAGAGTCGCTGTCTGCGCAATACCTACCCCACTCATATCTAGGGGGTTAACGGGGGGTTGGGAGACTCCAAAATGTGTTTATTCCAACGAACATCACATTGGATGGACAAGCCCAGAACATCAAGCGTCGCTGTCTGCGCAATACCTACCCCACTCATATCTAGGGGGTTAACGGGGGGTTGGGAGACTCGTTTGTGAGATAATAGACCCCACTCGGTGATTGACAGAAGATCTTTATTGAGTGAGTCATTCATGACGTTCCTTTTCCTCTCGATCTCCAAAGAGTTAGAGAGTTTTGAACAGGCATATGAATGAGAAATGGTGCTGTCATCTGCAAACGAGTAAGTAAAACGGATTTTTCGTTAATGACAGAAGGTCATTAATGAAGATAAGGAAAAGTGTAGGGGAGAGGACCGAACCCTGCGGCACTCCAGCATTAATGGCACGATCTTCCGAAACAATACCGTCTATCACAACACGGATAGAGCGGCCGCTTAGAAAGTTCGTGATCCATCGTGTGAAGTTACTCCCGACCCCATGCGCAATTAGTTTTGACACTAGTGCTTTATGCCACACTCTGTCAAACGCCTTTGAAATATCCAGAGCAACCGCCTTGCTCTCACCGAAACAATGGACACTATGGTACCAGTGCTCAGTCCTAATTGAACCTACATCTAAACTTCCTAAAGAAGAAATAACACCGAGTTCCGACTGAAGGACACAATAGCACAATAAATGTCCTTGACGAATGGAGTTGCAGCACCTTGATACCGAAGACGCTGTAAAACAAAATGATATTGAATGTTCCAGTTTTTGGAACTTTCGAATCCGCTTCTTAGGAGAGAAACTGTTCGGATAACTAAGTCGACGATTTTGCAGAAAAGTCTCATCTTTTAAGCCGGCGCTTTGGACCAACTCTTTGCCGGCTGTCAGTGAGTTTTCGTTCTCAGTGCTCTCTTTTTCGCTTTATAATACCCTCTTCCTCTCACGTTTGAAAAAACAAAATCCTTCGTTGCCTTCTTTTTTAAAGACTATACCACCAAGAGGCAGGCTGAGGTGACCTGGAATATCGTTGTTCATAGTATACCTGAGTCTACTTTTGGCACAATTCAGTGGCACTGGTGATGATGAAAACTATCCCATCAATAAATAGGAAATCTCCCTGGGTTATTTTTCTTAAAATAAAAATAAAACATAAAAAAATTCTCTAAATGATTAATATGCCAAAGTAATTGCACATCATATACGTTTCTAACGGTGCATTTATGTCCTTGATTAAAAAATTATTAAAATTCAGCCATAGTTTTCCTACCTTCACAGGATGAGTCTACTCCGCTATGCCCATAACATTGGAAGAGTTCCAAATGACCACCAGATTCCTACCCTGCTGCATCCAACTTCTTAAAATCAATACAAATAATCCAAAATTAATGTCGTTAGATATTTCCAAAGCATATGACACTTACTAATCCCAAAGCATTTTTACATTGCATTAGGTTTGCTTATTTTTATGAGAGTCATTTACAGGTTGGTGCTCAATGCTCAATGCTCACCTAACTGAAATGTATGTAACAGCTCACTACTGGTGCTGATAGCGGTAACTCTCCAAACGTTAACTCTCCATCAACTTACTCACTCACTTCACTGTTCACCTAACTGTTAACAATAACTACTTCTTACACTACTAATAACACTACTTATTTTCATTAGTAAGAGTCAAGCAAATCTTGTAATGGTTAATTGGTTAATTGTGATGTTGTTGTTGTATGTGCATATATACTCGTATCTAGTTCTCGGCGATGTTGCATAGTGAGGAGATTTTGAGGTGGTAGCGGATCTTAAATTCTTTTCGTTTTGTATATTTGATTAAATTTCAGTGAAACATGAGAAAGAAACTACAAGGAAACCACATGACGCTGTCTTAGCCATAGTTTTCCTACCTTCACAGGATGAGTCTACTCCGCTATGCCCATAACATTGGAAGAGTTCTAAATGACCACCAGATTCCTACCCTGCTGCATCCAACTTCTTAAAATCAATACAAATAATCCAAAATTAATGTCGTTAGATATTTCCAAAGCATATGACACTTACTAATCCCAAAGCATTTTTACATTGCATTAGGTTTGCTTATTTTTATGAGAGTCATTTACAGGTTGGTGCTCAATGCTCACCTAACTGAAATGTATGCAAAAGCTCACTACTGGTGCTGATAGCGGTAACTCTCCAAACGTTAACTATCCATCAACTTACTCACTCACTTCACTGTTCACCTAACTGTTAACAATAACTACTTCTTACACTACTAATAACACTACTTATTTTCATTAGTAAGAGTCAAGCAAATCTTGTAATGGTTAATTGGTTAATTGTGATGTTGTTGTTGTATGTGCATATATACTCGTATATAGTTGTCGGCGATGTTGCATAGTGGGGAGATTTTGAGGTGGTAGCTGATCTTAATTTCTTTTCGTTTTGTATATTTGATTAAATTTCAGTGAAACATTAGAAAGAAACCACAATGAAACCACATGACGCTGTCTCAGCCATAGTTTTCCTACCTTCACAGGATGAGTCTACTCCGCTATGCCCATAACATTGGAAGAGTTCCAAATGACCACCAGATTCCTACCCTGCTGCATCCAACTTCTTAAAATCAATACAAATAATCCAAAATTAATGTCGTTAGATATTTCCAAAGCATATGACACTTACTAATCCCAAAGCATTTTTACATTGCATTAGGTTTGCTTATTTTTATGAGAGTCATTTACATGTTGGTGCTCAATGCTCACCTAACTGAAATGTATGTAACAGCTCACTACTGGTGCTGATAACGGTAACTCTCCAAACGTTAACTCTCCATCAACTTACTCACTCACTTCACTGTTCACCTAACTGTTAACAATAACTACTTCTTACACTACTAATAACACTACTTATTTTCATTAGTAAGAGTCAAGCAAATCTTGTAATGGTTAATTGGTTAATTGTGATGTTGTTGTTGTATGTGCACATATACTCGTATATAGTTGTCGGCGATGTTGCACAGTGGGGAGATTTTGAGGTGGTAGCGGATCTTAATTTCTTTTCGTTTTGTATATTTGATTAAATTTCAGTGAAACATTAGAAAGAAACTACAAGGAAACCACATGACGCTGTCTTAGCCATAGTTTTCCTACCTTCACAGGATGAGTCTACTCCGCTATGCCCATAACATTGGAAGAGTTCCAAATGACCACCAGATTCCTACCCTGCTGCATCCAACTTCTTAAAATCAATACAAATAATCCAAAATTAATGTCGTTAGATATTTCCAAAGCATATGACACTTACTAATCCCAAAGCATTTTTACATTGCATTAGGTTTGCTTATTTTTATGAGAGTCATTTACAGGTTGGTGCTCAATGCTCAATGCTCACCTAACTGAAATGTATGTAACAGCTCACTACTGGTGCTGATAGCGGTAACTCTCCAAACGTTAACTCTCCATCAACTTACTCACTCACTTCACTGTTCACCTAACTGTTAACAATAACTACTTCTTACACTACTAATAACACTACTTATTTTCATTAGTAAGAGTCAAGCAAATCTTGTAATGGTTAATTGGTTAATTGTGATGTTGTTGTTGTATGTGCATATATACTCGTATCTAGTTGTCGGCGATGTTGCATAGTGAGGAGATTTTGAGGTGGTAGCGGATCTTAAATTCTTTTCGTTTTGTATATTTGATTAAATTTCAGTGAAACATGAGAAAGAAACTACAAGGAAACCACATGACGCTGTCTTAGCCATAGTTTTCCTACCTTCACAGGATGAGTCTACTCCGCTATGCCCATAACATTGGAAGAGTTCTAAATGACCACCAGATTCCTACCCTGCTGCATCCAACTTCTTAAAATCAATACAAATAATCCAAAATTAATGTCGTTAGATATTTCCAAAGCATATGACACTTACTAATCCCAAAGCATTTTTACATTGCATTAGGTTTGCTTATTTTTATGAGAGTCATTTACAGGTTGGTGCTCAATGCTCAATGCTCACCTAACTGAAATGTATGTAACAGCTCACTACTGGTGCTGATAGCGGTAACTCTCCAAACGTTAACTCTCCATCAACTTACTCACTCACTACACTGTTCACCTAACTGTTAACAATAACTACTTCTTACACTACTAATAACACTACTTATTTTCATTAGTAAGAGTCAAGCAAATCTTGTAATGGTTAATTGGTTAATTGTGATGTTGTTGTTGTATGTGCACATATACTCGTATATAGTTGTCGGCGATGTTGCACAGTGGGGAGATTTTGAGGTGGTAGCGGATCTTAATTTCTTTTCGTTTTGTATATTTGATTAAATTTCAGTGAAACATTAGAAAGAAACTACAAGGAAACCACATGGCGCTGTCTTAGCCATAGTTTTCCTACCTTCACAGGATGAGTCTACTCCGCTATGCTCATAACATTGGAAGAGTTCTAAATGACCACCAGATTCCTACCCTGCTGCATCCAACTTCTTAAAATCAATACAAATAATCCAAAATTAATGTCGTTAGATATTTCCAAAGCATATGACACTTACTAATCCCAAAGCATTTTTACATTGCCTTAGGTTTGCTTATTTTTATGAGAGTCATTTACAGGTTGGTGCTCAATGCTCAATGCTCACCTAACTGAAATGTATGTAACAGCTCACTACTGGTGCTGATAGCGGTAACTCTCCAAACGTTAACTCTCCATCAACTTACTCACTCACTTCACTGTTCACCTAACTGTTAACAATAACTACTTCTTACACTACTAATAACACTACTTATTTTCATTAGTAAGAGTCAAGCAAATCTTGTAATGGTTAATTGGTTAATTGTGATGTTGTTGTTGTATGTGCATATATACTCGTATATAGTTGTCGGCGATGTTGCACAGTGGGGAGATTTTGAGGTGGTAGCGGATATTAATTTCTTTTCGTTTTGTATATTTGATTAAATTTCAGTGAAACATTAGAAAGAAACTACAAGGAAACCACATGACGCTGTCTTAGCCATAGTTTTCCTACCTTCACAGGATGAGTCTACTCCGCTATGCCCATAACATTGGAAGAGTTCCAAATGACCACCAGATTCCTACCCTGCTGCATCCAACTTCTTAAAATCAATACAAATAATCCAAAATTAATGTCGTTAGATATTTCCAAAGCATATGACACTTACTAATCCCAAAGCATTTTTACATTGCCTTAGGTTTGCTTATTTTTATGAGAGTCATTTACAGGTTGGTGCTCAATGCTCAATGCTCACCTAACTGAAATGTATGTAACAGCTCACTACTGGTGCTGATAGCGGTAACTCTCCAAACGTTAACTCTCCATCAACTTACTCACTCACTACACTGTTCACCTAACTGTTAACAATAACTACTTCTTACACTACTAATAACACTACTTATTTTCATTAGTAAGAGTCAAGCAAATCTTGTAATGGTTAATTGGTTAATTGTGATGTTGTTGTTGTATGTGCACATATACTCGTATATAGTTGTCGGCGATGTTGCACAGTGGGGAGATTTTGAGGTGGTAGCGGATATTAATTTCTTTTCGTTTTGTATATTTGATTAAATTTTAGTGCAGTACTTTTCGCTTATAGCGTACTTGCTTGAAGTTAACTTTCGATAAAAGCGAGCCCATTAAAAATTACTAACTTAGTCCTATATAAAAACCGAACATTTTGGCCTAGAAACAATGAATCTATATTTTATTTCTTGATACTGGTTGTTGTGACGTCAATGTCTCTTATTTTGAACCATTTTTTCCATTTCAATAGAAGTTCTTTCCGTTTCAGAAGAATTTCTAAATGAATTGAACAGGTTTGAAGGTATAATAATCAGAGCTTATATATTTAAGCTTTTGCTCTATTTCTCTACTTTTCTCGATATTTTGCATATTGGCAGCAATCATGCATTTTTCATATTTCAATGAATTTCATTCAATCATTGACTACTTGAAGTTCGAAGATGCATCGGCAATTCGGTTCTAGACCGTAACAAAGGCTTAAAAATTCCAAAAATAGCTAATGAATATATTGAAAGTTTGTCCCCTTCGGAAATCTTACATTCTGCATAGTTTCCAGTAAGATCTGCTGATGTCGAAATTTCTTTCTCTTCGATTTTCTTTGGGAATGCCGGAGATCTTTTGTACTTGAAAATATGAAAAGAAATATAGTTGTTGATTGTCTCAATCGCTTTATGCCTGCATCATAGCTTAATAACAAAGTTGAACGGGTAGCAATGACAGCGTCTTTTTATAGCCACAGCAACTTCAAGGTTGCCAACGGCGACGTTTTGCCATTTCCTACTTTTCACTCTACTTTTTCAAAAGTTTTTTCAAAACAATGTGTTGTTCAAAACACGAGTTAGATGAAAATTTAAAATTATGTATAAAATATTGATTTAATAGACAAAAATGGAATACAAGATTAGGCATTGTGCAGGTACGCCAATTTTTGGCAACGTCATACCAGACCTTTGTTAAAATATTGCTTAAGTTACGGGGATACGCTGCAATTATGTTTATAGCTTTAGAAGAATTTCTTGTTCTTATTTCTCTCCATCAAGTAAAAACGTAACATAGGTAACCAATCAGATCACAGCATAGGGTCTGGTATGACGAACATGCGCTGATTTAATTTTTAACGAAGAAAATTATTTTTCTGCTTTCTATCATTCTTGGAAAAGATATAAATTTCGATCTGCACCCTAGATGTTGACTTGGGGCAAAATTTTAAAAATAAATTTATTGACAACTTTTTTTGATGTTTTTAATGCATAATTTTTCCATTAAAATAAGATTCAATTTATGAGCCTTAATATTAAATAATAAAGGTTTGGCACTTTCTTTCTTACTACTACCTTCTTTTTCTACCTGTCTCTCTTGCACAGTCTTCCACAATTGCTTCAGTGTCAATAGCAATGTAAATGAGTCCTTGGACATTTTCACAATTTTCCGGAAATTGTTGCCGTTAACCAGAGCATCACATGTAGATCTCCGACTGTCTAGACACACATACAAACAAACATGTCTTGATGCAATAAAAAACATACCGTCGCGTCGGTATTCGCATGCCATAAACTCTGTCATAATTGTCACATATGTGTCGACAATATTTGAATTACAAATTTTCTTTGTTTTTTCCTCTATTTTCATTTAGGCTGTTCTTGCGAAAAGTAGCCTGATCATAAAAAAATGCATTATGAAAAAAGGGTAGACATTAACAAATCATTATTAATGATTATCGTTGGCCTAAGGATTTCTAGGAATTATGATGTTAAACTGAACCCGAAACAGATATTTAGTTTTTCCCGTTAGGAGGAATGCGCTAGGCTGATTTCCTTAGCCGAGAATTAGACGCAGACTGCCTGTGATTACAGTTTAGCACTCTGCAGCTATGTTGACTATCGAGGCGGCAAAGAGAGAAATTTCGAAACTAATTAACGCAATTACGGGGAACTCAATTAAGCGAAGGTAACTCTTTAATGATTCTATACATTTTCAATGGGAGGATTTTTGCTTTCTTTTTGCAAACCTTTAGGCTCTGGCAATTGAGATACACAATTTTGCTTCAATTAACCGGGGTAGAATATGTACATTTATGTAGTATACATTTAATCGGAGAATGCAACTAACCGAGTAATTTGAGTGCGTTTTGAACTAAAAACGTAACATTCCTGGTGAAATTAAACGGTAAACACAATTAACCGGGGATTACTGTAAATAGAATAATAATAATAAACAGGAGTTGAATTTGTACATATTTTTATTTAGAAATTTTTTAATCTACATATATTTATGGTATTTTTAACATTTGAATCTTAATTAATTAAATTTTTATTTGTTTTATAACATTTGAATCTTAATTAATTTAATTTTTATTTGTTTTATAACATTTGAATCTTAATTAATTTAATTTTTATTTGTTTTATAACATTTGAATCTTTTTTTATTTCATAATAATAAAAAAAATATAATAATAATAAGTATTTCAACTAACGCTTGATAGAAAACTGAGGCTTATTTCGATGTACATGCTCGTCCAATTTTCGCCAGAAGAAATTCAGATTTATGGGCTGGTAAGCTTGGCCGACTTCTATGTAGTTGACTGGGGCATTCCAATTCGACACCCTATCAGGTGAAGAGATGTCTTGGGAGAAGAAGTTAAAAGCAGCAAGCGCATTATGAGTCATTAACGGATTACCCCTCCATGGCCAACCCTTCAATTCGCCACTTTGGTCCAATATAATAGCAATTACTCGGTGCCAGTCCTGACCGTGAATCGCCTCTGGCTCGTCGACCAGATAATACGATCTTCGCTTGTTGAAACAGGTTCTTGACATCATTCTACGGTGGCATTTTAACGGACCACGGTATTTATCTTTGGCCGGGACGTATACCGCATTCTGCAACATGTCCACAACGTTATATAAATTAATCAAACTATGCTCCGACGATGGCACGATTATTATTGGAATAAATTTCGGCGTCAATGGCAGATATGAATCCATCGTTCTTATCGCGACACCATTAAATAAGACTTCTTTAATGTACTTTTCTTGCTGCCAACGATTGTACCTGTTGCTGGGTTTAGGCACAACCACGTTATTTTGTGAATGCGATGACTTGGTTAGCATTGAAATAAATTCCGGCGTTACTGGCAGATGTGAGCCCATCGTTCTTATCGCGACTCCTTTAAATACGATTTTTTTAATGTACTTTTCTTGCTCCCAACGATTGTAATTATCGCTGGGTTCAGGCACAACCACTCTATTTTGCAAATACGGTGGCATTTTTTCAATGTTTTTCAATGTTTTTCAATGTTTTTCACTGTTAACTTGATCGATCTACACAAACAACTGATCACCTCAGAGTTCTAACCTCTCCATTTATAGGGAAAACGACAAGGTATGAGTATGTGCATAAGTAAAACCAACCCTTATATGCGATCCTTCCTGCATTCATATTCATATGCAGTAACTTGGTAACATGGCGATGCGATAGACGCGCCGTAGAAATTGTTTTTGTTTTTGTTTTACGATCTAGTGTCTCTTTTTTTCGAACAAAAACAATTGAAGAGTACCTTGCACAAATGCACTGTACTATAGTTGCATTTGTTGTAATGATTGTTCTTTTTTTTGTTGTTATATTGTTTTGCTTATTTGTGTCTACTGATGTAGAGAGATATTTTGAGCTAGCCAATTAACCAACTTCCGCTTTTGAGATATTTTATGGGACTGCAAGGCGTGCGGTGCACAAGAACTTACCAATTCCGTTTGTAGAATGGCAAGAAGACACCATTGAAAGAAGGCGTTGCTAGGAAACTGTTTTCCTACACATTGTATTTAATATCTCTATCTCTTTTTTTTTCTTTTTCAATTTACAATCAACTCGCAGGGGATACTCCTGTGAGTGCAAAGCATTTTAGTTGATTGGGAATGGAAATTGTGTTAAATCCCTGCTCAAAAGTGCGAATTACGAGTGTACTCCAGTTCGGGATGAATGGCAGATCAGTTGGAGTGAAGTATTGCTTACATTGCTTTAGGAAGCGGAGCCACTTGGTTGCTTCTTTCGACACTTCACAAATGTGATTATTCTAACGAACATCACTTTGGATGGAAATGACCACAACATCAAGAGGCGCTGCCTCCGCAATAACTGCCTCCGCAATAACTGCCCTAGCTCACCTATAATCAGGGTGTTAACGGAGTTTGGGATTGCCCAGTTCAGCCATAAATAGCTTATATTTAAATGTGACATAAAACACGATGTTCGCAGCATGTGAAAAAAGCATTTGTCACATCTTGTTCCCTCCTGACCTCCCGTCTCCTTTTGAATACAATATTCCCTATATTTTTTGCTCTATGAGGAAGAAAAGCAAACATCATTTGTAAATACTTTGCGCGATAAGCAACTTGCCAGGCTATTTTGAACTGGATATACTTTTTGGCTGCTGTCAGTTTGTGCAAAATATGAAACATTGAGGCTATATACAGGAATGGAAATATCAAGGGCGGCTTCATAGACGAATCTACACTGGACGGCAAGCAGAACTGGGACTGGCGTCATTTGCGAAAAGCCCGACCATTGCAGTGAATTTCAAGTAGAAACCATGGCAATCAACGAAGTCACGTCGGGGCTAAGGTATAACATGGTATCGACAAGAGATTCATCTATCTTTACCGACAGCCAAGCGAACAAAAGATGGACGTTAGAATCAGAATCAACCTGGCCAAACAACGAGACTCATTTGGCTAAACATAGATATGGTATCACAATGTTCGTTTTTCTTCTTTTTTTTTTTTGATATAATCAACACCTATAAATGCAGAACCCCTATAAATGCAAAACATTGTGTTGATTGGAAGGAAGGTTGATAGGTGGGAAGAAAAAGGAGGGAGAAGTGTTTATGAACGTTTGCTTTAAACTTGCAAGTGTCATAATAATTGGGAAAATTTGTTGTAGGGAGCTTATTCCAAATACGCGTGGTACGACGGATGAACGAACTTTCTCTGTAATGCGTAGTGCGTTGGAACACCGTGTCTACGTGAAAGGCGTGAGTTCCGCTTGCTGACCGTGTAGTTCTCTTGAACATACGAACTGGCGGCATCAGCTTCCGCATCTCAGAAGAACATCTACCGTTAATGCCCAGAACATCCAGAGTCGCTGTCTGCGCAATACCTACCCCACTCATATCTAGGGGGTTAACGGGGGGTTGGGAGACTCCAAAATGTGTTTATTCCAACGAACATCACATTGGATGGACAAGCCCAGAACATCAAGCGTCGCTGTCTGCGCAATACCTACCCCACTCATATCTAGGGGGTTAACGGGGGGTTGGGAGACTCGTTTGTGAGATAATAGACCCCACTCGGTGATTGACAGAAGATCTTTATTGAGTGAGTCATTCATGACGTTCCTTTTCCTCTCGATCTCCAAAGAGTTAGAGAGTTTTGAACAGGCATATGAATGAGAAATGGTGCTGTCATCTGCAAACGAGTAAGTAAAACGGATTTTTCGTTAATGACAGAAGGTCATTAATGAAGATAAGGAAAAGTGTAGGGGAGAGGACCGAACCCTGCGGCACTCCAGCATTAATGGCACGATCTTCCGAAACAATACCGTCTATCACAACACGGATAGAGCGGCCGCTTAGAAAGTTCGTGATCCATCGTGTGAAGTTACTCCCGACCCCATGCGCAATTAGTTTTGACACTAGTGCTTTATGCCACACTCTGTCAAACGCCTTTGAAATATCCAGAGCAACCGCCTTGCTCTCACCGAAACAATGGACACTATGGTACCAGTGCTCAGTCCTAATTGAACCTACATCTAAACTTCCTAAAGAAGAAATAACACCGAGTTCCGACTGAAGGACACAATAGCACAATAAATGTCCTTGACGAATGGAGTTGCAGCACCTTGATACCGAAGACGCTGTAAAACAAAATGATATTGAATGTTCCAGTTTTTGGAACTTTCGAATCCGCTTCTTAGGAGAGAAACTGTTCGGATAACTAAGTCGACGATTTTGCAGAAAAGTCTCATCTTTTAAGCCGGCGCTTTGGACCAACTCTTTGCCGGCTGTCAGTGAGTTTTCGTTCTCAGTGCTCTCTTTTTCGCTTTATAATACCCTCTTCCTCTCACGTTTGAAAAAACAAAATCCTTCGTTGCCTTCTTTTTTAAAGACTATACCACCAAGAGGCAGGCTGAGGTGACCTGGAATATCGTTGTTCATAGTATACCTGAGTCTACTTTTGGCACAATTCAGTGGCACTGGTGATGATGAAAACTATCCCATCAATAAATAGGAAATCTCCCTGGGTTGTTTTTCTTAAAATAAAAATAAAACATAAATAAATTCTCTAAATGATTAATATGCCAAAGTAATTGCACATCATATACGTTTCTAACGGTGCATTTATGTCCTTGATTAAAAAATTATTAAAATTCAGCCATAGTTTTCCTACCTTCACAGGATGAGTCTACTCCGCTATGCCCATAACATTGGAAGAGTTCCAAATGACCACCAGATTCCTACCCTGCTGCATCCAACTTCTTAAAATCAATACAAATAATCCAAAATTAATGTCGTTAGATATTTCCAAAGCATATGACACTTACTAATCCCAAAGCATTTTTACATTGCATTAGGTTTGCTTATTTTTATGAGAGTCATTTACAGGTTGGTGCTCAATGCTCAATGCTCACCTAACTGAAATGTATGTAACAGCTCACTACTGGTGCTGATAGCGGTAACTCTCCAAACGTTAACTCTCCATCAACTTACTCACTCACTTCACTGTTCACCTAACTGTTAACAATAACTACTTCTTACACTACTAATAACACTACTTATTTTCATTAGTAAGAGTCAAGCAAATCTTGTAATGGTTAATTGGTTAATTGTGATGTTGTTGTTGTATGTACATATCTACTCGTATATAGTTGTCGGCGATGTTGCATAGTGGGGAGATTTTGAGGTGGTAGCTGATCTTAATTTCTTTTCGTTTTGTATATTTGATTAAATTTCAGTGAAACATGAGAAAGAAACTACAAGGAAACCACATGACGCTGTCTTAGCCATAGTTTTCCTACCTTCACAGGATGAGTCTACTCCGCTATGCCCATAACATTGGAAGAGTTCCAAATGACCACCAGATTCCTACCCTGCTGCATCCAACTTCTTAAAATCAATACAAATAATCCAAAATTAATGTCGTTAGATATTTCCAAAGCATATGACACTTACTAATCCCAAAGCATTTTTACATTGCATTAGGTTTGCTTATTTTTATGAGAGTCATTTACAGGTTGGTGCTCAATGCTCAATGCTCACCTAACTGAAATGTATGTAACAGCTCACTACTGGTGCTGATAGCGGTAACTCTCCAAACGTTAACTCTCCATCAACTTACTCACTCACTTCACTGTTCACCTAACTGTTAACAATAACTACTTCTTACACTACTAATAACACTACTTATTTTCATTAGTAAGAGTCAAGCAAATCTTGTAATGGTTAATTGGTTAATTGTGATGTTGTTGTTGTATGTACATATCTACTCGTATATAGTTGTCGGCGATGTTGCATAGTGGGGAGATTTTGAGGTGGTAGCTGATCTTAATTTCTTTTCGTTTTGTATATTTGATTAAATTTTAGTGCAGTACTTTTCGCTTATAGCGTGCTTGCTTGAAGTTAACTTTCGATAAAAGCGAGCCCATTAAAAATTACTAACTTAGTCCTATATAAAAACCGAACATTTTGGCCTAGAAACAATGAATCTATATTTTATTTCTTGATACTGTTTGTTGTGACGTCAATGTCTCTTATTTTGAACCATTTTTTCCATTTCAATAGAAGTTTTTTCCGTTTCAGAAGAATTTAACAGGTATTGAAGGTATAATAATCAGAGCTTATATATTTAAGCTTTTGCTCTATTTCTCTACTTTTCTCGATATTTTCCATATTGGCAGCAATCATGCATTTTTCATATTTCAATGAATTTCATTCAATCATTGACTACTTGAAGTTCGAAGATGCATCGGCAATTCGGTTCTAGACCGTAACAAAGGCTTAAAAATTCCAAAAATAGCTAATGAATATATTGAAAGTTTGTCCCCTTCGGAAATCTTACTTATCTTACTATGCAGAATTAGTTTCCAGTAAGATCTGCTGATGTCGAAATTTCTTTCTCTTCGATTTTCTTTGGGAATGCCGGAGATCTTTTGTACTTGAAAATATGAAAAGAAATATAGTTGTTGATTGTCTCAATCGCTTTATGCCTGCATCATAGCTTAATAACAAAGTTGAACGGGTAGCAATGACAGCGTCTTTTTATATCCACAGCAACTTCAAGGTTGCCAACGGCGACGTTTTGCCATTTCCTACTTTTCACTCTACTTTTTCAAAAGTTTTTTCAAAACAATGTGTTGTTCAAAACACGAGTTAGATGAAAATTTAAAATTATGTATAAAATATTGATTTAATAGACAAAAATGGAATACAAGATTAGGCATTGTGCAGGTACGCCAATTTTTGGCAACGTCATACCAGACCTTTGTTAAAATATTGCTTAAGTTACGGGGATACGCTGCAATTACGTTTATAGCTTTAGAAGAATTTCTTGTTCTTATTTCTCTCCATCAAGTAAAAACGTAACATAGGTAACCAATCAGATCACAGCATAGGGTCTGGTATGACGAACATGCGCTGATTTAATTTTTAACGAAGAAAATTATTTTTCTGCTTTCTATCATTCTTGGAAAAGATATAAATTTCGATCTGCAACCTAGATGTTGACTTGGGGCAAAAAATTAAAAATAAATTTATTGACAACTTTTTTTGATGTTTTTAAAGCATAATTTTTCCATTAAAATAAGATTCAATTTATGAGCCTTAATATTAAATAATAAAGGTTTGGCACTTTCTTACTACTACCTTCTTTTTCTACCTGTCTCTCTTGCAGAGTCTTCCACAATTGCTTCAGTGTCAATAGCAATGTAAATGAGTTCGTGGACATTTTTATTTTTTTTACATTTTCACAATTTTCTCTTGAGCATGAGGGCCGGAAATTGTTGCCGTTAACCAGAGCATCACATGTAGATCTCCGACTGTCTAGACACACATACAAACAAACATGTCTTGATGCAATAAAAAACATACCGTCGCGTCGGTATTCGCATGCCATAAACTCTGTCATAATTGTCACATATGTGTCGACAATATTTGAATTACAAATTTTCTTTGTTTTTTCCTCTATTTTCATTTAGGCTGTTCTTGCGAAAAGTAGCCTGATCATAAAAAAATGCATTATGAAAAAAGGGTAGACATTAACAAATCATTATTAATGATTATCGTTGGCCTAAGGATTTCTAGGAATTATGATGTTAAACTGAACCCGAAACAGATATTTAGTTTTTCCCGTTAGGAGGAATGCGCTAGGCTGATTTCCTTAGCCGAGAATTAGACGCAGACTGCCTGTGATTACAGTTTAGCACTCTGCAGCTATGTTGACTATCGAGGCGGCAAAGAGAGAAATTTCGAAACTAATTAACGCAATTACGGGGAACTCAATTAAGCGAAGGTAACTCTTTAATGATTCTATACATTTTCAATGGGAGGATTTTTGCTTTCTTTTTGCAAACCTTTAGGCTCTGGCAATTGATATACACAATTTTGCTTCAATTAACCGGGGTAGAATATGTACATTTATGTAGAATACATTTAATCGGAGAATGCAACTAACCGAGTAATTTGAGTGCGTTTTGAACTAAAAACGTAACATTCCTGGTGAAATTAAACGGTAAACACAATTAACCGGGGATTACTGTAAATAGAATAATAATAATAAACAGGAGTTGAAATTGTACATATTTTTATTTAGAAATTTTTTAATCTACATATATTTATGGTATTTTTAACATTTGAATCTTAATTAATTTAATTTTTATTTGTTTTATAACATTTGAATCTTAATTAATTTAATTTTTATTTGTTTTATAACATTTGAATCTTTTTTTATTTCATAATAATAAAAAAAAATATAATAATAATAAGTATTTCAACTAACGCTTGATAGAAAACTGAGGCTTATTTCGATGTACATGCTCGTCCAATTTTCGCCAGAAGAAATTCAGATTTATGGGCTGGTAAGCTTGGCCAACTTCTATGTAGTTGACTGGGGCATTCCAATTCGACACCCTATCAGGTGAAGAGATGTCTTGGGAGAAGAAGTTAAAAGCGGCAAGCGCATTATGAGTCATTAACGGATTACCCCTCCATGGCCAGCCCTTCAATTCGCCACTTTGGTCCAATATAATAGCAATTACTCGGTGCCAGTCCTGACCGTGAATCGTCTCTGGCTCGTCGACCAGATAATACGATATTTGTTTGTTGAAACAGGTTCTTGACATCATTCTACGGTGGCATTTTAACGGACCACGGTATTTATCTTTGGCCGGGACGTATACCGCATTCTGCAACATGTCCACAACGTTATATAAATTAATCAAACTATGCTCCGACGATGGCACGATTATTATTGGAATAAATTTCGGCGTCAATGGCAGATATGAATCCATCGTTCTTATCGCGACACCATTAAATAAGACTTCTTTAATGTACTTTTCTTGCTGCCAACGATTGTACCTGTTGCTGGGTTTAGGCACAACCACGTTATTTTGCGAATGCGATGACTTGGTTAGCATTGAAATAAATTCCGGCGTTACTGGCAGATGTGAGCCCATCGTTCTTATCGCGACTCCTTTAAATACGATTTTTTTAATGTACTTTTCTTGCTCCCAACGATTGTAACTGGGTTCAGGCACAACCACTCTATTTTGCAAATACGGTGGCATTTTTTCAATGTTTTTCAATGTTTTTCACTGTTAACTTGATCGATCTACACAAACAACTGATCACCTCAGAGTTCTAACCTCTCCATTTATAGGGAAAACGACAAGGTATGAGTATGTGCATAAGTAAAACCAACCCTTATATGCGATCCTTCCTGCATTCATATTCATATGCAGTAACTTGGTAACATGGCGATGCGATAGACGCCCCGTAGAAATTGTTTTTGTTTTACGATCTAGTGTCTCTTTTTTTCGAACAAAAACAATTGAAGAGTACCTTGCACAAATGCACTGTACTATAGTTGCATTTGTTGTAATGATTGTTCTTTTTTTTGTTGTTATATTGTTTTGCTTATTTGTGTCTACTGATGTAGAGAGATATTTTGAGCTAGCCAATTAACCAACTTCCGCTTTTGAGATATTTTATGGGACTGCAAGGCGTGCGGTGCACAAGAACTTACCAATTCCGTTTGTAGAATGGCAAGAAGACACCATTGAAAGAAGGCGTTGCTAGGAAACTGTTTTCCTACACATTGTATTTAATATCTCTATCTCTTTTTTTTTCTTTTTCAATTTACAATCAACTCGCAGGGGATACTCCTGTGAGTGCAAAGCATTTTAGTTGATTGGGAATGGAAATTGTGTTAAATCCCTGCTCAAAAGTGCGAATTACGAGTGTACTCCAGTTCGGGATGAATGGCAGATCAGTTGGAGTGAAGTATTGCTTACATTGCTTTAGGAAGCGGAGCCACTTGGTTGCTTCTTTCGGCACTTCACAAATGTGATTATTCTAACGAACATCACTTTGGATGGAAATGACCACAACATCAAGAGGCGCTGCCTCCGCAATAACTGCCCTAGCTCACCTATAATCAGGGTGTTAACGGAGTTTGGGATTGCCCAGTTCAGCCATAAATAGCTTATATTTAAATGTGACATAAAAACACGATGTTCGCAGCATGTGAAAAAAGCATTTGCCACATCTTGTTCCCTCCTGACCTCCCGTCTCCTTTTGAATACAATATTTCCTATATTTTTTGCTCTATGAAGAAGAAAAGCAAACATCATTTGTAAATACTTTGCGCGATAAGCAACTTGCCAGACTATTTTGAGCTGGATATACTTTTTGGCAGCTGTGAGTTTGTGAAAGTGTTATACAAAAAAATATGAAACATTGAGGCAATGTGCCAGAGAAAAAGTAATAATAGGAAGTAGTTGCGGGAAAACACATGCATACATACGGCTATACGGGAATGCGGGTATATATGTATGTACATATGTACATTCTAAGTATTCATACAAGGGAAAAGTTATCCAAAATTTCCTCCTAACACGCCTTGTTCTTGTTGTTATATCTAACTACTCTTAGTATGAGCACTTTTGTTGTTTTCTTTTTTCCATTCAACGTTTTAACTATTCCAACCACGCTCGCTCTGAAGTTTTAGATACCTACTTATAAATATTTAAATGAGGAAACTTTGAAATTTAATTAAAATATGTTTCAATTATTTAAATTCCAGAAAATATGGCGCTACCACTAGTTTGACTTCTGGTGTCTGGTCCTAGTAACATACTTAAATCGGATTTCTGTTCTCTACACTCTGCGTAGAATGCCAGCGCACTACCAACTACGACACGCCTACCACTGGTTTCAGGTCTCTACTTTCTGTTCTCTGGTTTCTGATATCTTATGCTTTTTGGTTTCTTGTGTTTTCTAGTTCACTTATTCTGGTCTATAATTTTTGGACTTCGCTATCTGGCGTCTCGTAATTGGTTTGCCATTTTAGTTCTCTAACCGATAGTCCATAGTTCCTGGTATCTAATTCCTGTCCTCTATTATTTGCTCTTTCTAACCTAGCCTCTTGTTTTAGGGTCTGGATTCTGTTCTCCGTATTCTAGTCTCTCTTTTTACATCTATCTTTTTTTGGTTTTCAATCTCTGCTTTTTAGCTTTGAGTCTCTGTTTTCTGGTCTTTAGTTTTTCATCTTCGGTCTCCGATCTCTAGTTGTTTGTACTCTGTTTTATGATGTTTGGATTCTGTTCTTTAGTTTCTGGCCTCCGGTTTCCTTTAGAATTATTCGTTTTTTGTACTTGCTTTCATGCCTTTTACCTCAAATTTCTGGTTTTTTCACCAGGTTTTTAGTTTCTATTGTCCTACTTCTAATCTTTGTTTTGAGATATTTTGTATCTTGAGTTATTTGGTCTATGGATTCTTGTTTCTGGTCTGTTGTGTCTAGTTCTCGGTTATTTGCTTTCTGGTCTCCGACCTTTGGTTTCAATTTTCATGCTTCTCGTCTCTGATTACCAATTACAACAATTGACAAATAAGTTCCATATTTATTCGTTATAAAAATTTTGTTTTTTTTCACGGTCTGTCGTGGAAGCTGACCGCATCCGGATTCGGATTTGATTCCGACAGAAATTTCGCTACAGTGTGTTCATTCCGATTTTATCAGTTTAATATTCGAATAATATTTCAAGTACAGCTATTTTTCCCCCCTTTGTTACATGATTTGTTTCAGGTAGTAACTCCAGGCATTTATTGTTAATTCTTAAAGCAGCATGACATTTTCTTTCACCTAACGTCCCAAATATTTATAATTTCATTCGTATTTCACAAAGAGCCATTTCTGTAATTTATTGAAAACAATATTTTCTATTTTGCAATTTTTCTTGGCACATTCTCCTTGAATCGGCCCACAACATTACCGGGTGGATAATAATTCGCCACAACCCAAGTCGAATCACCTCTGAAAGAATAAATATTAAACAATGTCAATGGATACCGACGAGAGCTGAAATAACTTTTTAGCAATTCCAATGCCCACTTCCTTAGTGCCCTTCCAAATGAGCTGTGTAAAATGGCCCGTTTTCGGGCTAAAGTCAGATTTAGCGAAATCGTAGTCCTGAATTTCACTGTACCACATTTTGACGGGTTGCTCGCTGGAAACCGTTAGGCCGCTACCGAAATAAACGTTTTCCCCGTATGCAGTATTATTGGGGTTGTGTTCCATGGTATCGCGCTGAGCGAGATTCTATTAGGATAATTATTCTGTAATTTTATTGGTAAATGGGTATTGAAACAGTTACTTGCGCCCAGCCCATAGCTTGTTTGGTGAGCGTGCAGTTCAGCTTCAAAGGCGGGCAGCCATGCATTGCTCGATATTTATTATGAACGTCCAAACACTTTTTCTCATATACTTCGGGGGGATCTGTGTTTTGCGTATGCGATGGCGTCCCAGCTTTTTGCCGCACATAAGTCACTTTGGATTGCATTTTGACTTTGAACCTACTATGAACTTGCTACTGTACTTACTTTACATGTTGTTAATTAAAGAATGTTTAATGTCGAAGAATTTAGAATTTCGATAGTTTTTAATGATTTTTTTAATTTATTCTACTTTTGAAAAAATTTTTCATTTGATAAATAAATTGACTTGACTTTTAATTGAGCTTATATATTTGTTAAAATAAAATTTTTCCTTTCAGGTAGTAACTCTTCCGGACTTGTCTCGTTCATCCCTTACGTGGCAGCACATTTTCATTGAATTGTCCTGAATAATTACCAGGTGGATCGTAATTAGCAACCACAAAGGTAAAGTTACCACTACAAAGAACAGAAGAGATTTCATGTTAAGTATTTAATTATGTCCTCTACCGTTTACATACATACCTCTTTGCCATGCCCACACCCAATTGATTTGACCTTTTCCATACTATTTGCGTAAAATGTCCTGTATTGGAGCCGAAACATGCTCTACCATAATTGTAGCTTTTATGTTCATCATACCAAGCCTTCACAACATGTTGACCCGCAACTGTGCTGCTTGTTGTCATGAAGAGATTTTCACCGTAATTATTACTTGAACGATGCTGCAGCGAATTCGTACGTGCTAAATTCTGATAATTGCATTAAGTTAATATGGTAAAGTAAAATTAATTTAATATCTTATGGCAATTTTATTTCCCACCAACCTGGGCCCATTCATTGGCATAATTGCACAAGTTTCTGTTCAGTTCCAATGGTGGTGCTCCATGTAGTGCACGATATTTATTATGCTCTTCGAGGCATTCTCGTTCAAAAGCATTAAATGAAGATATTTTATGGCGCTTGAAATGAAGAAGATCGCAACAAAAATAGTTACATAATAGTAGAAAATTAATGAGTTTGAAGTTAGTTAGGAAGTTAGGTATACTCGTAGACAGCGAAAATGATGGAAAGAATAAAATAAGGGAGTTACTTCAGGGAATTGATAGTGAAATAAAGAGATTTTTTTGTATTCTCAAGGTTTGGAAATTTCGATTTGATACTGTCTGTTTCATTGCTTTGGAGGAACAATTTGCAAGGACGTGCTTTTGTCGATAATTTACATAGAAACATTAGAGCACTTAAAATTCAATTCAAATTCATGAAAGCCCATGAAAAACTAAAAAAAATCATAACGTTATACACACTTAAAAAGTGACACGTGACACTTCTTCTCTTGCCATGTCTTACCATCGCATACAAACAACCTCTCAATGCACACATTGCTATGTACACTCACACTTCTTTATCTACCATATTATATTGAGAGCGTAGAACACATGGTAAAATTTAAAGAACTGACGTCGACGTCTCTGCTTGCAGATGCCTCTCTGCCTCCTATCAACATATAGGAGGCCGATATCGACGTCGACATCTCTGCTTTTATTGTCTATGTAACTTATTCCCATACGTTGATCATATCAACATTTAGGAGGCCAACACCGTCGTCGACTCTCTCAGTTTTATGTTCTCTATGGTGGAGTATATATATGGGATTTCTTTCTATAGTAGAGTATATGATAGACTTTACGTTTCGCTCTCTTGCTAGCAAGCACTTTCGCCCTACAATGAGTACACAAATTTCACTTAAAAGCAAAATGGCTACGCAGGTTTGAACACCAGGGGTGTCAACTTGGGTAATCAGATCGGTTTTTGTGTATAGTACATAAGGAGTGCGTCGAATAAAATTGTCTGGTACAAAAAAGATGAGGAATTTTTTTGAACCAGTAGTCCGATTTTCTTAAACTAAAGTATTTTGTTTTACAAATTATTTTTAGATTTAAAAAATAAAAACAAGAAACCACAAATTATTAGTTTTTAATAAAAAGTTTTAATTTTTCAGGAACCCCTTCCATTAATATTTTTATGGTAGTGTCCGACACCCTATCAAAAGCTTTTCACTTCGCCGTTCGGATTCCGCATTAAACTATAGGTCCCTTCCATTCATACAAATGTACAAATATACCACGCACAACATGAGTGGATGCGAAAAGCTCGGCCTAGGCCCTCCATGGGTTGTTGTGCCATTAAAAGTAAAAGTAAGTAAAGTAAGTCCGACACCCTCACAGCTGCTGCAGACCACTTTCTTTTGAAATCTTTAAGGTCTTTGGCCACTGTTTTTGTTACCTTCATCTCCCGTTTTACTAAAGCCCAGTACCTCTCAATCGGCCTTAGTTCAGGACAGTTTGGTGGATTGGCTTCTCTAGGCACCAAAATCACTTCATTCCGTTGGAACCACTCTAAGGCCGTTTTGCTGTAGTGACATGAAGCGAGGTCAGGCCAAAAAAACGTGGACATTTCATGTTGGCGTAAAAATGGAAGCAAGCTCTTTTGCAAGCATTCCTTCAAATATATTTCGCCGTTGATTGTACCCGATGTCACGAATGTGCTGCTCCTTTTGCCACAACTACAAATTACCTGCCAAACATGGAATTTCTTTGGGAATTTTGTAATTTCTTTGGCTTTGAATTTTTCAGCGACATTTCCTCGAGAATCAGCTGTATAAAATTCCTGGCCATGTAGCTGGGAAAAGTTCGCTAAAACATAAGTTTCATCGTCCATTATGCAGCATTCAAATTTCTAGACAAAATCTCGGCTCAGCATTTTCGCTCGTTGTTTTGCGGTTTCATTCTTCACGGTTTCTATCCGGAACTTTTTGAACTTTGTACGCCCTCAGTCCAGCTCCCTTCTTAGTCCTGCGCACGAAAGATTCTGAGCAATCAGCCTTCCCCGCCAATTTCCTTCCCGAAATGTTTGGATCTCTCTTTAAAATGGTCGAAACGTTCTGCGCCTTCTCACAGTCATGTGGCCCCTTCTTTTTACCAGAACCTTTCTTCCGTTCAATACGCAGTTCTTCCTTAAAACGTTTAATAACGCGAGAAATGGTTTTAGGGTTAGCCCCTACCTCGTTGGCAATTTTTTTGAATGACCAGGGAGTTTGTTTTTAAAAAACTTCGTTTGCCATTTTCGCGTTGAATAAATTTTTATTGTCTTTAACTGACACATAATATTTTCTGACATTTAATTCAAAGCTACTAAGATAAAAATTTTTGATTTTGAATCTTTCAACAGCACAGTATGGGAAGAAATGTAACGGACAATTTTATTCGACGCAGTCCTTATAAAAATGTAGGGCAAATTTATAAGAATTAACAAGAAAAAATCAAAAGAGACGACACCCAAATATGGTATGACGAAACTGTTAATATTTATCATTAAATTGCCTACTTTCTCTTCAAGTATTTCAAGTCCTACGAGGATGGATATTTAAGTTGTGAAGACACTTTTCATCGCACTGTGTTATGTTTGTAATATGCATTAGCGAATGCAAAACTTCTTTATGATTCTAAATCAAGTTGAGTAAACAATTTTGTAACAACAAGTAAATAGTTTACAGTAGTTTCATCGACTAATTTTTCAGCAACCGTGTTAAACTTCGCCATATTACCCTAAGAAGCCGTTTCAAATGATTTATTGAACGTATCTTTTTTCCACGTAGTTTTAACTTCATAAGAGCCCAAACATTTTCGATCGGATTCGCATCTGGCGACTGTGAGAGCCAATCCAATGAAGTTATGCCGATTTCCGCTTTCCAACTTCTACACAAGCGACTGTGATGTTTTGGGTCGTTGTTCTCTTGAAGAACCCAATTTCGGCTTTCTGCCCCAAAACCACATATCCGTTGATGGCAAAAGTCCACGACGGTATATCGTGGTCGTGAAGTTGGCATCCAAATTCCTTGTGAACATGATTAATTTGCCAAATCCTTGTTTTGTGAAGCATCCCCAAACATGAATCTTTTCTGGATGTTTCATTGATCGCTGGAGCATCGCATCTTATCGTCTTTAGTGGACCAAGCACGTTTAATAGTGTTTGTCATCCAAAAGGAAGATTCTTCTGTGAACACTACTTGGCTCCAATCATCATCCACATGTTCAGTTGCCCACTCTTGGCGTTTTTTGTATTTGCTTTGCAGTGAGTAAGGGTTTTACCGTCGTTGCTCGAAATTGGATCTGAAACTCCCTCAAACGGTTTCTTATTGTATTCAGAGAGACATTTATGCCCTTTTGAGCCAATTTTTGTTTAGCTGCTTTCAAGGATATGGCTGAATTAGCTTCGAAAATCCTCTTTATAACCAAGTCCTCCTGTCGAGGTAGCTCTGCAAATACCGCGATTTGGCAAGTCGTCCACATTTTTGTGCACCAAAAAGTGTTGGTTCCAATGCTGGACAAACGCCTTCGACTTTTTTAAGTACTTCGAAGCACTCAAGTGGGACCTTTTGGATGGGAACAAAAAAAGACTGCTTCAAAACGTTTCGCGTATACGGAACTCATTTCTTAAATATGCTTTTGAGACGAAAGCATATAATGGAAAAAACGAAATTTACAATGAAATCAAGTTTTTTGAAAATCAAGGCCTACTTGATATTCAAAATATTTCATGCGAACAAGCCGATTGCTTTCTTCTTGAAAGTACTGTATATGTTAAATTTAAAAACTAATACTCCATACAAAATTAAAAAGGAATTTTAAACTGCCACTATTCCATAAACTAAGTAACTGAATGTTTTAAAGCTTTACACAACCAAATATTTTTTGAATGTTTCAACTTTCAAAACTAAAAATTGTCTTCAACAAACCACCAAAGTGTAAGTAAGTACAAGTATGTAGATACCAAAAATTTGAAATGTTGCAATTAAAACCACAAAACTAATTCCCAAAATGGTAATAAATACTTTGGGCTCTGAAAATGCAAACACTAAAACAAATTGGGTTTTATACATTGGTATAAAGTGTGAATAAGAAAATTTGAAATATTTTGCTGGCGCGTGTTTAGGGAAGAGTGCAGCTATTAGCATTGTTTATTTGGTAATAAACGTTGGCGATGTTGATGAAGAAAAATGGGGTAACTAAATACGGTTAATGTATATATGTATGAATGTAAGTAAAGGGTGTTTTTTTTTAAAGAGTGGCAGGCAATGGCAAACCTACAAGAATAAAAATTGCTATGAAAAGCTATTCACTTCGCCGTTCGTATTCGGCATTAAACTGTAGGTCCCTTCCATTCATGTACAAATATAACACGCACAACATGAGTGGTTGCGAAAAGCTCGGCCTAGGCCTTCCATGTGCTGTTGTGCCATTAAAAGTAATGTAAAGTAAGTCACTTGATTTATGCTCAGTTTGGTTTGCCATTTCATAATGAATAGACTTACTCCTGAGCTACGTTTGCAAATCGTGCAAATTTATTACCAAAATAATGGTTCGGTTCGCGCGATTTTCACAAGAAAATTTTGTTCAGCGATGAAGTTCACTTTTGGTTGAATGGGTACGTCGTTAATAAGCAAAATTGTCGCATTTGGAGTGATCATAATTCACAAGCCATTGTTGAGACGCCGTTAAGTCCTCAAAAAGTCACTGTTTGGTGTGCTCTAGGGGCAGAGGGAATCATTGGTCCATATTTCTTCAAAGATGAAGCCGGTCATAATGTTACAGTCAATGGAGAAGGCTATAGAGCCATGATTAATGACTTTTTCGTGCCTGAATTGTGAATTAGAGGATGTTGATGTGGACGACCTTTGGTTCCAATAAGACGGCGCCAACGAAACAATCAATTTATTAAAGGAAACTTTTGGTGAGCGCATTATCTCGGGTCGTGGGCCTGTGGCGTGGCCTCCAAGATCGTGTGATTTAACACCGATGGACTATTTTTTGAGGGGTTATGTGAAGTCGCTTGTCCACGCAGATAAGCCCGAGACGATTGACGCCTTGGAAGAGAATATTCGGCGTGTTATTACTGACATACGGCCCCAATTGGTGCAAAAAGTGGTCGAAAATTGGACCTATCGGCTGGAATTTATTCGAACTAGCCGCGGCGGCCACTTGCCCGAAATTGTTTTTAAAACATAATGACAAATCCTTATCTTTATAATAAAGCTAAATTCTTGGCCATAACATTAAATTATATGCTTTTTATTTCTTCTTAAAAACAACACTGCTAAAAAAACACCCTGTATATGTGCTAACTATAGCAGCTACTTACTAGAGACGGTTACAAAAGCTCATTTGCATTTTAATTGACGTTGAAAAGTTGGTTTGGATATTTTGTGTTTTACCAAACAAATAATAGCGGCATGTTTTTTTTGTTATCAAGATTCACTTGCCACATGGCAGAGAGAAATATTTGATATAGAATATTTTGAAACAGTTTTTTCCATACCTACCTAATACCATATAATAAATCGAAAAATTGTAAATTTTTTTTTTTAGGAAAACATAAAAATTCTTTGTATAATTAATTTTCTAAGAATTGTTAGTGACGATGTACACAGAGCGGAAAGTAAAAGAGAAATTATCTATCACACATTATCGCACCAGGTAGTTTCTCAAAGAAACCGTTAACGAATCTTGAACGAAATATTCTCTTCCTGCACGAAACATGCTGATTTGCCCATACAAAAAGTTCAGGGAAATTTCATATAAGTGTCCTCGGTTTCGCCGACGAATAAATGAAAGAAAAATGAGGAAATTTCGTCGAAGAATTTTGAAAGAAATCTCGTCGAAGAATTTTGAAAGAAATTTCGTCTTTGAACATAACTTCGAATTTTCGAAAAAAAATCGAATACAAAAGTGAAGACTGAAACCGATCAAGTTTTTAATTCTCTTTCATTCACAAAAAATCTGATGAATAGCAATAGCAGCTGTATTTGGTTTTTTGATCCCTACTGACAATTTTTCAGAAATCATTTTGTCGATGTTCTTTTTTGTTCGTTTTGCTTTAAAAAATTGCTCTGAAGAATTTCCAATGTAAACGATAATCAAAAAGTCCATAAGAGAGTCGATAAGAATTGCGATAATTTCTATTGCCAATGTAAATAGAGACCGTATGGGAATATATTTTTTATAAAAATAAAATAAAAAACAAACTGAAATAAAATTAAATCCTCAGTAAATATTTTTGATATCTTAAAATTAAAGTTTTACAAACAGGCAAAAAGTTGAATGCCTCACCACATGTTTTGAAAGAATAATAATCTTCCCTAGTGATGTCCGTTCGTCTAGTGTAGTATATCGTTGGAAAGCTCTCAACGAGTACGACTTCAGTTATTATTGTATTCAGTTATTATTGACCTCCGGTATCACCTTCGACTAGTTATGCCAATTTTTAGACTTTTTGAACCACAATTCACAATTGTGCTCAAGGCAGTGCTCTACTACAATGATTTCAACTCATACCACCGGAGCTTTCTCACTGCGGAGAGTAGTCATCATCATAATACTCACAATTTCAATATTTCCATCAAATTCTGTTATTGCCATGGAAATTTAAAAGATTTTCAGCTGTTGGCTTCGGTACTAGTGCTGTGAATTTATTTTGCATTCTCATTTATGATATGATAAAAAAAATAAAACATTATATTTTCAAAAACAGCTCAAAACTGCACTAACCGCAATTAAAAGTAGTCAAGTGTTTTTAAGAGGAATGACAAAAAAAATCAAATTGTACCGTTACAGTTACTAAAAAAAAAGTTAATTCTTCTCTGTCGAGCACGAAGCTTAAGTACGAAAAAAGTTCGCACTTAAGCTTCTTTAAAAATGAATTTAATTTTTATTTTCAACTTTTTTTTATTTCATTTTAAGTGGCTTTTTAGGTTCGTACTAAAACACTTCCAACCTACTTACTCGTAAATGCAATTTCGTTCTTACCGACAATATTTTAATGTACCAAAAGAGTTTTTATATTTGGGAAAATAACATGGAACAACAACACTGCCAAAATTAAACTCACTTTTTTGACATACTTTTAGGGGCATACATATTTAAAAACGTAATAATCTGTTCTGTTTTTTTGAATATTAGTAGTGCACTTGGACGTGGTCGCTGTGGTGTATTTAGTTGTGCGCCGGCCTGCAGAGTTTGCGGGGTCTAAATCTCGGTACAGGCAAAATCAGAAAGTAAAAAAACTATTTTTCTACACGGCACCACCTCTTGGCAGGCAATGGCAAACCTACAAGAGTAAAAATTGCCTATGATAAGCTTTGCACTTCGCCGTTCGGATTCGACATCAAAAAAAACTGTATGTCTAATCCATTCATGTACAAATTTGGATGCGAAAAGCTCGGCCTAGGCTCTCCTTGGCCTGTTCTGCCATTACCATAAAAGGAGAAGAAGTAGTGCACATGGACAAATTTATATCATTACCAGTTCTAAAATAATATTGTAAGTAAATCTTAGTTGAATTGGCAAGTGCTGAATTTTACCTGCACCCAGCACAAAAGCCAGGTGCATATCCGTGAATCGTTGTCCTTTGGGCGTTTGCGGGAGTCGTCAACATTAGAGGGGTTCTTTATCCGAGGCTTATTTTGAGGATTCATTGGTGGGTATTTTAACGTGGTGGGTTCCAAGCCCGCCGCACACATTAGTTAACTCACTGACGGTTGTCAGATCGCTATCCAGGTGACGCCACGAGGAGGCTGTGTGTCGACTTGAAACGTAGAAGCGCAAGGATCGACCATGGACGCACCTGCGACTGTCACGAACTTTACCTTGTGTCCTACGCCCCAGCCTCCCCCCCTCCCCCTAGCACAAAAGCATTTAATATGTTAATGTAACAATGGTGAGTATATGTATGCAAGTGAATTATATGATAATACCACATACGAGTATAAATATGCATTTTAAGCTAAGCATTATTGCATCAGATGCATATTTGAAAGTTCCGAAAAGCAGAACAACTTCACAAAGAAAATAAATGCAAATAATAAACAAAGATAGAAAGAATAAAATGCAATGAAAATAAGTTGCAGCGCCTAAAAATATGCTAAAGAATTGCTAAGGCACATGAAAGCACTAGGCCAGCAAACGATCTACATAAGGATAAAAACACAAAAACACTGCAATGTGTAATCTTCCCTTCTTCTCTGTGTCTTTTTTTGTTGGACAAATGATTTATGCACACATACATACATACATACATATTTATACAGCTGCCTCTTACGAGCTGCCCATTGCTATTTCTCTCCCCCTCACTCGGCAACGGTTGAGTAAAAAATTTGCGTCGAATGCAAAATGCAAATGTTGCAATTGTAAGTGTTCGTTCTGAATAAGTTTGCATAGAAAATTGAACAAAAAAAAAAAAAGGGGGAAAATTTTATTTGACAAATTTAAAGGCAGCTAGCTAGAGCTAGCTAGCTTTATAGTTTTGAATACGATTTTGGAAGTACAAACACGAGTATATGTAATGCTTTAAGTTACTTCAACAATTTTCTCATTTCCTCTCCATTTTTTGTTTATTTTCTTTGAATTCAAATTGACATTGACAAATGATAAATTTATTAAGCTAACAGTTGCAATTTTGAAATTGTGTGAAAATTGAATTCTATTTGTTTAGGACGTGAGAGTGAGTAAGAGAAGAAATAAAAAAAGAATATAAAAAAAATTAAATTAAATAATAAAAAAAATGCAACAACAACAAAATTAACGGCACCACTTCTTGGCAGGCAATGGCAAACCTACAAGAGTAAAAATCGCCTATGAAAAGCTTTTCACTTCGCCGTTCGGATTCGGCATAAAACTGTAGGTCCCTTCCATTCATGTACTAATATAACACGCACAACATGAGTGGATGCGAAAAGCTTGGCCTTTGGCGCAACATGCGGTCATAGTCGACACTGATTAACTGAAGTTCATTGTGGTAAAGGCATAACACTTGCCACAATGGCTGCCTATCTCTTTATCGGTGTCCTGTGTGATCCCGTTCACTCTCTCATTCTCCCTCCTTCTTTCTCTCACCTAACGCATTTGGGATATTCACAAGGTGTTTTATTCAGTGTCGTATCCTCTCAATTATCGTTAATTCTTTCATTTCTCATATTAAATTATACGATTTTTATAAAAATACGACAAAATATGACACCTTGTGAACACGCCAATTATCAACAAACTCGTATCATATTTCGACCACAATGGCAGTTTCGGCACTAGTCATGAGCTTGGGCATGTCTCGTTGGCAGATTTAACTTACTTATTTAGGTGATGTCTGTGTACAAATTCTGAAGAGTCTAACAGCCATTTTCGAAGATTTAAGTACTTCGGCACAGGTATCAATTACTTAGAACTTGGCCTGAACAGCAGTGTACCAAGTGTTAACAGTATTTTCATCCAAGTGCACAGTTCCAAAACTCCAGTACCTGAACTTAAGCATCGCTCATTACTCATTGCAATAGGATCTGGAAGGAAGTAGAATATTGAACTCCTACCAAAGCAGAAATTTCTTCTTTTTTCCTTTTCCTTTTAATGGCACAACAGCCCATGGAGGGCCTATCGCATCCAATCATGTTGTGCGTGTTATATTTGTACATGAATGGAAGTTTTATACCGAATCCGAATGGCCAAGTGAAAAACTTTTCATAAGCAACTTTTGCTCTTGTAGGTTTGCCAAGTGGTTTGCCATTGGTGCCGTGTAGAAAAAAATTTTTTTTTCTACTTTTTTTTTATTTTCGCCTGTGCCGAGATTCAAACCCCGGACATAGTCCAACGCACTACCACTACACCACAGCGACCACCAAAAATTTACAAATCCTTTATTCCAACACAGAAAAGATTAAAGTATTAAAAATTCTGTGATGATTAGATGCCTGACACCTGCCGCAGGGGAATAATTGCAGGTATCTTGTTTAAGAAGTTCAGAAGCTCATTGGCAGTGATTGGGCAGATTCTACTATAGATAGACAAATAAGCGTTTTGATATAAACCAAGCTCTGTGGAACCTTAAGCCAACACACAATTGTAGGATATATTATAAAAGGCAGAAAAGTGTCTCTTGTGTGAACATATTTTATGTGCGCATTCCAACCAAGTCTGTTTTCAATGGAAAGTACTTAACTTCATCAGAACACTCAATAACAGTGTCCTCACGCACTTGTACTTTCTAAACAAGTAATTTTAAAAAAAATAGAACGTAAATCTCATATAAAGAAAGCTTTCATGAGGCACGTTGTAAGTGGCATACTCTTGCAAAATCGTTGATGTAATCGTGCTTTTTGTTTGTACAATTGTATTGTTTTGGTACAATTTTGAGCCCAAAAGTACATCGATACTACTATGGCATAAGTGTTTTGGTATAATTTTGTCGAATTTTGCTGTTATATTTACGCGAAAGAAGCCGTGAGGAGAATTAAATCTTTCCATATTCTTTTATAATTACAAAAAAAAAAATGTATACGCTGAAATTTTGATATATTTTCCATTGATTTGGTACATTTTTGTTTAACTTTTAGTACAAAATAGAAAAAGTCATTTATCATGTCTGCACTTACTTTCGTCTGCTGGACCCGTTACTCTCGCGCTCACCACATTGAAATTTAACCATGCTCTCTTCGCTTTTGCTTGAATGCTAAACGAAGCCGCATTTTGAGAAATACAATTGGGATATTCGCATGGTGTCTTAATTTGTTGTAGATTTTTGAATGAAAAGAAAAAAGGAGTTGAGAATTGTGAATATCCCAAATGCTGATTACACATTACTCTCTCTGATACAGGGTGTTTTTGTTTTAGAAGTATGGTTTTCAAGAAGAAATAAAACGCATATAATTTAATGCTATGGCCAAGAATTTAGCTTTATTATAAAGATAAGGCTTTGCCATTATGTTTTAAAAACGATTTGGGGCAAGTGGCCGCCGCATACTTCAGCGTCAGGCTGGTTCGAATAAATATCAGCCGTAAGGCCCAATTTTCGACCACTTTTTGCACCAATTGGGGCCGTATGTCAATAATAACACGCCGAATATTCTCTTCCAAGGCGTCAATCGTCTCGGGCTTATCTGCGTAGACAAGCGACTTCACATAACAACACAAAAAACAAAAAATAGTCCAGCGGTGTTAAATCGCACGATCTTGGAGGCCACGCCACAGGCCCGCGACGCGTGATAATGCGCTCACCAAAAGTTTCCTTCAATAAATTGATTGTGATTGTTTCATTGGCTGTATAGTTGTATAGCATGTAGCGCCGTCTTATTGGAACCAAAGGTCGTCCACATCAACATCCTCTAATTCAGGTACGAAAAAGTCATTAATCATGGCTCCATAGCGTTCCCCATTGACTGTTATATTGTAACATTATGACCGGCTTCATTTTTGAAGAAATATGGACCAATGACTCCCTCTGCCCATAGAGCACACCAAACAGTGACTTTTTGAGGATGTAACGATGTAACGGCGTCTCAACAATGCCTTGTGGATTATGATCATTCCAAATGCGACAATTTTGCTTATTAACGACGTACCCATTCAACCAAAAGTGAGCTTCATCGCTGAACAAAATTTTCTTGTGCAAATCGGGATCGGTGGCCATTTCGTTTTGGACCCATTCATCGAACGTGCGACGCGCTTGATGGTGGTTCGGCTTCAATTCTTGTACGAGTTTGATTTGGTAAGATCGCAAACCAAGATCCTTCCGCAAAATCTTCCATAAAGTGAATAGGCACAGCTCCAATTGTTGCGCGCGATGGCGGATGGCCTCATTCGGGTCTTCTTCGATACTCTGCTCCACCACAGCAATAGCGTCGTCGGTGCGCACTGTACGGCGTCTCTGATGATGCGCATTATCCAGTAGAGTAAAAGTGGTGCGAAACCGATCCATGGTTGCTCGAATTACCGACTCGTATAGGCGATAGTAGGATAGTGGTTTCTGTGGTGTAGTGGTAGTGCGTTGGATGCAGAGTGTCCGGGGTTCGAATCTCAGCACAGGCAAAATCAAAAAAAAAGTAGAAAACATAATTTTTCTACACAGCACCACTTCTTGGCAGGCAATGGCAAACCTACAAGAGTAAAAATTGCTATGAAAAGCTTTTCACTTCGCCGTTCGGATTTGGCATTAAACTGTAGGTCCCTTCCATTCATGTACAAATATAACACGCCAACATGAGTGGATGCGAAAAGCTCGGCCTAGGCCCTCCATGGGTTGTTGTGCCATTAAAAGTAAGAAGTAAAGTAAGATAGGCGATTATGTCGACCGAATATTGGGCGCAGCGCGCGATGCGTCACGCGAACCGAACCATCATTTTGATAATAAATTTGTTCATGAGTAAGTCTATTTCCGAACCATAATTTTGATAATAAATTTGTTCAGGAGTAAGTATATTTATTATGAAATGGCAAACCAAACTGAGCATAAATCAAGTATTGCCAGATTGAAAACCACACTTCTAAAAAAAAACACCTTTTATTTACTAATTTTCTTGTTTTTTATTTATTTTGAATTGTTTCTTTGATTTTTTACAACGGGTGTTTTAAAAATGTCTCTGATTCACAGTCAAATTTTATCGGTAATTGTCAATATGTATACCTATTGGTAATACACACCGTAGATAACAAAATAGGACCAGTTAGCAGATATGTGCGAACATATGTATAACCAATTAGCAATGAAACATATCTAGATGTTCTTATCTAATCGACTCAACTTAATACACTACTTATGACTATGAGTAGGTACTTAAGTGTGAACGCAGCATTACAACTAATTTTTACTACCTTACTATGTATTTAACCAAATTTTGATAACATTGTTAGGAAGTAAAGCTTATCAAAATATTATTATGTATAAAGTTTCATTCATAATTTCGTTGGCAATTCTCTTTGTACATATTTTTGAAAACGTGATGTCCTTAACATTTTTTCTTGATATGAATATTTTTTTTTTTTTTTTTATGCAACAAATTTAAAAGTAATTATGTAGTATTTGGGTACTTTTACATTTTAGTAAAATAATTATAATAAATTAAACAAATACTCATACTGAAAATTGTCGTGCATTTTATGTTTTGATAAATTTTGCTCGATAAGAAAATTCTTATTTGCTTTTGATTTCTTTTAGTTAATTAGTCATTATGTGATATTCTTTTTATCATTTGAAGAAAGAGAGAAAAAAAGCACACAAATTGTGTAATTTACTTTTGATGACGACAAAATCAACAAAGGATTTCTTCTTTAAGTCAATAGAATTTATGAAGATAAGAAACTTGTTTCATGGAACTAAGTATTTAACATGTATGAATGTAGATAATATCATAAATCTGACATTTTTTAATACATATTGTATGAATATGAATGACTCAGATGTTTCAAGTTTAAATACTTTGAACGGCTTTGCATGAGATTGACATTTAAAAATTTCTATTCATACTTTAAAACATGGCTTTTCAAGGAGAAAACGAGAGTTCCCAGTCAAAACTTGTACTTTTCTGTGAGGCCCTTTGCAAGAGAATCATTTTATCATATTATTTTGATGGCTTAAGTCAGATGACAGGTTAGCGAATTAAGTCAGATGCAAAGTTAGAAGACAAGATAATAGATTAAGTCAACTAGTGTCAAAGCATCTTTATACATTACTTACATAGTATATCTTGTAAAGGGTGTTTTCTTTCAGAAGTGTGGTTTTAAATCTGGCAATACTTTTTTAGGAGTTGGTCTCTTTGACAGCTGTCACCTGATTTATGCTTGTTTGGTTTGGTTTGCCATTTCAAGAATTGAAGCCGAACGACCATCAAGCGCGTCCTACGTTCGGTGAATGGACCCAAAATGAGATGGCCACCGATACCGATTTTCACAAGAAAATTTTGTTCAGCGATGAAGCTCACTTTTGGTTGAATGGGTACGTCGTTAATAAGCAAAATTGACGCATTTGGAGTGATCATAATCCACAAACCATTGTTGAGACGCCGTTACATCGTTGCATCCTCAAAAAGTAACTGTTTGGTGTGCTCTATGGGCAGAGGTAATCATTGGTCCATATTTCTTCAAAGATGAAGCCGGTCATAATGTTACAGTCAATGGGGAACGCTATAGAGCCATGATTAATGACTTTTTCGTACCTGAATTGGAGGATGTTGATGTGGACGACCTTTGGTTCCAACAAAACGGCGCTACATGACATACAGCCAACGAAACAATCACAATCAATTTATTGAAGGAAACTTTTGGTGAGCGCATTATCTCACGTTGTGGACCAAGATCGTGCGATTTAACACCGCTGGACTATTTTTTGTTTTTTGTGGGGTTATGTGAAGTCGCTTGTCTACGCAGATAAGCCCGAGACAATTGACGCCTTTGAAGAGAATATTCGGCGCGTTATTACTGACATACGGCCCCAATTGCTGCAAAAAGTGGTCGAAAATTGGGCCTTACGGCTGATATTTATTCGAACGAGCCTGACGCTGAAGTATGCGGCGGCCACTTGTCCGAAATCGTTTTTAAAACATAATGGCAAATCCTTATCTTTATAATAAAGCTAAATACTTCGTCATAACATTAAATTATGTATATGCGTTTTATTTCTTCTTGAAAACCACACCTCTGAAAAAAAACACCCTTTTTAACAAATTTTCCAGAAGAAGCAAAAAATATTTTCCAAATTTTAATATAATATTTTCATTAGGTGTTGTTACCAAAATATTGTAAATTAAAGTAAAAAAAAAAAAATTCAATATATAAGTTTTTGGTGTATAGCTGCAAAACTTTGAGCAGGGTTGCAAATGGATACGCTTCATCATAATCCATGAAAAACAATATTTTGAAAAGTTTGATGTTAGGGCTTTTGAAAATTAACTTCACTGTTAATTTAATTTGATTGTAGTTTTGTAGACCACAACTAGCGGAGTGAAGTTTCTTTAGATCAATACTAAGATACAGTGCGACAAGCTCAGCCTTTGGCTGTCTATCTCTTAATCGGTGTCCTGTGATTGCATTCCCTCTCTCTCATTCTCCCTCCTTCTTCCTCCCACCTTTGGTTTGGTTTGCCATTTCATTATTAATAGACTTACGCCTGAACAACGTTTGCAAATTATTGAAATTTATTATCAAAATTCATGCGCTGTGAAAAAAGTGTTTCGCCAGCTACGTCCATTTAACACCGAGTCTCATTTTTGGCTCAATGGATACGTGAATAAGCAGAATTGCCGTATTGGGAGTGAAGACCAGATAGAGCCCTTCGGCAGCTACCAATGCATCCCGAAAAATACACTGTTTAGTGCGGTGTATGGGCAGGCGTCATCATTGGGCCGTACTTCTTCAAAGACGATGAAGGCCGGAACGTTATGGTCAATGGAGAAATATACCGTTCGATGATAACACGCTTTTTTGCCGAAAATGCAAGAATTGTACTTGGCCGACATGTGGTTCCAACAGGACGGTGCCACATGCCACTTGCCACACTGCACGCGAAACCATCACCATGCATCAATTGAGAGGCGAATTTGGTGAGCAGTTAATCTCACGTTTTGGTGTAGTCAATTGGACACCAAGATTGGAGTGTGATTTGACCCCGTTAGACTATTTTTTGTGGAGCTATGTTAAGTCTCTTGTCTATAGGGACCAGCCAAACACGATTACTGCTTTGGAAGCCAACATTGAACGCGTAATTGGTGAGATTCCAGCAGAAATTTGTGAAAAAGTGTGCCATAATTGGACCATCAGAATGTACCACTTAAAGCGTAGTCGCGGGCAGCAATTAAATGAGATTATCTTTAAAAAGTAAATGGCAGGAATTGATTTATCGAACCAAATAAAAATTGTGTTCACTTTTGTAAAATTTCATAGTTTTTTTGATTTTCAAAAACCAAGCTCTTAAAAAATCGCAGCCCTTGATATGATGAACCTCAGACATCAGCCCTCTCCTTCTGTCTCTCTCTCTCTCAGAAACTACCTTCTTCACCCTGTTGTGTTTTTTTTTAATGATTATAAGTATTTCTCCATAGGTAGTTGGTGGTCGTGGTGTAATTGGTAGTGTGCCAGAAGCTTCGCAGTGTGCCCGCATTCAAATCTTGGCGCAGAAAAAACGCAATTCAAGAAGAATAAAAGGTTGCTGCATCCACTAACAATCGAAAAAATTCAGGGAACCCCTGAAAGCCACTGCTTTGATGCCGCAATGACTGCAATATAATTGTAAACCACTAACGAATTTAGAAAGACAGGCAAGTTCAAGTTTCTCTCTCAAATTATTCAGAAGCAATGATCATACGAGTATATTCAAAATTGTGATCGAGAATGAAAAGGGTTCATTCCAAAAATACCCTTCCCTTCTTAAATCACGTAGTACCGTGAGCATTCAAATGGTTTATGCATTAATCACCTCACCACCTCTTGTGATTTATGTAGGTATGAATCAAAAAGAGAAAAAAATCCTGTAAGATCTCTTGTTATGACCTTAAAGTGACCATGTCTGATCTTGGCGTAGTGGTGTCTGATCTTGGTCGCTGTGGCGTAGTGGTAGTGCGTTAGACTGCTGCGCAGAGTTTCCGGGGTTCGAATCTCGGTACAGGCAAAATCAAAAAGTAGAATAAATAAGTTTTCTACATGGCACCACCTCTTGGCAGGCAATGGCAAACCTACAAGAGTACAAATTGCTATGAAAAGCTTTTCACTTCGCCGTTCGGATTCGGCATTAAACTGTAGGTCCCTTCCATTCATGTACAAATATAAGACGCACAACATGAGTGGATGCGAAAGGCTCGGCCTAGGCCCTCCATGGGCTGTTGTGCCATTAAAAGTAAAGTAAGATCTTGAGTAAGGTTAGATTTCCGCCAAGTCTGAAAATCTGAAACTGTTATTCAAGAAGAGTCAAGTTTTGTTCTTATTCAATTTGCGGTTTCTATGTGCTGAACGAAAATAACCAATCAGACTTTATATGGGGCAGATTTGTATTTCTTTCCGAATTTGGCAAGTTCATATTTTTAAAGTATGTGTGTACTTATATCTGATGTATTTCAACAGGATTAATGAACGTTAGGTTTACCTGAGAGAATAACAGGACTGTTTATAGAACAGGCAGTCATGAAGCCTGTTTAAATTCAGGCTTATTGAAAGCAGAACAAGAAATACAAGAATGTGTATATTTGGAACAGTTTCAATAATATCATCCGCTGGAAATATTTGAAAATTTCTTTTAATTATAATTCTCGGTTACAATTTCCAATTATGAGTAACTTTTATGGATTAATGAAACACAAACATCACTGATGAGGAACCGTGGCGATTTCCGAAACGATCGTCTGATCTTCCTGTTCTGCGATAATGATAAAATGTAGCTGCAGAGAACAATTGCAATTGTTTTTGTTGAACACTTGAGACTTAAAGGTTAAATAAAATATACTATTATCTTGAATTGAAAATTAATGTATTCATCCATAAGCTTGGTAATGGTAATCAGCTCCAACAATGTGGGTGCACCACTCTGATTGTGGGCAGGGATCAGTGATTTCGATTTCGTTAAGTCTACGTTTAATATGTATTTCATATTCTCAGATGATCTTTATACACTTCCTCTCGATGATTCAAACAAGTTATACACTTTTTCTGCCTAATAACTAGAAACTATTAATATTTATCTTCAGTATTTGCCAGCACACAACTAACCGTGAAGAAGCTTTTCATACTTTCTTTTCAAATATTAACTATTACTAAGTATTAATTAGACAATATTTTAGAACAATAGCACGCGACTTCACAACGATAACTGAACTTCAGCTGGTGCTTCTTGCTTGCTTGGTTTATATTTTTATTCTGTATTGTTTCAACTCTGATAACGAAAGTGAAATAAATACTTAGGCTGTGGTTATATTCAATGTTTACTCGGTGAACACCATGCAATTGTTGTTGTCCGAACACGAAAAAAAAGAGCTTTTACTCACACTCACAGCGAACACGATATGCTGGGTGAAATGTACACCGAGCACGCCGAGTACTCAGGATGTCAATGAGTTATTCTACAAAAAAAGAACAAAAATGTATGTAAAATAGAAGGAAAACATGCAAACCTGTACATCACTATGCAGAAAAGCGAAGTTGCGAATGTTTTTAGTTTTTAAAAGCGAATTTTAAATATATTATTCATAAAACTATTGAAGAAAAATCATATTATTTGCATAATTTTTCAATTATATTAGTAATTTCACGCTCCATATTAATAAAATCGTTTAAAGTTTTTCGGTATACCATTTAGTGTTGCCGTTGCGACCAATATAGTAATAAAAAAACTGAATTTCAACAAAAAGCAACTCTGTAACGAATACCAATGTAACCACTGCACCGAGCACGAGAGTAAAATATGATGTGTTCGTCGAACAGCGAACACCAGTATAACCAGCAGCTTACACAAAGCTACAATATTATTTATTTAACTGTACATACTTTGTATGTATGTATGTATGTATGTATGTATGTATGTATGTATGAATGTATGTATAGTATATAGCATATGAATGTGCAATATTTTACTAGTACTCGTATGTACCCATATTCCTAGCAAATTACGTGTACATGGAAGAATCGAAAGCGCGGCATATACTTAATACTTAAATGCTGATGAATAACTTCTCAACGGATGGACGAACATGAAAATTGCATGAATTCTATGCCGAGATAAGAAACTTACCAGTAATTGCATACAATAAGATGCACATACGAAATATATTTTAAAAACAATATTAAGTATTTAATTGTATTTATCGACACGCGTACTTGTACGACATAATTACACAGTGACACCTTGACACAAGTTGATGAATAAGAAAGTCACCTTTTCTAGAACCTACACATAATGTTACCTACATTAGTTCTCAGCTAATTGTGTACAGCGTAGATTTGCAAAATTCCCAGTTGTATTGTATTGGAGTCAAATTGAATTTAGAAGCGTTAATTTGAAATTCGGAGTAATTCACTTGTATTCCGAAAGCGAAATTTTGAGTTCGGAATAGTCAAATTCTATTAAGAAAGCGTCTGCTTGAATTGAAATACACAAAATATAATTCGGAAAACATCAATTTGTATTCGGAGTAGTCAAATTGTATATCTTAGCAGTCAATTTGAGTCAAAGTACTCAAATTTAATTCAAAAAGCGTCAATTTGAATTTGTAAAGCGTAAATGAATTCATAAAACGATGAAAATATGATTTCGGAATTGACAAACTAAATTCACATAGTGTTCTTTTGAATCTGAAATAATCAAGTTGAATTCGAAAAACATAATTTTCAGTTAATTTAGGAGTATGTAGTTAAATTTAATTCAAATAACGTCAATTTGTATTATGTAGAAGCAGTCAAATTTAGTTTTCGAAGCGTCAATTTTATTTCGGAACGGTAGAATTCAATTGAGAAATCTTAAATTTGAATTCGGAGTAGCCAAATTTACATCAAAAATCATCGATTTAACTTCACACAAGTTAATATGAATTCATATGCTGATAATCTAAATTCGGAATAGTCAAATTGAACTCAGATTTTAGTTAAATTTAATTCAAATAACGTCCATTTGTATTATGTAGAAGCAGTCAAATTTAGTTTTCGAAGCGTCAATTTTATTTATTTTAGTTTTCGAAGCGTCAATTTTATTTCGGAACGGTCAAATTCAATTGAGAAATCTTAAATCTGAATTCGGAGTAGTCAAATTTAAATCCAAAATCATGGATTTAACTTCACACAAGTTAATATGAATTCATATGCTGATAATCTAAATTCGGAATAGTAAAATTGAACTCAGATTTTATCAATGTAGGATTATCAATGTCCAGGATTATCAAATTGGAATGGAATATTTTTGTTTTGGCAAATTTCGATTGAACTCAGTTATCATTGAATTTGAATTTGGAGTAGTTAAATTTACATAAGCCCCAATATTAATTTGGGATTTATTTAAAGGAATTTAAAATTTAAATCGGAGTATTTAAGAAGCATCAATATTTATTCGGAGTGGTCAATTTTATATTAAAGTAGTCAAATTTACTTCTGGGATCGTCTATTTTTATTCAGAGTAGTCTAATTTAACTCTAGGAGCGTTATCATAGTTTTATTTTTTTTTTTTTTGATTAATCCAACGGTATTCAGCAATTGCCAATTTTAATTCGGAATAGTTAAACGGAGTCCATAAAATATCAATATGAACTAAAATGAATTAAAAAGCCAATTTAATTTTTGAGGAATAATCAAAATAATTTCTGAAAGCTTTATTTGATTTTCGGAGTAGTCAATTTTATTTCAAAAAGCTTACGCCGGTCTGAACTCAGATAATTGATCTGGATGGGCATGCCCAGAACACCAGAGCCGCCTTACTCTCCCCGAAGCAATGCACACTATGATACCAGTGCTCAGTGAAGACCGCCATGAGATCGCCCGTAAAGCGATTTCGACGGAAACCGTATTGGCGGTCATTAAGCAATTCGTTTTGCTCAAGATATTTCACCAAGTAGAAGTTAAAAAGTTGTTGTTAAATGTAAATAAAGCATCCGTAAATTACGATTATTTTAAAAATGTTCATTAGTTCCTTCGTCGGAAGTCTCAAAATGGTGAGAAGGTTTCCGAAAAAGGATTCGATTAAAAAAGATCTGAACCGATCAGCAGGCTGCAAAATTCAGCTACACACCGTCAGCCTATATTGATTGCAGCTCAAGTAAATTTCATACCAATATTTAAGATAAATTAACTTGTCTACTTTTAGGCTTAAAGAAATATACATACTTTTTGGTGACTGGTCATGCCAAGCAACCAATCGTATGATCAACTCAAATGAAATGATAGCAACAAAAACAGATATGAAAAATTACTTCAACTAGTCAGACAAGCATTAAACAGGGGCGAATTCATGGGGTCGGGTCGATTTAATACTTACATAAATACTTATCTGCATACATACTTATGTATATGTATTATTCTCAAACTGTTCAACTTGAGTAGTTAAATTAATTTCGGGAAGAGTAATTTTTAAATCAAAAGGGCTGAAATGGATTTTTAAAACTTTAGAATATTCAAATTGATTTTAAAGATCATCAATTTAGTTTAAAAGAATCAAACTGTATTCGTAATAATTAAACTAATTTGAATTCGGAGTAGTCAAACTGAGTTGGAAAGATTCATTTTAAATTTGAAGTAAGTAGTCAAATTTAAGTCTAGAAGGGTCAATTTCAATTCGTATTTGTGATATTTACTACTTCAATAGCAACATTCGATTTCCGAATACTCAAATGGAGTTTGAACTCCATCAAGTTCGATCCGGAAAAGTAAGTAAGTATAACCCGAAAATAAAACAGCTAAAATTTCAATTATAGCAAAAGCTTTGATTTTTATGAAAACTCATCAAACTCATGTCGTTTTTTTTCATATACACTTAAGTAGTAGGAACTTGTCTTTCACCACCCACACACTTGCTTCATCCCCCAACACGTGTATTGCGATGAAATCACCTTCGTCACTTCTAATGACTCAGCCTGCCCAGCGCATACGGCGGACTCGCATTCGTCTTGACATAGAACAAACCACGCTTTGGCATCGAAGGCTCACCGCCCATTTGATACATATCCGTTGGAGTTTCAGTGCACTCCCACTTCGGACGACGACGATCACAGCGTGTGCCCCAGAAACCCACAGCCGAACTTATCGATTCGGCAAACATTTTATACGCTCGTATGTGCGAGCAGCCAACATAGAAACATTTCCGCTGATAAATACCATAGTTCGGGTAGAAAGTGGCGCTGCCCGTGGGCTCCAGAAATCCCAAATAACCACTCGTCTGTATCGACTCAACATATTTCGCATCTGTGGGGTCAATGCGAAATTCAGTGCTACGATGGCGAAACCTTGGACCAGCAGGATCTAAAGCGAAGATGGTATTATATTGTGCAGGCTTTATTAATTTGCCGGCAGCGCCCGCTATCTGTGCGCCCAATGAATGGCCAATTAAATAGACGTCATCATAGCTAATGTGCAGTGTGTTGTGTAAATGCTGTGTGAATTGTGCCAATTGCGAGCCGAATCCATCAATCATACGCACTACCGAAAAATAGTTAATATTTGTGGCACTTGCGCTCCAATCGGCCACGATGACATTGTAATCACCCCGGGCAAGATATGCGTTTTTAATGTCGCGATTGAAGGAGCCGCGTGATTGACTCATCCAACCGTGTATGATAATTCTGGAGAAGGTAAGGAAGAGAGAAAACTAAAGAGAATGATCACAACATACTTAGCAGCAACAAAGAGAGAACATAATAAGAGAGATTTTAACTTCATCCTCTCTCCCATTTCTTCCACTTCATCCGCCATACATCACCCATACACACACCCATACAAAGACAATAAACAATAAACAACTGCGCGAAAACTTCTGACTCTCCTCACCTTATTGGTTGCGTTACATTGAAACCAGTTCTTAAAATCTTCAGCTGCTCATCCGCCATGCTAAGCTCACGTCCGCAATCGGGAAAATCACGTTTGAATAGATAGAAACTCATTTGCATGCGTGGCGCAGCAAATGGTATCATATTACGCCAAAACTTTTTCCAAAAGGCAAAATCGAAATATTTCCCAATACCACGTGGCTTACGCAAATCCTTATCACACTGATGCCATTCACAAAAATTATCCGTTTCGCTTTCATCATTCTCCAAGTCGGCAACAATGTCGGCGTGTGATAGTACATTGTTGTTGTTAGCGTGGTTGTCGTCATCATGTATCAAGTTGTTATTACCAAAACGTTCGTCAATGTCACCAATGCCACGTTCAGCTTCTTGCTTATTGAGCTTGAGCGTTGCTGTGTCGTAAATATTGATATATATTTATTACAAATATAAAAGTTGTCAATAAATTTTAAATCCTTATTAAATATTTTTACTTACAACTTTCTGTCCACCAAGCAAGATTGACACATATTAAAAAGGTTAACAGCAACTTGAACATGTCTCGAAATATTTTTATCCTAACTATGTGCAATCAAATTGCACTATGATTTATGGTCTGGTATGGTATGGTATGGTATGAATACGCTTCGTTTAAACTTTAATTAATATTTGATGTGTGAATGTAATGAATGCACGAATTTAATTCAGTTTAAAACTCCACAGCTACAATAGTTTGTTGTTTATTGCTCTGTTGGTTGCCTACCGCTCTGGTTAAATGCTACTGCACTCTGTTAGCCAGCATCGTTGGACTCATTGCATTTATACACGGTTCGTAGAATTTTGTTATTGTTCTAATTCTATGAACAAATGCAATGATTTTTTATTGTTGTCGCTTTCAAAGTTTATGAATGCGGAATTTCATGCAACATATTGATGAAAGTTTTTTGTTTGTTCTGGTTTTCAACGCATAAGATTCATTCAACGCTACGCAAGTTTATACATAATAAACAGTGTTGCCATATTTTGAAATTGAGAGCAGTTGAAACTTTGAATTGACTTTAATTGTTTCTCGATGTGTTAAAATTCTTTTCAGTTTCGCAGAATCTCTGTGTTTGCATGTTTATTTCTAATATTCCACAACGAAATTTTCTTCTTTTTTTTTTTTGCCTTTTGACATTGAAATTTGCATATATGTAAATATGTACATATTTAAAATGATAAAAGGAAATTTTTCATTCAGTTTCCATTGTAGTGGAATTCTAGAAGAGAGAAATTTCTAACTGTTTAATGTCTTTCGATCTTACTCTCACACACACACACGCACAAACAGACTCTCTCAACTATTATAATTGGGTTACTTTTATAGAGCGTATGAGATGAAACTGAGAGAACCGACTTCGAAGTCAAGATTTTTTTATATGAATGTATGGGAATCGTCTGCAAACATTCACTGCAAGCAGAGACGTCAACATATCAGCCTTCTCAGTTTCATCTCAATCGGCAAAAATGCATATCTTGTGCGAGAACAATTCAATACATGTATCCATAACTTTTTATATGCTCTCTTTCTCTCTTTCTCATGAGATCAATTTCGATGAAACGAACTTTTGACCAATTTACATGTAATCCTTGTTCCGATGAAGTCATGGTGAAAGACGAAATGGTTTGCTCGAACTGACAAATTTTTTTTTACAACTTCCGGCGTTGCCCGATGCTGTAAAAATGTTTAGAAATTTTTCACTTGTTCATCAGATCCGGCTACCTTTTCACATACAGCATCCATTACATTGTCAATACAATAAACATAATGTTTTTTATTTAGGTTATACTGCAATTCGCAATGCGTCAACTTGAATATATTTGCACCTACTTTGTACTTGCTCCTACTACATACATACATACAAACTATATATTTATTTTTGATACTACTGCTGGCTTACTACATACAATGCAATGTACATACCATACATATGTTATTTGTGTAGTATAATTCCCTCACGTGCTTCAACTTTTTTTCAGTCAATTTCCTTTTTTGTATTATTTAAAATGCATCACTGCTGACTTATTATTGCGCTTGTATTTGCTTATTTATACTTTATATAAAGTATACATGTTAAGTTTGCAATGCATTTGTAGAGTGCTTCCATAAAATTTGCAATAATTTTATAGGGAAGTACCTTGAATTTCACACATTACTTTTTACTAATGATTATATATTTTTTTTGGTTATTTACTAAAACGTGCGTCAGTAGCGATGATACGATAGAAAAGAATATAATTAAATTGAAAAGAGAAAAAGAGCGAAATCAAGAAATCGCTCTCTTTCTTGATTTCGACAGAGGAAAATAGAGAAAACACTAACAAATTACTCAGCTCAATATGCATACACATGGGCATGCATACAAGCATACATCCTACAAGCAGAGAAAAACTCCTCTCTTTATGTTGCCATGAAAAATGGCAAACTCCTTGCTCTCTTTTAGCTATAAGACTCTTCAAATGGCAGCTAGCGGTATAAGATTTTAAAACTAGATTGACAAATTGCCAAATTTCGTATAGTGGCAGTATGGTATTCAAGATGCGAGTTAGTGTAATAATGGCAAAAATTTAATGTAATAAAAATTATAACGCGCTTTGTGTTGCATGTAATACATTTTCGATCATATTATCTAAAATTTCGAGCCGCTGCTGCGTCACAGGCACATACGCACACACTCCATTTCACTGCTTCACTACGCTCCTTAAAATATCACATAAACATGTTAACTTTGTAAACTGCATCCCAAAAGAGGGAATTGCAATAAAATGTGCGAAATCGAATATTTTATTTTTCGTAACATGCATATACGAGTACACGTACGAGTATACTTACATACGAGCAAATTTCTTTACTTCAATATTTTCCCAAATGTTTATGCAAAGAGATGACATTTTGTATGCAGAAGAAAAAGTGAGAGAAAAGAAGAAAAGAAAAGCAAAAACAAAAGCAAACAGCAAAACATTTATTTATGTTTGCATAAATTTATTTCCTTTCTTTGAGAAGAGAGCTTTGGAAAGAGTGAGCGGGGGGGGGGGGAGAAAACCAAATTACGATAGTCGACTACTACATACACGACACTGTATTATGTATCTTTCGATTGCAATACGCTAGGGAAATTTATTTAGGAGTGCAAATAATGCGCTGCTCCTTTTTCTGTTTCTTTCTTTTTCGTGGTTGTTGTTGTTATTACTATTGTAATTGCATTTAGTTAAATTGGCGTGATATTTTAGAATTTATTAAATTACAACTATGTACATTTTGATGCAATTTCGAGCATTTTAATTAGGTAAATAGTACAAATGAAGCATACCGATGTACTACATGTAAATTTAAAATATTTTCAATTATTTTGTCAAATAGGCGATATCACCTAATTATACCCTAAGCAATTATGCTAATAAGCTTATTTTATTATAATCTGTTTACGATTAAATCTTATCTTATTGAAATAATTAAATTGCTGCAATACTCAAAGGAACATAAATAGCTACATACATACATATACACAACATGCATAAATAAATACATACATAATTATGTACATACAAACATGTACATACGAACATATGTATGTACATATGTAACCCAGGAACAAAATTTGAGAGGCTTATCAATTAAAAAAACTTGACTCCAAATATTTTTCTCATCAAAACGCAGAGAAGAGCAAAAAGTAAGTATAGTAAATTCAATGGAACAGAAATAAATAGAATAGCCCCAAAAACATGTCGCAAAATGAGATCATAGAGTTACCAGCTACTGTCAAAATTTTATAACTTAAGACCTGATGGTTATGTGTAACGACTGAAATAGATTCTAATTTTGTTAAATGCATGAACGAGGTGTGATCAAAAAATAACCGTTATTTTCAAAAAGTATTTATTTATTCATCAACAACTATCTTGTCCCCTTCAAAGTAATCCCTCTCAGATATAATACACTTATGCCAGCGTTTTTTCCAATCCTCGAAACACTTCTGAAACGCGGTTTTTGGTATCGCCAACAGCTCCTGTTTCGATTTTTCTTTTATCTCCTCAATCGTAGCAAAACGCTTTCCTTTCATATATGTACATATGTATTTAGTATTTCCTAAAAACTTTTCCATAACTAAAAAAAGAAAATACTGCAAGCGTTTGCTGGGACTTTCACACATTTACGTATTAAGTCAACCAAATACAGAAAGACACAATTATGTGTCATCAGCAGAATATGAAAAATTTACGGCGCCATTGTGGCGTGTGACATCTTTCTTTTCCTTCACGACGTACACGCCATACAGACAAACATAAACAAAACGTTAAATTGTGATTTTATAAATCTAAACATAATATACGAGTACTGTAAGAAACGAAACCGAGATAGACAAACAAACAATTGTGCTACAATTTTTAACAACAACAATAAAGGAAAATATAAAAACCTACTTACCATAAAGTAGGCAAGAACCTTGAATTACATTTAACATTCTTTGTTTTCAATTTCTTCTAAGTATATACTACACAAATGTAAACTGGAACATTTCCAACTGTGTTTGTACATTTTTTTTTTATTTTTTTGTAATGTGATTTACCTTAAACATAAACCTTACACCCACACACATACACACACACTTATCTCCCTTTTCTTGCTGATTTTGGCGCCATTGCAGGTACGAGTAATTGTTGAAATGCTTTTCTATGGCTGCGCTGATTTTTTTTGTCACGCCACATACTTTACCTTTGTATAATTAGTGCAAATGCATTTAATTCCAAATGGCAACACTGACGCTGCTGTTGCTGAAAAGAAGAGGCAATGCATTAACGGTGCAATTCTGAGTGCGGGTGAAATTAGAATTAATTTACAACAACGAAACAATTGCAATAATTTTGAACTGCTGACATTCATATTAGTAGTAGTATCTGTTGCTCTTTCTCTTGGGGTTTGCACACTCTCTCTCTCTTTCTCTCTGACTACTGTATTCGGGACTTTTCTCATTACATTTAAATCGGATTTATTTCATACAAATGCAAAATTTCTAGGTATTGAGGTGACATTTGTATCTTCTATTCATTGTGTATATATAGGGTGACCCAAAATTTTACAATAATTTTTTTTTAAAACTAGTTTATGTTACCCAAAAGTATCACATATTGCTGCATCAAACTTGTTAAAATTTATAAATCAACACCACTTACTCTTGTACTGTTTGTTCTGTATCTTAAGAGATTTTACTTACATATACCAATTCACAAAAGGTTCTAGCACTTTCTATTTACTTTATTTTTCTTTGCATATTTTTATTATATTGTTACTCATAAGGAACGCAAAGGAAGATTTGATTTGCTGTATGCATATCTACCTGCTCTCTATCAATGTCAACGGGGGAATGGTGGGGTTGCGAGAGAGCACCCCACCCCCTCCATCTCACTGTCTCTCATTTTCTCTTTAAAAAAAAAAGAATTTCTGCAAAATGTTTGCGTATGTAAAAAGTAATAGTCATGCCCTCTTGCATCCTTTGTTCACACATACATACCTACACTTATAAAGGCACACAAATGGAAATGTTAGCAGCGCCTCACACACATGCAAACACAAGACAGTTTCAACAGCGCTTCGTTTCCTGTTTTTTGCTGTCAGCTTGCATACCTATACATAGTGTAGTGTGAGTGTGTTTGCGTTTGCACATCTCAAAGTTGAAATCATCAGCTTGAGTATAATTAGATTTTCATATTTGCGCTGATGACTTTGGCCTGGCAAAAACAAAGCTACTACTCCTTTTTTCGTATTGAGCCACCAGTGAGATTGTGTCTGCGTTTGTGTGTGTGTTTGTATTTGGCATTAACATTAGCAACAAAAACAATGGTATCAAAAAGCAGCATCAACATTATGCATTATAATCTTTGCGTATTTTTTCCTCTTGCGTACATGTGTGTGTGTGGATGTCATACTTTGGCGTTTCTTTTGTAAATCATCCTTTAGAGAATTTTTTATAATATTCGTCTTTTACCGTCTTTTCATTTTAATTTCGCATTCATTTGTGTCACTAGTTTTCATTGTGAATTTCGTTGACAAAACATATGCACAGCATTCACCTGTCATCCCCAACGCTAACTTTGTTAGCATTTGTAGTTTGCCAGCATATCTCGTTCTTTAGTAATTTTGCATTGTTTGCACTTTAAATAATAATCACTTCATTTTGAAACATTTACATTTTAGTACCTTTGGATTTAAGTATTAATATTACTCATACGTCTCAGTGGGGAAAAGATAAATTAATCAAATTCTGATTCATGTGATAAAAAGCAATGCAATAATCACTAGAATATTTAATCTCTATTAATCGAGAGCCATTGTAGAGCGAATAATTGTATATGTATTAACATTTTAACGGAACTACATAATAATACCACAACGCTCTCTTCATATATTTTTTTCGTTAATTTCTTTTCGTTAGGTCACTGACTGTCAAAGCGCACTTTGGAGAAGAAAAAACTTGTGTGAGAGAGAGAGAGAGAATATGCATAATAATCACATATAATACTCATCTCTCATTTAATGGTTTGATGAAATTAGAGATCTAGATCTAAGGCAATTTCACAGTGGCAATAATATTCGCTGAGGCGTCAAATTTGTTGATATTTCTCATATGGAGAGAGGTTGGGGGGGGGGGGGGGTAGTGCAACTGTGGTCTATAATACATATTACAAGAGCAATCGCTTATTACTTCAGAAAAATTCCAAATTAATCAATATTACCAAAATGTTTTTTTACTTTAATAATAATATTTTAGTTTGTTATAATTATCATAATTACTTATCATGTTATATATATTTTTGGAAATAGGAAATTAACAACTGGGCGTTATAATTTCTACATGATAACCTGCTGCATAATATCGTACTAATACAATTAAAGTAGAGAGAGAAAAAAATTAACGAAAAAATTGACTTGGCTACTAATGATAATGAAGTGAATAATAATAATCCTCTTAAATCCATAGAAAATCATTAAGTATTAGTATGAACAGAAATGAAATTTTTTGTTAGATAAAATAAAAAGGATTACCAAAGTACTTGCATTTTCGCAAGTTTGCCAGATGATTCAAAATATATCAACTTTTAACAGGGCGGAATGAGTATTTAAGTAAATCATAATTTCATTGAAATACATAAATATTGTTTCCCCTTTTTTAGTAATAGTAATTTCACATAAATTAAACAGTGCATATAATTTTCTTACTTGTCGGTTTTGTTGGACAGTATCCGAGACTGTGACTTCTCTTCTCTGTTTGATTATCGGTGTTGTTGTTGTTGATGTCCACCGAATGAAACTTAACTGCATTATTTTCTTTCTTTTTCTTGTTCAGTAACTGAGACTGAGACGTCTCTGCTTGGTTTTCGTCGTTGTTGTTGGTGTTCTGCGACTGACATTGGTTAGCGCTCTTCTCTTCTTTCTTTTATTATAGTTGTTGTTGTTGTTGTTGTTGATGCTCGGCAACTCAGACTGAAGGACTTTCGGCAATAAGTCGTCTTTAATCATTTGCGTTTTTGTTCTTGTTTCCACTCTCAATTTATCAATTATACTTTGCAAATGTAAAGGGTATTTTTTCTAGAAGTGTGGTTTTCAGTGTGGTATTTTGGCAATACTTTTTTCGGAGCTGGTCTTTTTGACAGCTCTCACGTGATTTACGGGCAGTTTGGTTTGCCATTTCATCATGAATGGACTTAGGCCTGATCAATGTTTGCAAATTATTGAAATTTATTAATAAAATTCATGCGCTGTGAGAAAAGTGTCCCGCAAGCTACGTCCATTTAGCGACGAGACTCATTTTTGCCTCAATGGATACGTGAATAAGCAGAATTGCCGTATTTGGAGTGAAGACCAGCCTAGAGGCAATTCAGCAGCTAGCAATGCATTCCGAAAAATGTACTTTTAGGTGTGGTTTATGGGCAGGCGGCATCATTGGGCCGTACTTCTTCAAAGACGATCAAGGCCGCAACGTTACGGTCAATGGAGATAGGTACCGTTCGATTATTTTGGCCGAAAATGTTAGCATTGGACTCGGTCGACATGTGTTTCCAACAGGACGATGCCACATGCCGCACTGCACGCGAAACCATCACCATGCATCAATTGAGAGGCGAATGGCAGAGAGAGATTAGAGGCAGCTAATCTCACGTTTTGCTGTAGTCAATTGGCCACCAAGATGGTGTGATTTGACCCCGTTAGACTATTTTTTGTGGAGCTATGTTAAGTCTCTTGTCTATAGGAACCAGCAAAACACGATTACTGCTTTGGAAGCCAACATTGAACGCGTCATTTCTTGTATTCCGGTCGAAATAGGTGACAAAGTGTTCCAAAATTTGACCTTCCGAATGGATCACTTGAAGCGTAGCCGCGGGCAATATTTAAGTGAAATTATCTTTAAAAAGTAAACGACAGAAATTAATTTATCGATCCAAATAAAAATTTCATTCACTTTTGTAAAATTTCTATGTTTTCTTTTTTCATTTTCAAAAACTAAACTCTTATAAAAGTCACCCTTTACATATTTTCCTTAGTGTTCGTTTTACGCTTCAACGCTTCAACGCTTTCGGCTTTAGACTTTATTTTGATTCGTTTTTTCCACCATCTCTTTTGTTTTTGGTTTTTCCTTTAAACTCAACTGAATTGATCTTAGTTGAGCTGTGAATTTCTTTATTCATAGTTAGAATTTCTATTCAGTATCAGTGGACCGTAGACCGTGGACCGTGGGCAAAAAGAAAGAAGGACCGTTTTTCTGGAATGCATGAAGAGTATATGTAGAGTTTAGAGGAATTCGAGAATTATTAACTGAAAGTAAGTAGTGGGAATCAAAAACGAAAAATGTACAAAAAATTTGAATACTTTCCGTTTTGTAGCTGCATTCAATGTTGGCTTATTTCTGTAGTGTATAATTTTTTTTTTTTCTTCTTCGTACTCGTACATGGTAAAAAAGTTGACAAACAAATTGCTAGCTTGTTTACAATGCTCCTGCTGCTTGTTGCAATCACTCATGTTGGCTTCAACACGCATGCATCGACATACATATAGAAATATACATATGTACGAGTACATACATATGTAGGTATGTTACCTGCATGTTTAGTTTGTGCATACATATATTATACCTACTATATACAGTGTCGGACAATCAAATAAGAACACCTTGTTCAGAAACCTAAAACCTTAAAAAAATATTTCTCTAGGCTTATGATAAATTTAAAAGGTATTTATTTTTGTTCAGTTATTACTTTACTTACTTTTAATGGCACAACAGCCAATGGAGGGCCTAGGCCGAGCTTCTTGCATTTAGGCTGAGCTTATTCATTTATTCCATAAGTTTAATTTTTTCTAAAAACAAAAACAAAATCAAATCACGCTCCCATTTTGCTGTGACATTACGGAATAGTTTACATTTAATTTGTTGAATTACCCTCAATGCTACCATTTAAATGCTTACCAGTACAAATTAAAAATAAATTTAAGTTTTCTTTTTATAGATATTTAAAGTTACTCGGTAGGCTTTTCCTAAGAAAAGGTGTAGAGATTATTTTTTTTATTTTTATTTATTTTTTTTTTTTTAAATATAAATTTTTTCGTCTGCTGTTCTTATTTTTAATTGTCCGCCTTCGAATGCTTCGCTTAAACTTTTTTGTTTGGGAATCCCCAAAAAATATTTAAATGTAGTGTTGCCACCTAGAAATTTATAAAGTATATACCATACCAATTTCTTCTCTATAAAAATTGTTTGCCATAAGCAATCCGATAAACAAAAATAATCAATGCTAATTTTATAGTGCAAGGTGTTCTTATTTGATTGTCCGACACTGTAAGTTTGACATACATATTCATAAAACACTTTCTAATTAATGGTTACCAAATTTCGAAAGTGTTGCGATGTTGCTGTTGGTATTTAATGTTCATGTTATTGTTGTTGTTAGTTTAATTGGAATTGTTTTATTTCCATATATTGGAAATATACACATACAAGCATTGATATGCAGGCCAGTGTTGCCGTATTATTCTTTTCTACCCAATTTGGTGAGTTGATATGTTAAATCAGATTTTGGTAGTCTTTGGCAAAATTAATAATAGTAAACAAAGGGTTAAAGCGTTGCTGGGAATTTTGCATATAGAAAAATATATGGGTACCTGTGAGGGTATTATTTCTATATCAGCTTTGTTATTTTATGAATATTCAATTTCAAATGTAATTTACAATTATTTAACATTAATTTTAAATTATTTAAATTTTATTTGAAAGCCAGAACACATATAAATATTAAATTAAGCAACGGAAAAAGATTAAAAATTAATTTTGGTGAAATTTCAAAATTGTTGTCCGAAAAATCGCCCGGTTGTCCAAATTTGTATGCGAAACTATCACAAACAGTATATAACCTGAAGACTAAGCTCTATGCGCATATTTTAAAAATAATGGGCCTTCACATTCAACCCCTTCCCCCTCCCCTGCGTACAAACAGTTTCGGACAATCAAATAAGAACACCTTGTTCTGAAACCTAAAACCTTAAAAAAATATTTCTCTAGGCTTATGATAAATTTAAAAGGTATTTACTTTTATTCAGTTATTACTTTACTTACTTTTAATGGCACAACAGCCCATGGAAGGCCTAGGCCGTGCTTCTCGCATTTAGGCCGAGCTTATTCATTTATTCCATAAGTTTAATTTTTTCTTAAAACAAAAACAAAATCAATTCAGTGTAATAAAATAAATTTAAAAGTTATACATAAAATCACACTTCAAGAGGACAAAACAAAAAGACTTCAATTTGCAAAAATATATATACAAAATATTGACTCAAATTGTTGACTAATGCTAATATTTTGTGGAATAGCCTTTGTTAATTAAAATCGCCTTACACCTTCTAGGCATTGATTCCACCAGAGACGCGCAAGTCGCCTGCGGTATGGAATACCTCGCTCTTTGAATGTATGTGACCAGCCCAAAAGCGATCTCAATTGAATAAATATAAATGTTAAAACTGTGTTTTTTAAAAACACACACGCTGCGTTTTATGTAACATTCAATGTTAGCAAACGATTTTGGTAGGTTTTTGTATACAATTTGGTAAACAAAAAAATTCGCAGTGGCAACCCTGAACTCCATACTCTATTTTTGCTCACTTCCCATTTCACTCTTGCTCTCTTTCCTCTCTCTCTATTGTTTTTTTTTTTTTTGCTCGCCTATCGTCAAATGGAAATACTTGTGCATTTTACCTCTCCGAATCCCAGTTGGCTCAAAAATGTGTCATCACCAGTGCAGCATGTACTATAGCATACAATGTGTAAAGGTATTTTAGCTTTTTTTTTACATACATACTTACCATACATATATAAATACTTATATGGTCATTAGTAAGTATAGCCATTTAGAGTGTTATAGTATTTACTTTGCCTCGCTGCCCTGGTTAGTTCATCACATATTGACTACTCGTTTTGCTTTGTATTTGTAATGAAAATATGAGTTAAATACTTAGTAGTAATGAAATACCTACAAGGCATTGTACTTAACTTAGTTTCGCATGATTACGTAATCGGGAGGTTTGTTATAAATACGAGTACCTTAGTTTAGTTAATTCACAGGTTAAATCAGACAATTAAGTAGTAAATTAAGGTAATACGTAAAATATTTCATATTAAAATTGTAAACAACCGCACCCACCATTTATTTGTTCAAGATAACAGAGTATCGTTAGTTAATGTTATACTATTCCAGATTACTTAGTACATAGCATAAGTACATACTATTACAACATTGAACACACCCATTCCAATAGTAGAATTGAAGATTCCCGGTTATTATCACATGGTTTATGAAAGCTAACCTTTATAGCGTTAGTCTGTAACGGGAATTCAAAATTGTGTCAGCTTCCACCATGGAGTGGTCCTTAAGCGTGAAATGAAAAAAGGCGATATTTTCAAAACGCTCCACCCACTCGAGATTAGTCGCATGTTCTTCTACCGATGCATAAACCTGTTTGAGGAGACTGTAGATGTCAAAGACCGCCACCGGTCGGGCCGACCACGTAAAGTTCGCACGCCACAAGTCATCAAAGCCGTCAAATCAAGAATCACGCAAAAGTCCATGAGTCGAATTAATAAAAAAGACTAGGGACTTGGCGCCTTCAAACGGTGTACCGGACATTTGTTGACTTCAACTATGGAGAAAATAGGGTAGAAAAATTAAAACGTCTTTTGGTGAAGCACGGTTATCAGCGTGCACAGAAAAATCTTGTATATGGATGATAAAATGTTTACCGTGCAGGAAAAATTTAACAAGCAAAATGATAGGGTGTTTGCACGGTCATCTAAGGAAGCATCTGAACTGTTGCCACGGGTCGAAAAAGGTCATCATCCAGCTTCAGTCATGGTTTGGTGGGGTGTCTCTTACGATGGGATCACTGACTTGCATTTCTGCGACAAGTGGTCAAAACTTCGGCCACACTTTACCAAGAAACCGTTTTGGAAGCTGTTGTGAAGCCACTTAACCAGCTAAGACGACCCAGACCTGGCTTCAAAACAATTTGCCATTGGAACAAATTATGGACAGTTTTAGAGGACATGGTTTGCCACAAAAGATACCCCAACATTGATTCTCTGAAGACTGCTTTCATTCTTGCTGTCAGCACTTTTCCAATGAACGAGGTGCGTGCAGCTATTGATGGTTGGCCAGTGCGACTGAAGGCCAAAGACAGGCATTTCACTTTTTGTATTCAATATATATTAATAAATATATTTTAAAATATTGATCCAAAAAAATGTATGTACTCGTATAATTTCTAATTTTATAACATCAAATGTGTGTAACAGTATCTAAGTCCCTGCTACCATAAGTATATTCTGAAGCATACTTCGTGGCTTCATGGAAGAAATTAACACTTTCGAATAAATCTACAACACTAATCTCACGATGCACATTTCAACAGTTGAATTCATTTAAAATGTCAACACTTTTGTGCAATTTAATAAAATTGTCAAAACCAAAAAAAAATTGTGAGTTCGTTTAAACAACTCTCATGTTGGCTTTGCTCTCATGCAATTAACACTTTTCTTTCTGGTACGACTTTTGCCAACGAATCTACTCCATATGCAAATATTCCTGAGTGGTTGCAAGTAAACTTGATCTGTAATTATTAGGAAAGTTCAATTATGGTTCAAACACCCAGTGTTTGTTTCCCTTAAAAGTTTTTAGTTACGAGTATGTTTATGTTTTATGTTTTGTAAAATTACAAAATTTTCTTTTTTACCTACATATTTAATGTTTTATAAATAATATTTTGAAATGTTTACATAAAAATAAATGTTTTTTTAACCTAAAAATGTGTTGACATTTTATGCCAAAAACTAATTTGTCCAATTTATAATAATAACAAGCACTCCCCGCAAGTTGGAAAAACAATCAAATTGCGCTTTTGTGTGAAAGTCAAATGTAAAATTCCATAGCTACAAAAAATGGTTTACAAATTGGTGTGCTAATGTATAAAAAATGCATATTTAGTTAATTCTGAAATATGTGCCAGTTCGAGTATGAGCATTGTTCAATGAGTGCAGAAACTGAAAAAAATGCATATTAAATTTATTTTGCAAATTATATTGGTATTGTACTTTATATTTATGTTTTTTTTTAATATATTTATTTATTTACCCTAACGCAACTCTTTAGAGCAGTACGGTAAAATTGTTTGAAACAAAGAGAGTTACTCTTAAATAAAATACATAGAAATAGAATAGGCCTCTCTCTCTCACACCTCTTTGACGTTGGCCGACATAATCGAGATGCTGCTATTTAAAAAGAAGGAATCGTTTGGAGTTCGTAAGAAGGTGAAACGAAGTCAGATTCCAACGTTACGAGGTCTACAGAAAAATAATAAGAAATCAATCAAATATTAAGCGTGATGTTGGCATGATATTAATCCTGACTTAAGCCAAAAACCAATACATATAATCAACGCAGAATCGTTGGGAGATGTCAAGGCTGTGTGTAGGAGAGCTTCATGCTCAGTATTTGACTGTTTTTTATTCATTAACCGTAGACCTCACAACGATGGAAACTAACTTAATTTCACCTTCTGTCAATCCTCCATCGATTGTAGCTTCTGGTTTCTTGTTGGAGTCAGAATTAATATTTTAAATTATTTTTTTATATTTTGCCTATGGGGCTAATCGCTGTCGTAATCCTTTTCTGAAGTCAAGATTAATTTAATGTCTTTCAACATAATGCTTGATATTTGATTGATTTTTTATTATTTTTCCTTAGACCTCGTAACGTTGGAAACTGACCTCGTTTCACCTCCTTACGAACTCCAAACGAACTCCTTCTTTTCAAATCGCAATATCTCGATTTTGTCGGCCAACGTCATACAGGTCTCTCTCCCTCTCTCTCCATAGAAGAGTGCGTGAATGTGCGTGTACATACATACGCATATCGGATGGCTGCTACCCTGTAACCAATCGGTAGTAGTACACCAGTGATATGCTTGTATTAACAGTATTAAGTGTGAGAGAGGAAGCTGTTCGCTATAAAGTTCTAAACACATCTACGGACTCCGCCAAGCCCGCTTGCCCTCTTTCCGCTCACTTTGAGATTTTTAATAAACACTATTTTTTTGGTATAAGCGATTGAGGAAAATAACAAAAGCTTGTTTGGGAAATAAGTCCTCATAAAAAATGTTGTTAACGTTGGGATCATGTCCATGCTGAGAACAAAACATCCAAAACTCGCCTTTGAAAGGCTAATGACTTCAATACTCATAACCAGAAGAAAAAACACAAAAACTAGTATAAAAGATATATCTTTTTTATAATTAAGTAGTTATGTAGTTTCTTTGTTGTGTTACTTTTTTCATGTAAATAAATACGAAAGAGTGGAATCGATTCCGTTCACTGGTACGAGTATATGGCGACGTGAGACCTCTTCTGAGACCGCTTCCACTATTGTTACCAAAAAAACAAGCGCATTCGTTGCGCTGTAACTGGGAAGAAAACATTAAAATTTTCCCTGGTGCCTCAAATGTATAAACCAGATATTCTTGGCAAATCTTTAACATGCATGAGTGACAGTGGCAGTGGCAGTGGCAAAAGTGTTAACGCTTTTGTGGTTTTCCAGTTGTATGCATTCGAGAATTTTCTTTTTGGAATTTCCTGATGTCTTTATGCAACATGCAGTGAGATGTGAGTGATGTGGCATTTATTTCTTTTATGTAAGTGCATCTGTATGAGCATAAATAGGAAAGGATCGATTTTGGAATTTCACTTCGTAATGTATGAGCTATGGCAAAGCAGTATTTCAATAAGTTAAAAACAATAACAATCAATAGTCCGGTTTTACATGTGTCAACTCTTGAAAGCAATTTCTTCAACAATACGTGATAGCGCGAGGGGAAATAAGGCAAGGGATTACTACTCTTTTCTATACTAGTCTATCTCTCCTACAAACTCAAAAATTTTGATTTTAATAGTTGCCAAATGTAAAAGGCATTTTATTAAGCTGGTTAAAACATCAGATATTAAATAGAACATAGCAGCAGGTGTAGCAGAAAACAACAACAACTACTCTGAGACACTCTACGACAGTAGTCTGTCTGACAAAAACCATAGTTGGGGTCGTGTTCATGCTAGACCCAAATTAGGCACCTTTCCCACAACCAACACTCCAACTAAGTAACACTCTAGGGAGAAAATTTCGTTAAAATTAGTTGCAATGAGAATAAGGGACTCGTATTCATCAAAGCTGTTGACACAAAGCACAACAATCAATAGCAATTCGCCGCCTCGTTGCATGGTGAAATATTAGAGGTAAGAAAAAAGTTTAATCACACACCTACACAGAGAAACATAGGTTGATGTATAGGCACTAGCCAGCAATCGAACACGCTGGAGATGGTTTGTAGCTTTGTGGAGGACCTCCAATGAATGAAATGATGATGCTGGGCTCACCTAGAATAGCTTGAAAACTTTTATATTATTCTATTAGTATATTCAATAGTATTCCTATTCAGTTTAAAAGTATTTCTAATCAGTGTAATAGTATTTCTGTTCAGTTTAACAGTATATATTTCTCTTCAGTTCAACAGTATTTCTCTTCAGTTTAACAGCATTTCTATTCAGTTCAACAGCATTTCTATTCAGTTTATCGGTATTTCTATTCAGTTCAATAGCATTTCTATTCAGTTCAACAGTATTTCTATTCAGTTTATCGGTATTTCTATTCATTTCGACAGTATTTCTATTCAGTTCAACAGCATTTCTATTCAGTTCAACAGCATTTCTATTCAGTTTATCGGTATTTCTATTCAGTTCAATAGTATTTCTATTCAGTTCAACAGTATTTCTATTCAGTTTATCGGTATTTCTATTCATTTCAACAGTATTTCTATTCAGTTCAACAGTATTTCTATTCAGTTCAACAGTATTTCTATTCAGTTCAACAGCATTTCCATTCATTTCAACAGTATTTCTATTCAGTTTATTGGTATTTCTATTCAATTTAAAAGTTTTTGTTTTTCAATTTCAACATTTAAGAATGGGGTTAACTATGGTAGATCCTTTTATTTTCACTAGCAAATGTATCTTTATGTTACGTTTTCTTACACTTTGTAAGAAATTTTCATAATTTGTAATGTTTTAAACTTTTAACATGAAATAGACATTTACTTAATAACAAAAATAAATAAATCCTGAAATATCAAAAAAAAAATAATGTTTCCGTACAAAATGAAAAGATATGAAAACAAAATAAGTAACAATGAATAATGTAAATAAGTTAGTGAAATGAAAAGTTAAATGGAAGAAAGTAGCTCAATAAAAATGTGTTGTTGGTAGCACAAAGAAAACGTTGTTTCAGCTTTTGAGCTGCCAATTCATTGGATATGAGTGTTGGCATTTACGACTGACCACCACCACTTAACTATAAATCTGAAAAAACTGTAAAAGCATAGAAAGATGTTAGTAGTAGAGATAGATATGTGCGTAAAACACTTTAAATCTCTGGAGCTAAGCAGAGAGATGTGTGAATGAATGATAGGGATGTGAATGCATGCGATCCAAAACTCTTTTAAATCATACAATTTTGGTTTGGTGATATGGCCTTTTAATATTACCACCTTCAGCTGTAATTTTTCTGTAAAGTACTTTGAGGTGTACCTATATATGTAAGAATGAGTAACCGCTTCAGTGACATCACTCAACTGTCCCATCGCTCTTCATCAATTTCTTGTTTCTGTTCTGTTTCTTTTCTGTTTCATATGTGTGTGTGTTTCATAAATACATACATACATACGTACATAAATCCAAACATAACCATCATATGCAACCATGTATGCATATACAGTAGACGTCCAATTAAACGAATTTAACTACTACTCGAAAAATTAGTTCACCTGCTAGTACCGAAAGAATTTCAGCTGTGAGGAGTGGAGATGATTCGCAGCCACTCTCTCTTTTAAATCGTTAACCATGACCAATGACCAACCGCCAAATTTCTAGACTAAATCTTCAAGACATCAGGAAACCAAGGAAAATCAAGTATAAACTGGAAATGAATATTTGATCAACAACCGCAAAATATACAAGTAACAAAATGATGCGAGCTCATTACGTTTTCTCGAAGTTTCTCATCGATTACATTTAATTATCATCATGACACTCAAGCATTCCCCAGCTTCCCATAAGATCTTGACGTATACTTTGAATCCAAACTTGCCTTTATCTCCCCTAGAGACTATGTCATTTCTAAAGCTATATCACTACTAGCTTTCGTAGTGCGAAACTCCAAAGAATTATTTTATGCTTTCACACTTAGAACCACTTTCACTTCACTGATTAGATCTATTCTTGAGTATGCAAGCATTATATGGCACCCAATCTACCAAATTGATATCAATCGAATCGAGAGAGTTCATAAGAATTTTACCAAATTCGCGCTTCGACGTTATTTCGCGTACGATTCCTTGCCATCGTACGAAGAGAGATGAAAGTTACTCATTTTAAATATGATCTTCATTAGATTCATCTTATCAAGCGTACAATTTGATAAAGATGCAGTTGATGGCAAAATTGATTCGTCCGATCTCCTAGCTCTAATTCCATTTCATGCTCCAGCAAGACCACTGAGGGAACATCGTTTGTTTTACGTGAAAGTTCATAGAACTAATTAGGGTCACAATCATCCTATTGCGATAGATCAAGCTTGATCAGACTTCTAAATAGATCTTAAGTATAGTTAAGATATCGTTTAAATTGTTAATTACCGAATTATGTATGATTCCTTAGGTTGAAGGTAAACTTGTAATCTGTTAGGGCACCTCCCAGTAGATGAAATTAAATTAAATAAAAAATAAATAAAAGTGTTAGAGGTATCGAAAAAATACAGAAGAAGAGAATCTCAACACTAACTAGTTCGTTATATTGTACTTCTACTGTACTTATACCATATAGTGCATACTTGCTCATAAATACTTGCATGAATGTTTTTGTTCTGCGCGGGGTATTTCTTTTTTTTTGTTTGTAATTTATTAGCATTCACATATCGAATTGAATATCGTCGTGATAACGTCCACGACAGGATAATAAAATTATTCGTTGGAAAATTGTTCGCTCGTTTGATGAAAATGTTGTTAGTGTTACATTGCGTTACAATTCATTTGGTTTCAATTTTCACTGTTGCTCGTATATGTAACATGTTGTTGCTGTTGGTTGAGTTTGTTGTTGTTGCAAGTATTGCATATTACTCTGAACATTGATTGCTGCAGGTGTATGCAATGCCGAGCTGTGAGAGATGCGTCATGTAAGATGAGGAGGAACACGACAGAGTAGTAACGAAGGAGGTTGTTGTTTCCTGTTATTGCTAACACAAACTATGTTTGTATACGATATGTAAACTTGTCAGTTGCTAGAAATTCAATTTGTTCTTTTGCTACTGGCACAACACAACGATGCACCAACAGTTTGAGATTTCAAATGTACGTATTCATGCATATACAATAAGTACATATAGCAAATGTTCTTCGTCTTCTTTTTTTTACATAATATGGAATACTGACTGAGAAAATGCTAATTTACATTTCCTCTTTCTCACTGCAGGGAGATGAGAATGATGATATCAAAATGTGCGAAAAGTTGTTGGATTATGATGTTTGCTTATCTACTTTTGTTTACCCTTCCCTCTTCTCTCTCTCTTTCTCTCACACACTCTTCTGTAATCGAATAAACTACAAATACATACATAAGTCATTCGTTTTAATATGCACATACACATATACAATTTATGTATGTTTGTTTGATTATTGCATACTTACATACTACGTGTTCATGTTATGTTCTTAGTTGTCATAAAAAAGGGTTTATAATTGTGTAGAATTTTTGTTGAAGCCTCACTGTACTCTTATAATATACATGCTTTATGCTATAGGGAAAATTCGAACTTGTATTTATCTACTATACACGGAATACATACATAATTTGTCATTCCATCAATTTATCAAACTTTGTTAAAATGCAAATATCATTGAAATGATTTACTTAAGAGATATTTACATGAGCATACATGAAATGAATTTTAAATTTAATAACGTTTTTATCTTATGCTGGAGAAAATAATTCGAGCTGCGAACATCGACATCTCTGGCACTATCTTCTACAAGAGTGTCATGCTGCTGGCATACGCTGATGATATTGACATCATTGGCAAAAACGCTCGAGCAGTCAGTGCAGCATTCTCCAACATGGAAAGGGAATCTCGTCGAGTGGGTCTAATGGTGAACGAGGACAAAACGAGATACCTTGTGTCAAAAAAAAAAACAGTGTCACTGTTCACAATTATACTTTTCAAGTTGTCAAGAGTTTCGTATATCTAGGATCCAGCATAAACATCAACAATAATGTCAGCCTTGAGATCAAGCGGAGATACTCCGTACGATCTACGGTCCAGTATGCGCGGACGACGTGTATCGAATAAGATGGAACGATGAGCTGTATGAGCTGGCATAGTCAAGCGTATAAAAATCCAGCGGCTTCGCTGGCTGGGTCATGTTGAGCGAATGTAAGAAAGTGCTCCGGCTACCACGGTGGAGGAACACGCAGAAGCATAGTCAAGCGTATAAAAATCCAGCGGCTTCGCTGACTGGGCGTCCTAATCTCCGTTGGAAAGACCAGGTGCAGGGCAACCTGACTGCACTTGGCCTTATCAACTGGCGCCAGCGCGCGCATAGCAGAGGCGACTGGCGAAGCTTTGTAGAGGCGGCCAAGACCGATGATCGATTGTAGTGCCAGTTAAGTAAGTAAGTAAGTAACGTTTTTATCTGATATTCACTAAGTATGGAAAGCTACTCATTTATAACTTTGGGTCTATAATTAAATAGAATATAATGAAGTCACAATCTTTAATTGAACTGCTGCACCTGAAGTTGTGGAAATGTGGGCAGAGAAAAATTCAGAAAAATTTAAAGAAATCTACTAAAATAAAATTAACTACTTAATATAAAATTTGCAGTAAGAGAAACCTTTTAAAACGGAAGACAAACCAAATAACGGAACATTCGGCTGCCAAATGCTCAAATTTCCTGTGCTTTACACACCACACCGTTGTTTTTGTAATTTTCGTATAGGCTTATGCTTGTTATTAGATTCTCTCTTTGCGTAAATGAATTTGCTCACAATAAAAATCATAAATTTGGCACTCTCAAAAAACAACAACAAATACCATATAAATAAGAAACGGTGAATTTATTGGGCAACCATTTAATTTGCTCTTCAATGAATATTATTGTAATTTTAGTATAGGCTGAAACTTTTTATTCGATTCTGTCTGATGCATGCCTTGATTCACTAAGATGCTGGTTATATTGGTGTTCGCTGTTCGAAGAACTCATCACATTTTACTCTCGTGCTCGGTGTAGTGGTCACCTTGGTGTTCGTTACAGAGTTGCTTTTTGGCGAAATTCAGTTTTTTTTTAATACTATATTGTTCGCAACAGCAACACTAAATGGTATACCAAAAAACTTTAAACGATTTTATTAATATGGAGCATGAAATTAATAATATAATTGAAAATTATGAAAATAATATGATTTATGTATCTATAGTTAGTCACTATGGTGTAGTGGTACTGCTACGCAGAGTGTCCGTGGTTCGAATCTCGGCATAGACAAAAGCAAAAAAAAAATCTTGACAGGCAATTGGCAATGGCAAACCTGCAAGAGTAAAAATCGCTATGAAAAGCTTTTCACTTCGCCGTTCGGATTCGGCATTAAACTGTAGGTCCCTTCCATTCATGTACAAATATAACACGCACAACATGAGTCGATGCGAAAAGCTCGGCCTAGGCCCTCCATGGGCTGTTGTGCCATTAAAAGTAAAAGTATAAGTATATAATATTCAATTTGAAAAACTAAAAAAATTCGCAACTTCGCTTTTCTGCATTTTAAAATAGTGATGTACAGGTTTGCATATTCTCCTTCAATTTTACATACATTTTTGTTCTTTTTTTTTGTAGAATAACTCTTTGACACCCTCAATACTCGCAGTGCTCGGTGTGCATTTCACCCAGCATATCGTGTTCGCTGTGAGTAAAAGCTCTTTTTTCGTGTTCGGGCAACAACAATTGCATGGTGTTCACTGAGGAAAATTTGAATATAACCACAGCCTAACAGAACATTTCTGAAATTTGATAGTTAAACAAAGAAAATGCTCTCAAAGAGAATTAAAAAAACAATGAGAGCAAGATATTATCAGAAAACCACACAACAAATATGCCATTCCGTGGTTATTACGAGATAAAATTTGCAACAACCAAAACCCATATGAACAAATATGTACACTCTCATAAGCTGATATGGCACTTATTATTCAATTCTGTCTATCACAAGCATTAATTCGGTTACAGAAAAGTTATCATATTAGACAAGTTTCAAAACAAAAACATTTAAATATATAATGTTATGTATTATATAGTTTACGCTCGGAAACAGGACGAGGCAATGAGAGAATAAAATATTGTGAAAGAACAGCAACAACAAATTATCCATTTTTCCTAATGCGAAGAAATGGACTATAAATAAGGTATGGTAGTTATTTTCTAGCGTATCGAACAATTTTATTAAGGAATACCTGCCATTTATTGCTATTTTATCCATTGAAAGTAATCGGGTTTCAACTTGCACGTGGCAAATAAATGAAAACTCCATCTTTTTGATTCAGAATCAAATCAGTTCTGATGACACTTTAAGCTACTCGAATACTCGAATGTACATATTTAAACTGAAGGTCCCCGTGCCATTCATCTACCATACGAAATAGAGGAAGCACGAACAAATAAAAAACATTTCCATGCACACAAAACTAAAAAAAAAGCACAATGAACGCTTTGAAGCAGAAGTAGAAAAATAAATGCCATAACTTCACTTCCGCAAAATTTGAAATTTGAAAATAATTCATGAACAAATCAATCGCACTCAGGCAACAAATTGAGAAATCACGTGAGCCATCATGCCAGCTAAAACAGCCAGCCAGCATGCAAGACTAACCATCCACAACAGTCCAAAGTAGAAGGGACAAGAAGAAGATACTTATACATATAAGAAACCCAAAGTAATAGTTATGTATGTATGTATGTATATGTATGCACGTCAATAGCAGAAATCGCTATAAAACTATCAAAAAAGAGAAGAGAGAACCGAGCAAAAGCCGACGTTATTGAAAAATGCTGCTACTCTTCCCCTTTGCCCTCTCCCCTCTCCCCCTACATTAAAGCCTTTGCTTAAAGATGCTGCTGAATACTTTGATTTTTTGTTGCTGCCACTGTTTTTTATGCTGTTACCCCCGCATAGATTTAGGATGATGGATGATAAAGCGAAATGAAATTTTGCAGAACATTATATCACAGGCAAATACAAAAAAAAAGGTAAGGAAAAATAAATCGAGTGCCATGGTATGCCTAGACGACGATGACGACGATGACGACAACGACAACGACAACAACAACAACAACAACGACGACAACGACAGCGATAGCGACCACTTTATGCGATTGAATTTTATAGTTTAGTCTCTGCGTGCCCGAAAAGTTTGTCTAAGTCATGGGATAAGCATTTGATTTGTGTGTGAGTATAGAAGAAGTCAGTGTGTATGGTTATGGGGAATATAAAGTGGGGTGAGAAAGCTTATGCCAACGGGAACAGAAAAAGAGAGGGATGGCGAGAGTATTAAGGCCAACAGAAAACAACCAGATAAGCTCACAGAACTTAGACAGGTGAAATTCGATTAAGTGTTGAACAAGTTACACTTTACTGATATTTCATCTTTTTATACTTATGTACTTCTACCTCGGTTTCTTCTTTCTTCTCTCGTCTTCTTCTTCTTCATCGTCCTCTTAACTGCATGCTGTGGATGTGAGTGTTGGAATTTAATAACAAGCTTGAGTGAGAAGTAGTAGTGTATTTAATAGTTGAACAGATTTACACAACTTTGGTAAATTATATATTGTAAATTATTGTGAAAGAATGAGGTAGTTAATAATAAAGAAGAAGACGCAGAAGAAGAAATTCTTGTGCTAATTTTCCAGATAAAAGTTATTTATAAAAAAGTTTACCAACTATACTACTGTGGGCAAAAGTTAGTAAGACTTTGTTCATAATTTCAAATTTTTTATTCATTCTTCCAAATCTATTTCGTCCTCTTCAAAGTAATCCCCCCCGGCCCCAATACACTTGTGCCAACGTTTTTTCCAATTCTCGAAACAGTTGTTAAAGTCAATTTCCGGAATAGCCTTCAAGGCGCTTAGCGATTCATGTTTAATGTCTTCAATTGACTCAAAACGGTGTCCACGAAGCGGTTTTTTGAGTTTAGAAAATAGCCAAAAGTCACACGGTGCTAATCACACGGTCAGGCGAATAGGGTGGTTGCGGAACGATATCAGTCGAATTGTCATTTTGGCAAAATGGTCTCGTAAAACCAATGCAGTGATTTTGGAACCAATCGTGCATTCACTCTTCTTAGGCCCAAATGATGTTTTAAAATGGTTTTCACTGATCCTTCCGATATTCCAACGATGCCAGTAAGGTCTCTGACTGTTAATCGTCGATTCTCGATTCTCGAGCACCAATTCCTTGATTTTATTGACGTGTTGATCATCAGTTGATGGTTGATGTTGATGGCCGTCCTGGACGTGGTTCGTCATCAACGCGTTCTCGACCATCTTTGAACAATTTGTACCAATCAAAAACACTTGCTCGCGACATACAATTATCACCGAAGGCCTTTTGCAACATTCTGAACGTTTCGGCACCAGAAATTTGATTCCGCACACAAAGTTTAATGGAACTTCTTTGTTGAATAATTTCACTCATTGTGAAAATCGCCGAATGCACTTTCTGTACTTCAGAAAGACAAGCGTATACTAAACACTAATGATTATTTTGATGTGACATTTGGCACAGATGTCACCGACAGTCATACCAACCTTAAAAAAATAATATTTTGATGAATGGGTTTCCGCGCGAAATTTAAATTTAAAAGTCTTACTAACTTTTGCCCACACTAGTACGTCAGCTTGTGATGTAATATTTTGATGCAAAAAATTGCTCGGAAAAATCATTGATTATAAAGGGTGTTTCTTCTAGAAGTGTGGTTTTCAATCTGGCAATACTTTTTTCGGAGTTGGTCTTTTTGACAGCTGTCACTTGAGTTATGCTCAGTTTGGTTTGCCATTTCATAATGAATACACTTACGCCTGAACAATGTCTGCACATTATTGAAATTTATTATCAAAACTCATGCGCTGTGAAAAAAGTGTTACGCAAGCTACGTCCATTTAGTGACGAGGCTCATTTTTGCCTCAATGGATACGTGAATAAGCAGAATTGCCGTATTTGAAGTGAAGACCAGCCAGAGGCAATACAGCAGCTAGCAATGCATCCCGAAAAATGCACTTTTTGGTGCATTTTATGGGTGGGCGGCAGGCAGCATCATTGGGCCGTACTTCTTCAAAGACGATGAAGGCCGCAACGTTATGGTCAATGGAGAAATATACCGTTCGATGATAACACGCTTTTTTTTTGGCCGAAAATGCTAGAATTGGACTCGGCCGACATGTGGTTCCAACAGGACGATGCCACATGCCGCACTGCACGCGAAACCATCACCATGGATCAATTGATAGGCGAATTTGGTGAGCAGCTAATCTCACGTTTTGGTGTAGTCAATTGGCCACCAAGATCGTATGATTTGACCCCGTTAGACTATTTTTTGTGGAGCTATGTTAAGTCTCTTGTCTATAGGGACGAGCCAAACACGATTACTGCTTTGGAAGCCAACATTGAATGCGTCTTTTGTGAGATTCCTGCCGAAATGTGTGAAAAATGTGCCAAAATTGGACCTTCAGAATGGACCACTTGAAGCGTAGCCACGGGCAACATTTAAGTGAAATTATCTTTAAAAAGTAAATGGCAGGAATTGATTTATCGATCCAAATAAAAATTTCATTCACTTTTGTAAAATTTCTGTGTTTTTTTTTATTTTCAAAAACTAAACTCTTACAAAAATCACCCTTTACAAGTTATTAGTTAGCTCTGTGATGATGGTAATATAAAATGCTTCAAGTGAGCGTGTTAATTATGTCAAAGTGCTTAAATCCATGTTATCATAAGAATTGTTAATTAATTATGCTAATTGCCTTTTTGCTTACTTACTATAAAATCCCCTAAGAATCCAGATATAAATAAGTTCTCAGCGAGTTTATATAAAAAACAAAAATCCCAGTTCTTAAACCTCATATCTCCACTTGAACACTAAAGTTTATTTTCAAACCTACAAAATGGCACTTTTGATGAGACGTTGTTGAAGAATTGAGTTAGCATTATGCTTTTAAGCCGTTTAAGCATTAACGCTTTTAAGCGTTATATTGAGAATTTTGCTCGGTGAACATTTTGTGCTCGCTGTGCAATACATCTAGCATATCGTGGTCGGTTCAAAAACAATTTCATGGTGTTCACCTTTCTATATAACCACTGCCTTGTGGTTTTTGGGCTTGTTGTTAGTTTCTCTCCATCGCATAAGTTGGCACGTAAAAGACAACAACACATTTTTCGAAAAGCACATTCCGTTACTATTGCTCTCTTGAGTCATAGGCATTTGAAGTTTCTCATTTTCTACATACATATGGTACACACATATACTAAAAATCCATCTATGTAAATGTGTACCTACATACATATGTACATATATCAAAATGCCTTCAAATTTGGCCTAAATTGCTTTTAAGTAGGATTTACACATCTTGATTGATATCATTTGCCATTTATCGTTATATCGTTGTATCACTCCTTGCTGTCATTTGTGTAGTGTGAATGGATTTGTCATTTGGCTTTTCAAAAGTAAAATAGAAAACAAAAAAATATTGAGAGAAACAACTAACGTACGTAAACACTTACACATACAAGCATATATGTACTTATGTGCATATGTATAATCCCAACGGGAAAGAGTAATGTGAAAAAAGAATTATTTATTCGGCACTTTATATATACATTCTAAATATGTTGATTAATTTTTACACGCCGATGACATAGTAAAAGTGAATCATCCCTATACGTTGAACAAATAATTAATCATTGAAAATTAATTCTTTCATTCGTGTATAAAGATGCATTCTGTAAAAGTTTAAAATTAAACTTGAACAAAAATTATAATTAATCACAATATTGAAATCATTAAAAGACAAAGAAACAAGCAATACAGAAGCAATACAATTGGGATTTGTTTATTTATTTCAGTTCACGAAAACGTGTCACAAAAACACGACATACTCATATGTTAGCATTTCACAAAATATCACGTCATACTCAAATAAAAACAGAATTACATAATTTAAAATTGTAAAAATGAGTAAAATATTCATTTTGATTGAAGAATTCATCGATTGATAAAATCATATATTATCTTTTTCTCGCTGGGATATACCAATATCCATATACCATATGTATGTGTGTATGAGAGAACGAAGTGAGGGCGGAGTAGCTGCTAAATATGGTTATCTGAATGTGTGTATGTATGAGAAAGAGAGAGGACTGGTGTTAAATACGATTAGGTTGCGTGATGGATTTGCAAATGACAGCTGAGTGATGAATGAGCGTTCTCCACCTGCGATATTTCCAAAAAACCAAACCAAATCAAACCAGCATCAAATGAGACAAAATATCAAAAATTCGTTTAGTATACCTACAATAAATTGATATTCCGGAAATGCATTTACATATAGTTACATACATACCATAATTGCCATAATTAATTCTACTTCAACAAAAACTTAAAATAGACAAAATTCTCATTAGATATGAGAAAACTTGCGTCCAAAAGGAAGCAGGTATTTATTTATGTAATATGCAAATGAAGCAATTTAAAATTTTAATTAATTTCTTTGTTTTTGATTAACTGAATTGATGAGATTTGTGTGGGCGTGTGTCATTAGGGAGAAAAAGTTTGCTTAAATAATTAAAAACTTTAACAGTAAAGGAAATTAATTTCAATCTCTTTTAGATACATCAGCAAATGTTAATTTATGGTGTATACTTACCAGACAGCTATTTGTAAATAGTACATTCCGTATTTAAATTATTGTTACAAACTGCCGTACACTGCCTCATAAATATTGCATGGCATAATCTATGAAAAGTGCAATTTATTTACAAATGCATACAATTTATTTCAATTGCAAGAGCCAATCTGCACTAATACCACGAAACAATAGCAAAATATATGCGCCCGCAAATGCTTGCCGAATTCAACTACCATTTGTTCTAGGTATGGAGTACCCGAAATGCTAACATCATTTTTTATTCCTATGTGAATTGATTTGGGGAATACTTTACCCACCCATACACACACACACAGACACACACGCTCCCTCCCCCATATATACTCACACTTATGTGGATACAGTGTTGCCTATAAAAAGAAATATTTATGAAGGCTCACTAAAAGTGCGCATGTATAGGCAGGCATTGTTTCCATTCTTTACATATGACCTCACCCAGTACAAAAGCCGATAAGTCATGCCCAAGTCAAGCATGAATGTAAGTTTAAACAAAAACTTGGCATCTTGAAAGTTTCTCAGAGCAACATCCAGATTTTACAAAATCCTGTCTGAAGACCCTGTATTTCCAGCGGCACGACATCTCGAGGACAGATTCTATGCAGCAGACCCTCTGATCTTTGACTGAAATACATTTTCCTTGTTGTAGAAAATGCAATTAAAAGGTTTCACCTATCAACCAGGAATGGAAAGACAATTATAATATCGATATTAACCAGCGATGCCAACACAAATTTTTGAAATTCCCCGACCAACATCAAATTATTCCCCACCCCTTTTCCACCCACACTAACTTGATAAACTTAAAAAAAAATTTTTGTTTCAATGTTTAAAAAGTATTCAGAGTACATAAATGTCATGAATTTTAACTTTATTTCGCCGGCAATGGTTTTTCAGTACCCTATCTGGAATATTTTTGATTGGCCAAGTTAAGCAACAGGTTAGCAAGAACCATACGCTTCTTTGTGGCCTGTTCAGCGCCAATACTGAGTATTTAACCATAGTTCGGCGTCACCAAACCACCGAAGCATATGTGATTATCGGTCTGATAAGTTCTGTGTACTTATATCCAAAGGACCAGAGTAGGTCTCAGGCCCCAGGTCCTACCAAAGGCTCGGCGACATTGGTGGAAAACCTTCAATGCTCGATCTAGCTTCGTTAAGACATGCATCTTCCATGTTAGTTTCCGATCTAGGGTTACACCCAGATATTTCACTTCCATGGCAAGACTGAGGGTTATACCTTTCAGTACTGTAACGTCCTGCTACAATCGCAAATAAATATAGTTCAGTTGATAGTATTAAATTTGAATTGAAGGTTTTAAACTATCCAAAATTTAAATTCTCAAATTCTACAGCTAATTTATTTTTTTTAATTTTGGAGGCGCTAGGCAAATGCTTAATCTGCCTGCAGGTAAATCTGCCGCTGATTAGATTTCATTTAAATTTTGCCATATTATTGTCAACACCAAATAATTTGTACTCGCAAAAAATGATAATCCTCGCTCAACAGGCAATCATAATAAATTTTTTGAACAGTTTACACAAATTTTAATCGAAAATTTAATTATAATTGTCTGTCGCTGTGCAATAAACATGGAATGTATCAGAAAATATTATTTTCCTCGCGAAAAAATCGAAATTCCCCGATTTCTCACAAAACTTTTGATTCCCGAAAAACCTTAAATTCACCTCGGGGTTGGCATCACTGGCATTAATTTAGAGCAGCGTACAGAAAATGTCTAAAGAACATGAAGATTTCACCTAACACCGAAATCTACATTGTGAAATATCTACTTGCTCGAAAAATTCATCAATATTTTCACTAGTGGGCAATAGTGCCTGTCACACCTTTAGTTTTTCTACTGGGTTAAAAAACTATTGCCTACCATTATATTTGTCCTTACCCATTACAATTACCGCTTTGCTTCTCCTGGCTGCCACATAGTCGATAGCCAAGGGTTGCCACAGTTCTTTGGCTTTTGTTGTTTTTGTTACCATGTATTTTATGTTCTCATAAGTTATTTATACACAATAAGCATAAAATTTAAATAATCAAATATCACTTTCTCTCTATCTCTCTTGCTCGCTTTGCACTCGAGAGATAACATCAACCAACGAATGAATAAATGCTCTGCTATTGTATGTAATAAAGCAAATAATTTATAGCATAGTTTTAGGTGCATACATACTTATGTGAATTGTCAGTGTTTTTGTTAAAGGAGATTTGATTTGATCATATTCCCCACACTCTCACTCACACCCTCACACCCTCACACTGCAAAAAACTGCTACCAAAGCATATGAGTTATAAAGAAATTCATATTTTAAATACATATGTACATATGTAAGTTTTTGTATTGCATAGTTTATTCATGTTGTTATGGTACTTACTTGTGTGTATGTGTGTGTGCTGAAAATCTAATTTTAATAGTTTTATGATTGGTTTCAATTTTTTGCTGTGTTTTTATAATAGTATTTTTTGGTTATGTTAAGGGTGATTTTTATAAGAGCTTAGTTTTTGAAATTGAAAAAAAAAACACAGAAATTTTACAAAAGTGAATGAAATTTTTATTTGGATCGATAAATCAATTCCTGCCTGCCATTTACTTTTTAAAGATAATCTCACTTAAATGTTGCCCGCGGCTACGCTTCAAGTGGTCCATTCTGAAGGTCCAATTTTGGCACATTTTTCACATATTTCGGCAGGAATCTCACAAATGACGCGTTCAATGTTGGCTTCCAAAGCAGCAATCGTGTTTGGCTGGTCCCTATAGACAAGAGACTTAACATAGCTCCACAAAAAATATTCTAACGGGGTCAAATCACACGATCTTGGTGGCCAATTGACTACAGCAAAACGTGAGATTAGCGGCTCACCAAATTCGCCTCTCAATTGATGCATGGTGATGGTTTCGCGTGCAGTGTGGCATGTGGCATCGTCCTGTTGGAACCACATGTCGGCCGAGTCCAATTCTAGCATTTTCGGCCAAAAAAAAGCGTGTTATCGTCGAACGGTATATTTCTCCATTGACCATAACGTCTTCAACGTCTTTGAAGAAGTACGGCCCAATGATGCCGCCTGCCCATAAATCGCACCAAAAAGTGCATTTTTCGGGATGCATTGCTAGCTGCTGATTTGCCTCTGAGGCAAATCAGCATGAGCCTCGTCACTAAATGGACGTAGCTTGCGTAACACTTTTTTCACAGCGCATGAATTTTGATAATAAATTTCAATAATGTGCAGACATTGTTCAGGAGTAAGTCTATTCATTATGAAATGGCAAACCAAACTGAGCATAAATCAAGTGACAGCTGTCAAAAAGACCAACTACGAAAAAAGTATTACCAGATTGAAAACCAGATTACCAGATTTCAATTCTAGAAAAACACCATTTATGTGCTCTATGTGCTCCAGAAGCTATACATTACCTACACTACTACAAATTTTTATAATAAAATCCAAATTTCTCTTCCTCGTTGTTGTTGTTTTGTAGCAATATTGTGATCAAAGCGAAGAGAAAAATATTGCAAGCACACCAAATAAGAGAATTCTTACTTAGCCGTTTTGTTGTTGGCATGAACAAATTATGCGCCCGTAGAGCGAAAAGGAGAGAGTAAGAGAAGGAGAAAATTAAATAGTTTGGTTAAAAACGACTTTAAATTTAGCTACTTTTTAGTTAATTTTTATTGTGCTTTTCCAAAAGACATCGTTAATTCAAATTCTCAGTTTTTTAAATTTGTCATTTATGTTGAGTTTCAGATAAAATACATACATGGTCGCTGTGGCGTAGTGGTAGTGCGTTGGACTGCTACGCAGAGTGCCCGGGGTTCGAATCTCGGCACAGGCAAAATCAAAAAGTAGAAAAAATAATTTTTCTACACAGCACCACCTCTTGGCAGGCAATGGCAAACCTACAAGAGTAAAAAATGCCTATGAAAAAGCTTTTCACTTCGCCATTCGTATTCGGCATTAAAATATAGGTCCCTTCCATTCATGTACAAGTATAACACGCACAACATGAGTGGATGCGAAAAGCTCGGCCTAGGCCCTCCATGGGCTTTTGTTCCATTAAAAGTAAAGTTAAGTAAGTATACATAAAAATACATATATTTTGTTAAGTTTTATATCATAAATTAAATTGCAACCACTTTAGAGAATCTTCTGCCCCCGCCTTCGTCACTCTGCCACTGTATGCCGGACAATGCGATGATAATTCTCAATATTATTTAGTGAATTAATTTTGAATAATGATATTATTATTGATAAACAAATACAACTCACATAATCGTAGCATATTTTTTTAATTAGTGTGCAAGTGTGCAATAAAATGACATTTTAAGTGGAAAAACCTCAATGGAATTTTAAATTTGTTTAATATTTTCATAAATTTTCACTATTGAAGAGTGCAAGCAGCATTTTAATAAATATTTAGTTAACAGCTTTAAAAGCGTTCGATAAGCCACCCACCCGTTTCATACATTACTGCATACTGCGCCATCTTTGGTGTAACTTGAACTCACACCTACAACAACGAAATCCCTTCAAAAATAAAAGAGCCAGTATCTATAAGTATAAGTATGAAAGTATAAGTAGGCGCTTTAAAGCATAGAGCACTTGAGATGAAACTGAGAGAGCCGAGGTCGGCGACCCTGCTTGTAGCCGATCGCCATTGTTCATATTAGAAAAGCTCAACCCCGATGTTGGCCCTCGCAGTTTTATCTATTATGTGCTCTATGCTTTAAATAAAATATTACTTTAATACAATATAACTATGTAATATAAAAATAATATTAATTTTTGATTTTCGTTTCCTTTTTCATTTTAATACAATACAAAAATATCTTTTCAACACGCTAAGTATTATCAAACTGTCAGTCTTTTTGAAATGCCTCCTCCACAACGAGCACCTCATCCATTCTTCTTCGTTTTCCCATGGCATACGGTGGTTTAGAATTCGTTTTCAAATAGAATGTACCGCGTTTCGGTGTTGAAGGCTCACCACCCATACGAAATTCGGCACCCGAATCGGACATTATCCAAATATCTTCCGATTCTCGTCGACACAGCGTACCCCAAAATCCCCTGCGGCTCGTTATCGATTCAGCAAAGTAATCGTGTGCACGTGAGTGCGAACAACTATAAATATAGCATTTCTTTTGACTACGCCCATAATTTGGATAGAAGGTGGCATGACCGACCGGCTCCTGAAAACCCAAACTGCTGCTGGTCTGTATCGATTCGACGTATACAGCATCTGTGGGATCCAAACGAAATTCATCGCTTAGTTCGCGAAATTTCGGACCAGCTGGATCTAAAGCGTATATGGTATTGAAACGAAATGGCTGAACTTGCTTGCCTGCACTGCCGGCTATTTGTGCACCCAGTGAATGGCCAATTAGATAGACATCATCGTAATGTAAATCGGTGCGTTTGTGTAGGTAGCGTACGAACGAGGCAAGTAGAAAACCGAGATCTTCAATCAAATCGACCACACCGAAGTAGTTGGCATTCGATGAAATGACACTCCAATCGACAACAATAACATTGTAGTCGCTGACATTATGAAATTCAGCAACACGAGCCCTACCACCAGTGTCTACAGTGTCTACAGAGCCTGCTATACTCGTAGAGTCAACTGTAGAGTGATATGTCGGCAGCGACATGGGCTCATCTGTTGCCGCTATGTCTTCATTGATTGCTGTGCTATTCGTTGATTGTGATTTTTGTGATGATGCCGACTGCGATGATTTTACTAAACTGAGATAAGCATTTTTGACGTCACGATTAAAAGACCCTTTACTCTGACTCATCCAACCGTGTATTATAATTCTGCAAGAGAAAAAGATGGAGAAAAAGAAGAGAAGCAAAGCTATGGTTACATATAAAATACATATTGAAATGAGGGCACATATGGCAAATGCCTTTAACAAAGAGAAACATTTTCAGAGAGTGACTCACGCATCACGCTTTCTGTCATGTTTATGTTTGTTTGTTTTTACTTTGTGCCATATAACATTTTTGCTATATGTAGTAAGTATCAATATTTACATACATATTTACTATCTATAGTATACCTACGACCTAGTGGTCGCTGTGGCGTAGTGGTAGTGCGTTGGACTGCTACGCAGAGTGTCCGGGGTTCGAATCTCGGCACAGGCAAAATCAAAAAAAAAAGTAGAAAAAATAATTTTTCTACACGGCACCACCTCTTGTCAGGCAATGGCAAACCTACAAGAGTAAAAATTGCTATGAAAAGCTTTTCCTTCGCCGTTCGGATTCGGCTTTAAACTGTAGGTCCCTTCCATTCATGTACAAATATAACACGCACAACATGAGTGGATGCGAAAAGCTCGGCCTAGGCCCTCCATGGGCTGTTGTGCCATCAAAAGTAAAGTAAAGTAAGTAAGTAAGTATACCTACAATCAAATCATTGAAATACTGCCCTTGTTAGTTTTTTAGTGTGGCAGCTGTATGCCAATGTGTTTTCTGATAAGGCTCATTTGAAAAGTTATGAAAAATTTAATTTTCGGAAATGTGACTCCGCACGCAAAATTGACGCCACTTCAATGTGGCACATTGACGTTTTGTTTTTCACGTTAAATAAATTTGATTTCTTTGTAGGTATAAATCGAATTAGCTATGTGAATTTAAACGTTTTTGATCAATTTCCAATATTGCATTAATTTACTTTTCAAACAATTTTAAAAAAAAATTAATTAAAAAACAAATACAACTTAATCACATGCAAAAGAAAAGAGCATACAATTGAATTGAGCAGAAGAGAAGAAAAAATATAGCTCTTTTACCTGCCAGTTTTGCACGTTCTTGTTGTGAAAATACAATATAAAGTGTATTATCTGATATTTTCTCTCTCAATAATACTTATTTATGTTAGTTTCTTTCCACAATGGACTTTCGCTCGCTCTCAAAGTGATATTTACATATGTTGTCGTTTTAATTACAGTATAAGGTCCATTGCTTGTTACTTCCTCTCTCTCTCTCTCTCTCTTAAATTCTATGACCTCCACACTTTGTATACAAGATATATTGATTTTTGATTAGGATTAATACATATTTACATTTGTATATATATAGTACATATTTAGTGCAGGTCGGGTCATCGGTGATGCCGATGGTGGTCATATGTTGGCCTCATGGATTATGCCCTGTGATGAGTCCAACCATCCGGCAAAGGTCCTTCCTTCCTAATTTAAGAAGGAATTCTGCTGCCTTCCTGTTTGGACAAATAACAAAACACTTAACCGTTTTACAAATGTCCAGATTGGACCAGTATGTAAGTCATTAGCATAAGATTTTATCCAATGCATGACACCTGCCAAACTGGTCCCGACTATTGGCTCTGGTCCCAAAGGCATGTTCTTTGATCCACAGTTTGCCAACTCGTCGGCTTTCTCATTCCCAGAAACTCCACAGTGCCCAGGAACCCAGATAAGATGGAGCTGATTCAGTCTTGCAACTGATCTAAGTTTCGTCTTACACTCTTGGACAATCTTTGAATCCAGAACCTTAAGTGCTGCCTGACTGTCGCTACAGACACCTATACGTTTCCCGCGCTATTTTCTTTCAATTATCCATTCCGCTACTTAAAAGATGGCGAAAACTTCTGTCTGGAAGACAGTTGCCAACCCACCCAAGGAATAGTAGCAATTGAGTTCTAAGAACAATATTGGATGTAAAAACCATAAAAATGTAACCCAACGTTGAATGTAAAAAAAAAAGATTTATTTGAGAGTTATATATTATAAATTATATATTGAGTATAAGGTATATAAAGTTCGAACGAGTTACTGACAATTTGTTGGCCCTTGGGTGTTTTGCCATTACTTCTTTTCTACTTTTTGATTTTTGTCTGTGCCAACATTTCAATCCGGGCACTCTGCATAGAAGAAATAAATTTAAATACACAACGATTGAAATAAGAATTAAATTATTGCAAATATATGTAAAAATATATGTAGTAAAAATATGAAAATGTTTTTTAAATAAACACAACTATATAAATATTACCTATTATAATGTACTACAAGTATATCAATTTAGTAATGTTTTCCTCTTATTTTCATCGTGCAAGAGATTTTTTCATACTCTCTCCCTTTTAAAGCTCTTATCACGCAGCTCTTATACTACGAAAGAGATAGTTGCATGAAACTTGCCCGAACGATTGGCGGTCCCCTATAGTTTCTCATCTCTTCTCTCAAGAGTCTAGATGAGACTTGTCTTATGATGAAAGAGCTTACTAAATATTGACTTTGTAGAAAAACAAAAACAACTTTAAATTTAGGTGTGTAGAGTGGGGGAATGACATATGCATTTATGTTTAAATAAATAACTTACATTAATTAATTTGAAATGCTTTAACTATGTACCTGCAAATGTGAATAACTATGCAGATATGAATATGTAAATATAAAAATTAATATTAAATAAATGAAACAAAAAATTAAGTTAGTGTATACAATTTAAGAGTTTTGGAGTGATTCCGATAATTAATGCTAATTTAAATGATCACGCTCTGTATTCTGGATAATCAGTGACCCGCGCCCCCTGCACATCTAATACCCACAAGGAATATAAATAATAAATAAACAAATATTTTCAATGTTACGAAAATAATTTTAAATTAGTAAAAGATCACTGAGTGTTGTAGTAGTAAAAAATACTAGTAGAAAATAGTTCAAGATAATACTTATGTAGTATAAGAAAGAACAAATCAGGAAATAAACTTTTTACAGATACATGTATGTAGTACAGGGTGTTTTTTACAAGTGTGGTTTTCAAGAAGAAATAAAACGCATATAATTTAATGTTGTGGCCAAGAATTTAGCTTTATTATAAAGATAAGGATTTGCCATTATGTTTTAAAAACGATTTCGGGCAAATGGCCGCCGCGCCTGTTTCGAATAAATTCCAGCCGAGAGGCCCAGTTTTCGAGTAATTGGGGCCGTATGTCAGTAATAACCCATATATTCTCTTCCAAGGCGTCAATCGTCTCGGGCTTATCTGCGAAGACAAGCGACTTTACATAACCCCACAAAAAATAGTCCAGCGGTGTTAAATCGCACGATCTTGGAGGCCACGTCACAGGCCCACGACGTGAGATAATGCGCTCCGCTCACCAAAAGTTTCTGTCAATAAATTGATTGCGATTGTTTCGTTGGCTGTATGGCATGTAGCGCCGCCTTATTGGAACCAAAGGTCGTCCACGTCAACATCCTCCAATTCAAGTACGAAAAAGTCATTAATCATGGCTCTACAGCGTTCCCCATTGACTGTAACATTATGACCGGCTTCATCTTTGAAGAAATATGGACCAATGATTCCCTCTGCCCATAGAACATACCAAACAGTTACTTTTTGAGGATGTAACGGCGTCTCAACAATGGCTTGTGGATTATGATCACTCCAAATGCAACAATTTAGCTTATTAACATGCCCATTCAACCAAAAGTGAGCTTCATCACTGAACAAAATTTTCTTGTGAAAATCGCGTGAACCGAACCATTATTTTGGTAATAAATTTGCACGATTTGCAAACGTTGTTCAGGAGTAAGTTTATTCATTATGAAATGGCAAACCAAACTGACCATAAATCAAGCGACAGCTTTCAAAAAGACCAACTCCGAAAAAAGTATTGCCAGATTGAAAACCACACTTCTAAAAAAAAACACCCTTTAGTAGTAGAAAATTGTAGTAGAAATTAGAATTGCAATAAAATCACATAATACAATTTTTTAGATAATAGTAGAAATTAGTAGTACAAATTAGAAAAAATCATGGAATGAGCTTTTTTGTAGATAATAGTAGTAGAAAATATAAATGCAATATATTATTAAAAATTGTAGTAAAAATTAGAAAGAAGCATTTTCTTTACACATATTTCCACTTTCCAGCCTCCACCTTCACCTCACTCACCTTGTTGGATGCTCGGCATTAAAGTCGGACATCTCTAAAGTGTCATCGTCATCGGTTATAATCTCACGACCGCATTCAGGAAAATCACGTTTATACAAAAAGAATTGCATTTTGACGCGTGCTTTATCCGTAAACGGAACCAAATGTTTTAAGAACTTCTTCAGGAAGGCCACATCAAAGTGACGCTTGAAGAAACTAGCCGGACGCTTTAAAGAGTGTACACAACGAGATTGTAAATTCAATATCGCACTGGATGTAGAAGCGCATTTTGCGAAACGCACTGGAAAGAATTGCGTAAAAAAAGAGTAAATTTAATTGAATTCAACAAATAAGCACTTGAATATTTTTGAAAGCATACCATGTGTAAAGAAAGCAACAACTGCCACGATAGCAGCACCAATAACAATAACATTATGCGATCGCATGTGAAGAGATAGAGAGAGAGAGAAATGAAGAGCGCGAGGTTGTATGGTGTGAGTGACCAGTCAAAGTAAAAACACAACCAATAAAGTTTTACAAACTCTACTATGTACTAAGTACACAAAACTATGCAAATCTAGGGCTTTTGTGTTGAAGATCTTTGAAAGTCAAAGCCTCGCTTGAAACGAGAAACCAAACACCAAACAAAAATTTAACCAATTTAGTAGCACACGCTCACACACAGACGCTTAACGTTGTTGTTTCGTTAAAATCGCGTCGCGATCGCTCAATGGTAAATTCACAACTGAAATTCATACTACAAAATCGCTCATTTGCGGACAGCTGATGATTGTGGATGAGTGCTCGAGTGCTCGAGATTCATGCAAACAGCACGAGAGCAGATACTAGATGTTGTAGATAGAATGGCCCGCTGCAGTAAAGTGCTCACTCAATATGATGCAAAGTTATTGTAAAAAAAAAACATTTAACAATGAATTAATTTTTTATTATTTAAAAATTTAGTAATCGAAACGATTAATTTGTCATGAGCGGAAGTTCTCATATATTTCTAGGAATATGTGAGTGTGTCCATAAAATTTATTTATCATTTTCCATTTGTGGCTTAAATCATACACTAGAGGCATGAAGAAAATTAAAAAAAAAAATGCATAGTCGCATAAAAACTACTTTTTGAGAACATTAAAACAGAAAAATGTTTTCATTTTTTTTCAAGCTTACCAATTTTTTGTAAGCTCTGTGATGTGATAGCATCATAAGTATAGCGAAGGACATGTTACTTTAACTGGCACAATACGGAAAGGCGAACGGGTAGCTAACCGGTTACCAGTTTCTTTTTCTTTTTTTTTTGTTGAGATACGATTGTCAGACGAAGCAGGTGCAGAGAGAAGGCAGAGAGAAAGTGTAGATGTAATAATTGGAATAAGCGTCTGTCCGTAGCAGTTAACGTTTTTTATTGTATTCACATAAGATTTTAAAATATTGTATATTTATTAAATACTTTATTTTTACACTGAAAAACTTCAAACAAAATCTCACTCTTTCCTTTATTTAAAAATAATCAACAGGTACCAAACACCTCATGTTGTGAGTATAGTTAGAGCGAAATGGGGGGAAAGGGGACGAAATGTTACGGTATCTCACGTACTAAACAGTACATATGTATATCCTATAGAGGCCAAGCTTTTCACCATAGCATAATAAACATTCTTACCATAGTATAATGAAAAAGAGGGCACCCCTTGCACCTTTTCTCTCACACACCAAATTTATGCTTCACAATTGCAAAAAATAGCTCGGCCTAGGCCCTCCATGGGCTGTTGTTCCATTAAATAGAAAAAAACAAATTTATTTAATACAAAAGCAGTAAAAATAGTACTAAAATGGAACAGAAACTTGTAATTGCTCCTATATTTATCACAACTTCAAAGTAAAGCTATGCTTTCTGTGCATTCTACGTGCTTTGAAATGTTTGTTTCTATCATTCTTGATTTGCTTATGTTCTTCTATATTTTAAATAAACTCAATTTCTAAACAAAAAATTATTAAAATATGTATGTTGTACTTTTCCCATACCTGTTTTTAACAACTGTGAGCTTCTACATATCATATGTAGTATTGTACATAAATAATCGACTCTGAAATAAGCCAGGCTTATTTCTCTCTACTTACTACTTATCTACTTTTTTTTTTTTTTTTTTTTTTTTGATACATTTAAGTGGTCGCTGTGGCGTAGTGGTAGTGCGTTGGACTGCTGCGCAGAGTTTCCGGGGTTCGAATCTCGGCACAGGCCAAATCAAAAAGTAGAAAATATAATTTTTCTACACGGCACCATCTCTTGGCAGGCAATGGCAAACCTACAAAAGTAAAAATAGCCTATGAAAAGCTTTTCACTTCGCCGTTCGGATTCGGCATTAAACTGTAGGTCCCTTCCATTCATGTACAAATATAACACGCACAACATGAGTGGATGCGAAAAGCTTGGCCTTTGGCGCTGCATGTGGAATAATATATGGTTTTTACAAATCAAAACAACTCCAGAAGTATGAGTATATGTATACTTGTGCCTTCGGAAGCATTGATGAAAATAGTGCCGTCTTTCAAAAAATCGCTCACTCATATTTGTGGAATAAGTTTTATAAAAATAGTTCAAATATTCGATTTCAATCCGATTTGTATGTATGTATGTCTGTAGAAATGTGATGTAGCTTTGAAAAGATTCACATTTTGTCCCTAGAAAATCTTTCGCACTTTACATTTGATTAGAAAATATAAAGAAAAAATTTAAATAAACCGAACATAACAAACAAGTGCTTGAAGAAAAATGTAAAGAGAAAAGGCTAACCGTAAAAACACCAACGAAGCATAGCAGCATTTTAGGCGCCAAATCAATATGTGTTAAACAAACAAGCAAATAAACGCCACTAATGAGCGCAACCACCAATTAGTGCCAAATGAATACAAAGAAAAAAAAACATGGAAAAGGGTTGAAGTTGATTTTGATTATGTGGAGTACTCGACTACATACTTACACGAGAGTGTGTACCATGTGTGTGTGCTCTCTATTTTTTGTTACAACGCACAGTGGCCGTGGCCGATCTTCCGGAAAAGCTAACCAAAAGTCGAAGATGTTGTTTAAATCTTGCGAAACTCGATATGTGGAGTTTTTTGAGGTAGCCGATTACGAATATGAAGTCAATTTTTGGAAACACAAAATGGCGGACAACTTAGTCCAAAACAGTATATTTTTTTTTAATTGATAATTTCAACACTCAGGTTGTACCCCTATGAATGCAGAGCAGTGTGCTGAATGGAAGGAAGATTGATAGGTGGGAGAAAGAAGGAGGGAGAATCAAAGAGGGAATGCAATCACATAGGACATCGATAAAGAGATAGACAGCCATTGTGGCAAGTGTTATGCCTTTACCACAATGAACTTCAGTTTAGCAGTGTCGAATATGACCGCATTTAGCGTCAAAGGCCAAGCTTTTCGCATCCACTCAAATTGTGCGTGTTATTTTTGTACATGAATGGAAGGGACCTACTATTTTATGCCGAATCTGAACGGCGAATTGAAAAGCTTTTCATAGGCAACTTTTACTCTTGTAGGTTTGCCATTGCCTGCCAAGAGGTGGTGTAAATGTTGTTGTTGTTTTCTTTTTTTTTGCCTGTGCCGATATTTGAACCCCTGACACTCTGCGTAACAGTCCAACGCACTACCGCTACGCTACAGCGACCACATATATAATATTACAACGAAAGATAGTAAAGGGGATGGCCTTGGCGGGTTTGAGGTCGCTGATTCCGAATATGAACTCCATTTTGGGAAAAATAAAATGGCGGATTTAAAACTGCGGACCACTTAATGTAAATCTTCATATTTATAATTGCAATAAAAGCCGGTACATGCTGGTAATTGTTTTTTTTTTTTGATTTGATTTTTTTCGTCCCCTTCAAAACTTTTTTCCAGAAAATTTCATGTGATATTAATATTTTTTTAAGGTTTCTTTTAACATTTTTATTATACTATATTTATTCACTTTTGGTAAAAACTTTTTACAAGAAGTTTATAGCAAATTGATTACAAAACAAACCTGCATCATTAAAAAATTATTTTTTGACATTGCCCAAAATTTTATTAGAGTTTCAACCGCAAAATTTTTTTCCTGCAATTCCAAGTGAAAAATATTGTTTTACTAATTTCTTTACATAAAATTTCCTATCCAAAATGTAGCTCTTTGACTTCGGTACTTTCAAAGTTATAGCGCAAAACATAAAGGAACTTCGATTCCAACATAAATTAACCCATACAAATTTATGGGGGCATTTGAGATCCTACGTGCCATTTAATTTTTTTATTGCCTCTATTTGATTAATACCAAAACCAGGAAAATTTTTTAATAAGACTATCTTGTTCTAGATGAAATACTGTGGGCCCAACCACCCAGAAGACGACAGTTAAAAGCAGATGTCAAACACGAAGTTATTCTATGGTATTCCGAGACATGAATGGCCATGTTCACATTAGCCTCAGTGAGACGACTCATTTCGACGTCTTCAGGCAAAGGGGGAAGTGGAGAGAGGAAAAGTTACATAAGGCGGGATAATTTATTTTGTCAATTTTGACATTTGTTGAAATGACATTTCAATCAGCTACAAACAAATAATTTAATCGTACAAATTTTTTTTTAGAATTATAAAAAAAGTAACGAAACTTGTAAAAATGGAGTAATTGGAACTTCTTCACTATCAGACATTGCTTACTTTCTCCTACATTTAATATTTGTGCTAAGCTAAAGAGCTTATGAAGCGACGGTGTTCAAACCACATTTTAGTTCGAACATGAGAGCGTGGACTCTTGTCAAAATTATTCGGGGCTCTGAGGCTAATGTGAACATGGTCAATTGATTACACTTCTGCCTACATAAAGCAAATGACCAGACGACCACTCATCTCAATCAGTCATAACTATTTTCAACGGATTAGATAATATTTGATCGAATAAAAACTATCCGCGCAGGTTGATGCTTGATGTCAGTTTTTCGAGACAAATACGATTACTTTTTAAGACAACAAATGTATAGAATTCTATAAGTAACTTCGTTAAACACCTTCCATTGAACGGTATTGGAAAAAATCTCTTCGAGAAACTTTAGCACAGCGCGTAATTGTTGTTGTAAAACAGGATTATTGAGCTTATTGAGCGCGTCTCCGAGAGTGGGCAAATCTGACCTGCGATAACTGTGTATAAGTATCTGAATGGGAATGGGAATTGATGCTACTTTCGTGACAATACACAGCGGAGCCTCATGACAAAAACTAGAAAACTAGAATTACGGAAACTTTTTTGTGATTTTTGTCTAAGCTTTTCCGCAAAGTCGACCACTGTGCGATATAAAAAATTATGGTAGAGGTGAAGAAAGAGAGATGTAATACACTCATGCATACATACATGGAAAGCTTGTAGTATACTAAATGTGTTTGTGTGCGAGAGTGTTTGCTTCACAACTAATATAAAAAACAAAAACAAATTGTTAATGATTCTGTGCATTTGTTTTAAGTTTATTGAATATTATTGCATATATTTGAAAGCCAATTGTAATAAATAAATTCTGCATGTGTTTTGCTAATTAAGATTATGTCATTGTAATTATGTATAATTAAATGAACAGTTTTATTAATTTGAAATACATAGTATTAAAATTTTAATGAAGATCCAAAAAAAAACACAACACAATATTTAACAAAATTAAATAATTATAGAAAAAATATGAGTATTATGTAAAGTACGTACGAGGTAGGATCTCAACCTAGGCACCTACTCCCAAACGACCTAGTCCCAAACGGATAGCAAAATTTTGGTCACCAAATGACTGCAAACTTGTACTTTGTGTACTATAATAATTCGCTTTAATGTGCCTGCACTTATTCTTCTGCGCTTCGCCTCTAAAATGAAAAGTACATTTTCGGTCAAAGCAATTTTGCTGCATTTACTCGAAAATGTCAAACTTTTTACTTTATACTGCAAAACACAAAACACAAAAAACAATAACAAGAACAAAAAAACAAAGATGAATGTCCTTAAGGCAGTTAGAAAACGGTGGATAAAAAAGTTCTCCTTTAACAAAAAAAAAAAGAAAAAAAATCCTCGGCACATTTCTACGCTGCAATAAATTATATTATTTGTATAAAGAATCAAAAAATAAATAAAAGCAAAAAAACAACGCCACTTCAGTGTAAATTTTTAGCAAATCTTTTTTACTTAAGCCTGAAGAAAGTAGAGTTCATCTCGACTTTTTTTACTCCTTTGGTTTCACCTCTGCCTTGCTCCCCTCCCCTACCCTGCCTTGCTTTGCCGTAGCCTGCCGTAGCTTTTAATAATAAAATAAAAAAAAGCATACAAAAATTGCACAAACTTTTGCTAAATCTAAAAACTGAGTTTTCTCACAAATTTCTATACAAAGAAATTTTCAAATAAATCTTTGCACCATTTTTGCTTAACAAAGTTATTGTTTTGTGCCTGGAAGACAATTTTCATTTCTTCGTTTTTTCTTGTCTCTCTCTCTCTCTCTCTCTATCTCTCTCCCTTTGAAACTTTTCATTGACTTAATGCAATTTGAGCAGAATGTATTTGAAATTTAATTAGTTTTCAGTCTAATGTTTTCATTTTATCAGTAGGAAGATTCATTTTTTTTTTTGATAATGAATGATTTTCTTCTCCTTGAAGGAAGTACCCAGTCGTAGTGACATACACACACGATTCCAAGATCAAATGACTAAGTGAGTCATCATAATCTGCGGCCATGAAGAGAATTGGATCCAGGAAACCTCAGGTGAAAGGCGAGTGTCTACCCTTAGAGACAACCTCGATACTCGAGTGGGTAGAGCTCTAGATTTTCACCCATGAGGTAAGGCGTTTAGTTCCCCTCCTCTGGTTCTGGTAGATAATTCTCATAAATTCTTATATTAATACCGATATGAAGTAAATGACTGGACTGAAATTAAAACCAAACGATCCCTAGGGCTAGCAAATCCATACTCGCATGCTCATTCCAAACAATCATAATTCTAGCATATTCAGTTATTCTCTTTGTTCTATAGGTGATACTGATCGTGATATTGCGTACTTTTTGATTGCTCGATCTCTACTTGGCACCCGTGAAGAGGTAACTCTCGCCAAGCTAATACAACAACCATACAATCAAAAAATATATGTACACAAAATCAATAATTTTTGAAAATTTTTTGGATTATAGCAGAATGAATTCAGCTAATATACATCATAACCAACAATAATGTCAGCCTTCAGATCAAGCGGTGACTAACTCTTGCCAACAGGTGTTACTACGGGCTCAGTAGGCAATTGAGAAGTAGAGCCCTCTCTCGACCGACCAAAATAAGGCTCTATAAGTCCCTCATCCTTCCAGTCCCAATGTATGGCGCAGAGACGTGGACGTTGACCATCAATGATGAGAGGCTGTTAGGAGCGTAGATACGAAGATGCGAAGATACTCCATAAGATCTACGGTCCAGTATGCGTGGACTAAGTACGTGTATCGAATAAGATGGAACGATGAGCTGTATGAACTGTACGCCGACATTGACATAGTCAAGCGTATAAAACTCCAGCGGCTTCGCTGGCTGGGTCATGTTGAGCGAATGGAAGAAAGCGCTCCGGCTAGAAGAGTGTTTTTTTTCGAACCACGGTGGAGGAACACGCAGAAGGGGACGTCCTAATCTCCGTTGGAAAGACCAGGGCAGGGCAACCTGACTGCACTTGACCTTATCAACTGGCGCCAGCGCGTGCATAGCAGAGGTGACTGGTGAAGCTTTGTAGAAGCGGGCAAGACCGATCATCGGTTGTAGTGCCAGTTAAGTAAGTAAGTAATATACATCATAAAAATCTTACTTACTTCGTTGCCACTACAACCGATGATTAATCTTGGCTGCCTCGATAAAGCTTCACAAATTGCCTCTGATATGAAACCACTGCACCTGGTCTACCCAAAAGAAATTGGGTTGTTCTCTTCGGCCCGTTCCATCACTATGCTCCATAGAGAAAACTTTTCTAGTCGGAAATTCTGAGATCCACCGCCTGCCGACATCTTCTCATCATTAATCGCCATCGTCTAAGTTTTAGTGCCATGTCTTTACCTTTTTCCTTTTAAAATATTTATATTGTACGAAATTTTTAATAATTAATTTTCCATTGTTTCTGTATTTTTTGTTTTTGTTTTAATTCTAGACCATTTCACTTATTTGAACACCAACACCTAATCAACCCTGTAGTTGTCAAATGTCACACTGAACACACTTAACCACCTTCCAATGATTTTACGTGGCAAATGTCAAAGCAGTGAGAAAAAATTTAAGGGAAATGTAAAACTAGGCTGCTCTGACGTGGAAGTGACATTTTTCTTCTAGTTTCTTGCAACCAAATTCATACCGATTTAAAGAGAAAAAGTGTTAAAAACCGTGAAATTGCATTTCCAAAGTTTAACGTAAATAAATGCAATATTATTTACAATAAACATTCATTGTTTTACAGTGAATCTCCGTGTAACAATTGGATACCTTCAGAGTTTCCAATAGAGCTAGGTGAATTTTTGTGTGTGAACGTTTTTCTTTTGGGAGCTTTTGTGCGTGTGTGTGCCATTTGTTTGCTACTAATTGAATTGCGTTAAAAGAAAGAAAAAGTAATAAACTGTTTCAAATGATGAATCCTAACTTATACGGGCAACCGCCAAACCCACAACAACAACAGCAGCAGCAACAGTATGCGCCGCCTGGTTGGCCATCATCACATCCACAACAGCAGCAGCAACAAAGAGCACCGCCCGGTTTTCAACAACCAGGAACAGGAGCACCACCAACTCAAACGCAAATGGGTGGTGATGGTGGTGGTGGTGGAGGTGGAGTAATGCATCAAGGTTATCCACAAACCTCTGCAGCAGCAGGTACTACTACTTCTCATCCTGGTGTGGCAGCACCATTAACTTCGTCAACACCAACACCACAACAAGGAATGCTTAATGGCAATTATCAACAGCATGTAAGAATACGGAATTTTCAGATTCATATCCGTATTTTCTTTTTATTTTATCACATAATTACCAATTCGCTTATTTCTTCTTATTTCAATTCATATTTGTCTTGTTGGAACTTTTCTTCTCATTATTTATGCTAATTTTTCTTTTTATGCTCTTTCATTCCGTATTTATCTCACTCTCTGACTCGCTGGCTACGAATTTGCCAGTGTTGTAAACCGAGGGCAGAGTTCACTATCCACCACAGTACCGGAACCTCTTTTGATACTTGATAACTTTCTATTGAAGAATATTTATTAGGTTTTTTCGATTTTTGTACGAAATCATCATTTGAATGTTAGATCATTTTTCATTGTTTACATTTCTATATTTACTAAATTAGTAAATTTAGTAGGAAAATTTAATTTTTGATTTAAAAGTTCTTTTAGACTTCTTTGCATTTAATTACGAAGCTCTAGCAATCAAAAAAGTGCTACTGCTACACTAATATTTCCATTTTAAATTATTAATAGATAAGCCATTTAAGCTAAATTTCAAGTCTCCGTCAGAATGAATTGGGGTCAACGTATTTAAAATGCTCAAGAGATAACGAAATTCAAATTTAAAGTTTAAAAACGGATCAGGCATTAAAAATAAATGGTATTAATGGGTATAATGGCAGCCAGAGGGTGCTTAGCCTAAAAAGGCTTGTTGTGAACCCATGTGAAAAGTTGTTAAATTTGTGTTTCCCCTACTTCAAATAGTCGAAACCATTGAGTGTATTTAGGGAAGAGCTACAACATGTCTAGCTGATTTTTGTAAACCACTATTGTGGGGGGGTAGTGGTAGATGTGACCTAGTTGGTAGTGCGCTGGCACAGGAAAAATCAAAAATTGGAAAAAATAATTTTTCTACACGGTACCAGCTCCTCTTGGTAGGCAATAAAAAACATACAAAAGTAAAAGTTGCTTAAGAAAAGCTTTTCACTTCGCCGTTCCGATTCGACATAAAACATTAGGTTCTTCCATTCATGCACAAATATTATAATATAGCCATGGGCTTTTGTGCCAATAAAAGAAGAGGAAGAAGACCGATAATTTGGTTTCCTTACCCACGGAAAGGAGAGATACAGAGAAATATCTCTTAAAAGGGTGTTAATTTGTTTTTGAGCTGAAGGATTAATTTTACGAGTATATGTCTATAAGTGATTGGTGCCAAAAAGTTTTCATTTAAATAAATTCACACAAATTATTAATGATAGATTTTATTTTAACATGTTTCTTTATTTTTCAGCTAACTTCATCCATGGGCGGCTTAACCATGAATTCAATGAAACAACCTCCTCCATCCCTACAACCTCAACCACAACCACAAGCAATGCCTACACCCTACAATAATGCCAACCACATGAAAATGCCGCCACAGCAGCAGCAACAGCAACAACAACAACAGCACCAACAGTTGTCTGCCGGTCACGACTCAACATTAACAAATGGTCCGCCACCAGCACAGCAACAACAACACCAACAAGCACCACCTCCTATGGGAGCGCAACCACCACCAATCATCAATAATAATAACAATTTTAGTAATTCTGGTCCTGGAGGTAATATTCCCTATGCCAATGGCCAAGCAACAAAAACCCCAGCACCACCATCAATGTATCCACCACAACCGCAACCACAAACCATACCTGGTGGAATAAATCAGATGTCATTAAATAGTGCAAGTATACCGGGCATGCCACATATGCCACCACCAAAGCCCACAGCAGCAACAACGCCATCAGCTTTCATGCCGCCAAATAGTGGGCAACAACAACAACAAGCGCCACCCATGCCAGGGGCACCACCATCACAGTATCCAACACAACCACAGCAACAGCAGCAGCAGCAACAAATGCCCCCACGTCCCGGACAAATGCCAGGGCAAACTTTACAACAACAACCCATGATGCCACCGCCACCACTAGCAGGAGGAATGGCACCACCACCTTTAATGCAGTCAGCTGGTATGCCACCAATGCCCGGTCAAATGCCTGGCAGTTATCCGCCACAGCCTCAACAGCAACCTGGTGGTTATCCACCACAGCCACAACAGCAGCCTGGTGGATATCCAGGGCAAATGATGCCCCCGCCTCCACAGGCGGGTTACAATGTATGTGTTTCAGTTCAGCTAAGTATTTGAATGGCATGACATAATTTTCCTTTTATTCCCCCCAATAAAGCAACCTCTCGCTGGTCCTGGTGGCATGTATCCACCACAACCGCAATATTCGCAACAACCACAGCAAGCACAGCGTCGTCTCGATCCCGATCAAATGCCCAGCCTCATGCAGGTGATGATCGAAAATCAACGTAATGCTGGGGGCGCTTTCATCACCAATCAACCTGGTCTTTTGCCACCACTGGTAACCACCAAGTATGTGGTGCAAGATCAGGGCAATTCATCGCCAAGATTTGTGAGGTATAAAGCAAACAACTGAATTGGTTTATATATTTTCCACTTTCTCTATCTTAATTATTTTCATAGATCCTCGCTTTACTGCATTCCGGCGTCTGCAGATTTGCTAAAAACCACAGCACTACCCTTCAATTTAATTGTTTCACCTTATGCGAGCATTGTCGAGGGTGAATACGAACCACCAATTGTTGATTTTGGTGCCCTGGGACCCATACGTTGTAATCGCTGCAAGGCATACATGTCTCCGAATATGCAATTCGTTGATGCTGGTCGCCGCTTCCAGTGTCTAATGTGCAAAGTTACAACAGAAGGTGGTTACAACTTCAATTCAATTACTTTGCAATCGAAATTTAAACTCATTTCTATATCACAATTTAGTGCCAACGGAATATTTCCAGCATTTGGATCATACTGGCCAGCGTGTGGATAAATACGAACGACCCGAATTAGTGCTAGGCACCTATGAATTCTTGGCTACTAAGGATTATTGCCGAGTATGTGAAGTTAAAAAGAAAATATTCATCATATTAATTCATCATAATTCATTTAAAATTTTTTTAGAATAATGTTATACCCGAGATCCCCGCCTTCATCTTCGTAATCGATGTTTCATACAACACCATCAAATCGGGACTTGTGCATTTGCTTTGTTCGCAAGTCAAGCAAATACTGAAGAATTTGCCTATTGATCAGGGACAGGACAAGTCAAAGATGCGCGTTGGCTTTATAACCTACAACAGTTCAGTGCATTTCTATAATATCAAGAGCAGTTTGGCTCAACCGCAAATGATGGTGGTGGGGGATGTGCAGGTAAAACACAGACGAATTGAGTTTCTGCTTTCATCTTCTATAACCTTTAATTTACTTCTTATTCTCAGGACATGTTCATGCCTCTCTTGGATGGTTTCCTTTGCCACCCCGAAGAATCTGAAGCCGTAATCGATGCCCTGATGGAACAAATCCCGAAAATGTTTGTCGATACAAAAGAAACTGAAACGATTTTATATCCAGCAATACAAGCGGGCTTGGAAGCTGTCAAAGCTTCAAATTGTGCTGGTAAATTGTTGGTATTCAATTCTTCATTGCCCATTGCTGAAGCACCTGGAAAACTGAAGAATCGCGAGGATCGTAAATTGTTGGGCACTGAAAAGGAGAAGACCGTACTCACGCCACAATGCGTTTCGTATAATACGCTGGGGCAGGATTGTGTACAAAACGGTTGCTCTGTCGATTTATTCTTATTCAATAATTCGTATATTGATATTGCTACAATTGGCCAAGTGGCGCGTTTGACGGGTGGGGAAGTTTATAAATACACCTACTTCCAGGTGAGATTTACGAGTTTACAATTTCTGGCTCTGTTGTTGTTGTTATTTGATTAGAATCGTTTGATTTTTTTTTTATATTTTATAGGCTGACATTGATGGCAAACGACTGATCGCCGATATTATTAAAAATATTTCACGTCCGATTGCATTTGATGCAGTAATGCGAGTACGCACTTCCGCCGGCATTCGTGCAACCGATTTCTTTGGTCATTTCTATATGACAAACACAACCGATGTGGAGTTGGCTAGCGTGGGTAAGTGTTAAAAGAGATTTTTCTTATAGGAATTTCTACAATGTCATGCATTGAGTATTTCATTGTCATTAAAAACTGACATGCTTAGAGGAGCACCATTGCGTTGGCATTGAAGATGTTCATGCTAATGCTAGTCCAATTTCGTTTACATTGAGAATTTGATTGCTGGTCTTACCTCAATTCCATTGGCATTGAGAACTTTATTGCTAATGCCAGTTTCATCACATCGGAGTACACATGTTAATGCTACTCCTGTACTACATATTTTCATAGATACCATATTTCAATATCAATGCTAGTTTGGTTTCGTTGGCATGGGAAATTTGAATGCCAATACTATAGCGATTTCATTGACATTTTAATATTAATGCTAGTTGTATTTCGTTGGCATTGAACATTATAATGATAATGTTGGATTATATTTATTTTCATTGGTAAATTGTAATCCTAATCTTACTTCAATTTGACTGTGCATCAATCTTTCGATTTCATTAGCATTATACATTTTGCTACTCAACCCAGTGTCATTTCATTGGCATTAAACAAAATGTTATTGTCAATTATTGATCATTCTTCTTACTTACTTACTAAACTGACACTACAACCGATGATCGGTCTTGGCCGCCTCTACAAAGCTTCGCCAGTCGCGAAGTTGATTAGGCCAAGCGCAGTCAGGTTGCCCTGCACCTGGTCTTTCCAACGGAGATTAGGACGTCCCCTTCTGCGTGTTCCTCCACCGTGGTTCGAATAAAACACCCTTCTAGCCGGAGCGCTTTCTTCCATTCGCTCAACATGACCCAGCCAGCGAAGCCGCTTGATTTTTATACGCTTGACTATGTCAGTGTCGGCGTACAGGTCATACAGCTCATCAATCCATCTTATTCGATACAGGATCTTCATTCAGCATTAAAAGTTTTAATGATATTTAAATTAATGCTCTTATATCCACATCTGCTTATACGCCACCTCTCTCCTCCGTAGATAGTACCAAATCCATTGCTATCGAAATCAAACACGACGACAAACTACCGCCCGAGGAGAATGTATACTTGCAAATTGCACTGCTCTACACATCGTGCGGTGGCCAGCGTCGTCTGCGCATACTGAATTTAGCACTGCGTGCCACCACCACCATTGCTGAGGTCTTCAAGGCATGCGATCTGGATGCGATAATGTTGTTCTTTGCCAAGCAGGCATGCTTCAAGCTAATGGAACTGACACCGAAAGCGGTCAAAGATAATCTGATACATCGTACAGCGCAAATATTGGCATGCTATCGTAAGCATTGCACTCTGCCCACATCAGCTGGTCAGCTTATATTGCCCGAATGCCTGAAGCTGTTGCCGCTGTACGTGTCGTGTCTGCTCAAGAATGACGCCATCTCAGGTGGTTCGGATATGACACTCGACGATCGCTCATACGTTATACAATTCGTGTTGGCCATGGATTTGTACATGTCTGTCAATTATCTATATCCACGTTTCATTCCAATACACAACGTCGATCCGGATGATACCGATCTACCGATGCCAATACGCTGTACACACGAGAAGATGAGCGATGATGGCGCATTCATATTAGAGAATGGTGTCTATCTGTTCGTGTGGTTGGGGCAATCGTTGCCGCAGTCGTTCATACAGCCGCTGTTCAATGTGCAATGCACACTGCAAGTGAACGCCGAACGGTTCGGCATTACAGGCGATACACCGCTGGCGCAACGTGTGCGGGATATTATCGAAATGATTATGGCGGAGCGTTCCAGATACATGAGGGTATGTGCAGGCGTATATATATTTCTCATGCATAGATTTCAATTTGATTTCGTTTACTTTCCAGATTACATGCGTGCGACAAAACGATAAGCTCGAAAGCGTTTTCCGACACTTCCTGGTCGAAGATCGCGGCACTGATGGCTCCGTTAGTTATATCGATTTTCTGTGTCACATGCATAAGGAGATTAAGGATCTGTTGAGTTAGCACGATGTCGTCGATCCATTAAAGTGCAAAAGTTTTTCACAAAGACGAAGAGCTCTACGCCTTACAAAAGCAAGAATGTAGTATCTAAAATGCAACTATATACATACATGCAACATGCAAGCAAATATACATACATTCATACATACAAATAACAATAACAACAACAACAACAGCAGATCACCATTTAATTATGCAATTTACAATTTATTACTATTATGATTCATTATTTTGATTTTTCGGTTTACTTTTTGTTTTCATTTTTAATACATTAGGTACATGTTCTGCAATTTATTATATCTACATATATTATATGAAATAATTTTAATTAAATGTAAACATAATAAAACAAATCAAAAAAGAAAACAATGCAAAATTGATAAAAATTAAAACAACAACAACAAAAACATTCTGAAATCGGCAATTATTTTGGTACGTAAATTTATTTTAAAAACCAACGACTTCAAACATTGATTTTCAATTGATTGTTAATTAAAATTAGGTTTTGTGGGATTTGAAATGGTTTCCTCCTTCATTTATTATTTGATTATATGGTTAAAATAAATATATATAAAAAGAAAAAGAAACAACCGATTTAGTATAGTTTAATCAAAAGAAATACTTTATAATAATAATTCGGAATATACAAAATACAAAAGAGTAATTGTTCATTTCTGTGTGAGTTTTGTTTTTTTTTTTTTGCCTACGCAATGTTTTTTTTATTTTTATTTTTTTTTTTTTTTGTTTAGTGTTTTTTGGCTTTAATTTCAGCTAAGAAATATACATACATTCATTTTATAATATTAAATTTATGTTAACTATCTGAGAATTATATATATGTACGTTCAGTTGCAAATATTCATACTTGCATACAAACCAACAAGTAAACAAATATATATGAGAAATATACAATTTAACCTTTATATTTGATGTGATTTTTATTTATCATTAGCCATGTACTCGTAGTGGCTGGCTGGAATGAATCAAATTTCGAATAAATTGAATGATTTATACATTCGATCCAAAAAAATTAAAAAGAAGAAACAAATCTTATAATTTCTGATAAAAAAATTATCTTGCTTCAAGTCTCTCAAACTGAAAAGGATATTGACAAAATCAGAGCTGGCTACTGGATATATACAGTGACTCAACAAATTGATCAAGTTAAAGGATATTTTTGGGACATAATAAAAGGCCAAAGGTGTTGGCAAATATCAGTGTTGAATATTTCCTACTCACTCCAATGAATACAAGTAGGGGCAGTTTTTTAAAATCGTATTATATTTTCAGGTACCGGAGGTTCTCACAAGTAGCAAAACTTTTGACAATACAAATTTACTTTTTTACATTTTTCAACCATACGTATTTTTTTGGAATGCTTCTATCTTTTATTTTATATTACTAACACAATGCACAATGAAATATCGAATTGAAAAAATATTTTTGCATTATTATTAGCAGATATTTGTGCAGAGCAATGTAAACAATTGGAGCAATAAAAAACGTTAGGCTGAACGTTTCATGGTCCAAGTTAATAAATTATTAACTTCATGACTTACCTTCCAAATTCCAAGGCTAAATCTGTATAAAGTTCTGTTGTTTAGGAACTGAAATTTATAAGATTAAACAAAATAATGTATTCGCGTAGAATGGAAGCAGAGTAGACAGTTGCTCAAATACAGGGTGTTTTTTTTAGAAGTGTAGTTTTCAAGAAGAAAGAAAACACACTAAATTTAATGTTATAGCCAAGAATTTAGTTTTACTTTAAAGATAAGGGATTGCCAATATGTTTTATAAACGATTTCGGGCAAGTGGCCGCCGCGGCTGTTTCGAACAAATTCCAGCCGACAGGCACAATTTTCGACCACTTTTTGCAGCAATTGGGGTCCTATGTCAGTAATAACACGCCGAATATTCTCTTCCAAGGCGTCAATCGTCTCGCGCTTATCTGCGTAGACAAGCGACTTCACATAACCCCACAAAAACAAAAAATAGTCCAGCGGTGTTAAAGCGCACCGTCAGGATTAATGTCAATGTTTAAAATTACCGAAAGATGTAATATTTTTCAAGCTGAACTAGACGCGAGATAATGCGCTCACCAAAAGTTTCCTCCAATAAATTGATTGTGATTGTTTCGTTGGCTGTATGGCAAGTAGCGCCGTCTTTTTGGAACCAAAGGTCGTCCAAATCAACATCCTCCAGTCCACAATTCAGGCACGAAAAACTCATTAATCATGGCTCCATAACGTTCCCCATTGACTGTAACATTATGACCGGCTTCATCTTTGAAGAAATATGGACCAATGATTCCCTCTGCCCATAGAGCACACCAAACAGTGACTTTTTGAGGATGTAACGGCGTCTCAACAATGGCTTGTTGATTATGATCACTCCAAATGCGACAATTTTGCTTATTAACGATGTACCCATTCAACCAAAAGTGAGCTTCATCGCTGAACAACATTTTCTTGTGAAAATCGGGATCGGTAGCCATCTTGTTTTTGGGCCCATTTGCAAACGTTGTTCAGGAGTAAGTCTACTTATTCATTATGAAATGGCAAACCAAACTGAGCCCACCAACTGAGTCACCAAATCAAGTGACAGCTGTCAAGAAGACAAACTCCGAAAAAAGGATTGCCAGATTGAAAACCACACTTCTAAGAAAAACACCCTTTATTTGCTCAACTCAACTACGAATAGTAGTTGATAGAGTAGTAAGTGAAATGAACTTAGCAAATTAAACCACACTGTACTCGTATTGAAAGAATTTGAGAAGGTACCCGAAATATATTTTATATAGTAGTTGAAAATATTGAAAACAAGTACCACACTTGTACAAACATCAACTCAACCGTAATATTGCAAACGTTTTAATTCATATTTCACGCATAGATTTAGATACGATAATTCTCATATATTTTCGCACTCAAAATTTAGAGTAATTACGCACGCATTTGCCTCACATGTTTTCCAGATTTAAGAAGAAATTTCAGAATTTTTATTATAGTTTTTCTTTTTTTTTTGGTTCAATTATGGTCGGGATCAATGTATGGAATTAAGAAATTTTCGGGTTACTATGTAAATTATTAGGGCTATTAAGCCGCCCCCCACTTTTTTTTCTTATTGTGACTTTGGAAATCTGATCTCACTCACATTCGTTATCACATATCCAAAATATGTAAGCCACCAGCACCAGCTAACCGCTTTCACTGATATGTTATATCTACTTGTACATATTAGATGTGCCATGTTGAGTTGATTTGGAAATCTTGCTCCCAGTTCACTCCCTATATTTGTCTGGTTTGGGCATGGTAGCATAGACAATATCGATTATGTTTCCATTGATTTCCGCAATGTTTACACTTACATGTCACATTAGATTCTCTTCAATAAACTGCTGGCTTCATTGCACTGGCTGGCAGTCGATTCAGTAAAAATCAAAAAAAAACTGATGCATGGATATACTGATTTCTTCAAAGTCAAAGAAAACGTAGCAGCACCATTCCTTGGACCGTCAGCACTGTTGTCAATGTTTAAACTTACCGAAAGTTGTAATATTTTTCAAGCTGAACTAGAGCCAGTATATAGAGGCTTCTGAAAGCATTATAGGCAGCAAAAATAATCGGCAAGTGAATTCTTCTTTAGACAACTGTCAACTACTATTCGCAGTTGAGCTAAACAAATATTTAAGCAACTGTCTACTCTGCTTCCAAACTACACGAATACATTATTTTATTTGCAGAATGTTATAAATTTCAATTTATGGTATGTACATAAGACTTTGGCTCGTATAAAATGAGACAACTCTCTTCAGAACGTTTTGTCCTACGTCTACTAAGTTTCTATAACCTGCTGTTGTTTACTATCTGAGTGCCGTTTTCTTTGAAGTTGACCGCGATCAACCCTCCACCACTCTGTTTTACACATCCGGTTTGTGTCAATGCTAACATTTACAGGTGACTATGGGAGATTCTGTGGTTTCATGACATTACTCCCTCAATGTCTTTCACTGCATTCGTGCATGTACTTTACTTTTAATGGCACAACAGCCCATGGAGGGCCTGGGCCAAGCTTTTCTCATCCACTCATGTTGTGCGTGTTATATTACACCATAATAGATGTCGTTCGTTATTGTATTTATGTTCCATTTTGCATGGCTACACTGGCGCAAGCATGAAAGACACAATGTGAGAGACGCAGGTAGGAAAGTAAGGTAGTAAAAAAAACTTTTGAATTTTTGCATAAAAGCGAAGTTGGATGCTGTCTATGGGGACCCTTCACCATCTATGACAACCGTAAGATATTGGTTCAATGAATTGAACGTGGTCGTACATCTGTTTTTGATAAGGAGCACCCAGGCCGCCCGGCAGGCGTGGTTACCGAGGAAATCGTTGAAAAAGTCAGCGACATGATTCTCGCTGATCGCCGAACGAAAGTGCGCGAAGTATCAGAAGCCGTAGGAGTGTCGTACGGAACGGTAATTAAATATTTTACATGATAGGTTAAGCAGGAGAAAGGTGTCGGTCCGATGGGTGCCGCGATTGCTTACGATGGACAAGAAGCGGATACGGAATTGTCGCGACCAAATTGCATGAATTGAACTACGAATCGCTACCGCACCCACTTGGTAAACGTGTCTAAGAAGTCCCTGCGACTTCTTTCTGTGCCCCAACATGAAAACGTGGCTCGGGGGAAAAAACAACAACTCAAACGAGCAGGTTATATTCGAGACAAAAGCGTATTTTTTGGAGGGGTTAAAGAAATGACAGAAGAGTTGGGAAAAGTTTATTGTACTAAAAGGAGATTACGTTGAAAAATAGAAGAAAAAAAATTGTGAAAAACTTGCCTCGTCATTCCTAACACGCGTACTTATTGATCTACCCTCGTACATACATCGAAATTAAAAAGTCGATATCAATTTAATTTCACATATTGAATTATTTTTATTTCATCTGATAATGTTATAAGTTCCATAGTATTTATTATAATTTATATTCATACGCAATGTGTTATAATTTACTTTAGTTGCTGTTTTAAGATAATACAATATTACGTGCACTTTACTGGTTTTCTTTGCTGTTTTCGTTTTATGTTTTGTTTATATATATTTTTTCTTTTAATAATAACAATTTCAGACGTATCGAAAATTACAGTTTACAAACAAAAAATTAAAACCCTAATAAAACCAAAAAAAAAAAAAACAACAAAATTCAATCACAATAAAAGAATTGGATTGCAGACATTCATATATTATATAAAAAATATAGTTGAATAACACATAAAAAATTTATAATTTTCATTTGCGTTCTTCAATTGATAGATAAGATGACAGATTGATATTTGATATTATTATAAATCGCAGTAAAATTAAAATATAGCATGTAAATACAAATAATAATAATAATATGTATGATATATATTCAGGCATAAAGATATATTTAATAGGTAGTAAGTAGAAACAAAAACAAAAAAACATAATAGACTTAATTTTAGGAAGATTGATTGGTATTTGATTTCTTTTGTTTTTTGTTTTGCTCAATTTTGTGTTATTCCACGGTCTCTTTTCGAAAATTGCTCACATTTGCTTATTTACGAATACTTTGCTATAAGAATTTTACACTGAAATATGGAAAATTGTGTGAATTGCACGCACATACAGAATTTATTTTTAATGCTATTTTTATTTTTTTTTAATTTGATGTTTCGTACTTTCTGATATATAATTTTTTTTGTTTATTTAAAATTTTTTTTTTTTGTTTATTTTGTTTTAATTACAAATTAGCTATACAAATAGTTTAAAGTTTGGATTTTCGGTTGTTTTGTTACACAATGGTTTTTGCAAGTTTAAAAATTCTTTAAATATTTTCATTTCTTTCATGTAGATGTAAAATACTAGTTGTTTTTTGTTTTTAAATTTTTTCGTTTTCATAAAATTTAATAAACTTTCCAATAGAATGGTTTGTGTTCTTATTATTATTATTATTATTATTATTATTATTATTTTACCTATAGTATATATAATATAATATTTTGTTTTTAACAATTTGTAAATAATGAAATGTGATTTTACAAATAATAAACAAAATCCATAATTTTTTTTTTAATATAAATTTTTTATTTTTGTTTTGTTTTCTTGTTGTTGTTGTTGTTGTTGTTGTTGTTTATGATTATAATAATTATATTTAATATTAAAAAACAAAAAAAGAGAAACAAAAGAAAAATGTAATTTTGGGCCGTGTATATGTATGTGTGTGGGTGTGTGGGTGTGTGTGGCATTTATTGCATATATATAAATTTCTCAAATGTATCGTGCTTTCCCCATATTTTATTTAGTAAAAGCCATAAAAACCGCCCACAGTATTTCATTGGCATTCGGCTTGGCCGCCTCTGCTTCGAAATCTAAATCCAAAAGTTCTCTCACACGCTTCATGGCCACCTCGTAGTCATCATCGTTTAAGGGCGCGAATGCATTCTCGATGACATCGCTGGCATGTGCCAAAAAGATCAAGGCTAGCATACGTTTATCCATGCGTTGCGGATCGTTGACCCATTTGGAAAGTACGGCATCTTGGATCTTTACAAATCAAAATTACATTATTAGATTATTAAACATATATGGGAGGTGAGCGTGGTTTTTTTGTTCGCTAATCATTGCGAACATATCGTCGCCACTGCTTACTCCATTTAACCTTAAGAGGAGTTACCAGCTTTAACTGCGGCAACGAAAAGAACAAGACATGCAGTAAAGCTTTTCCCCTATGACTTCATTATCCTGTGAAGGAATTCGATTATTGTCCTCGGCAGAGCTATCCACTAGTATCCCCTCAAGTAGCAAAGTCGGCTACTCCCTCTTCTACGAGCTCATTATCCTGTATAGAAATATCACTAAGTCCTGGGGAAAGTTATTCACTAGTATTCCCCCAAGTAGCAAAGTCGGGTCGCTGTGGCGTAGTGGTAGTGCGTTGGACTGCTACGCAGAGTGTCCGGGGTTCGAATCTCGGCTCAGACAAAATCAAAAAGTATAAAAAATAATCTTTCTACACGGCACCACCCCACCTCTTGGCAAGCAATGGTAAACCTACAAGAGTAAAAATTGTCGCTATGAAAAGCTTTTCACTTCGCCGTTCAGATTCGCCATTAAACTGTAGGTCCCTTCCATTCATGTACATATATAACACGCACAACATGAGTAGATGCGAAAAGCTCGGCTTAGGCCCTCCATGAGCTGTTGTGCCATTAAAAGTAAAGTAAAGTAAGCAAAGTAAGTCGGGTGCTCAAAAATTATTCTCAATGGCATGTTACGCTTTGTCGTTCTTTCTTTCTTTTCGCTGAATGTTAATCTGAATGTTAAATGTTCCTACGTACTGTTCTATCCAGATTTCTACCCTGTGAGAAGCCTTAAGGATTTCGAATTTGGTTGATGATTAAGTTTAGCAGTTGTTCTGGTCTACTTTCACAGATGTTTGGCATGAATAAGTTTACTTATCGATACACCAGTAGGCTGATTTTTTTGTGTTATGAAGTTCGCTCCTGCCTCTTTTGTTTCACTCGCTAGTGCGTACGAGAATTTAAAACGTCAGAAACTTAGTTATTGGACCACAACTGATTAATTGCGTTTGTATTCTCAAATTTAATACTTATAGCATTTTATCGTTCTGCAGCCGAAAACACACTCACAGCCAGGACTGACGAGGGGAGGGTATTCCCCGTGTCAGTTTTTTTCATAACAGACCCGTGCTTTAAAGCCTTCGAAAACAAATATTGGAATTTTTTTTTTTTAAATAACATCTCTTGGAATTTGCATATTTTTCCCAAATGTCTTTCCACAAAAGTTTGGTCATCTATAATATTTAAAAAAATATATGGATGGGTACCTGTTTGGTTATAATTTCTACAACAAGTTGTTTCTTTTATCTGGGTGAATTTTCTATTTCAAATGCAAAATATTTAAATTTCCTATTTTTGTCGATTTTCATAACTACGTTCCAGAGGACAACGCTTTATGTGAACATTTCGAAAATAAGGCGATCATTCGCTGAACATTCTTTAACAGGTCGTAAGTATTCATCATTAATGATTTTACCTTTTTAACCAAGCGACACTTGACCACGTTATCACTCAGTGGATGTGTTGTCATATCAAAAAGTAGAAAATTTTGTTTTTCCGTTGTGAGCACACCCTTCTCTACCAGATTCTTAGCTAAACGTTCGCGTACATTCTTTAATTGATAGCGTAATTTTAAGGGATTCCATGTTTCACCTAAATAAAAACAGAAAAATCATCATCAAAACAATAACTCTCCTCACTTTTCTACCCCCGCTTTTATTGTACTTACCACTTAAATATTCAATCCAGCTTTGTACAGTCTCTGGTGGATCAGTTTCTTTAATATGTTTCAATGCTTCATCGAGTAAAACGTCTCCAGTTTGTTGATCAGATTTTAAAATAAGTTTTCTATAAAGGTGAAAAGCATTTGTTGGTTACTGAGTGTGTTTGGTGTGTCAGCGTGTGAGTCATTTTGTAAGATGCGCCCATGTGTCCTCATATACATACATATGTTTTTATATTTATTGATATTGCACAGTATGTATGTACGTGTAATCAACACACACATATAATAGAATTTTTATCTTTTTGCCTACCTTGAACACAAACCACGTCTACGCATGCCAGACTTTTCCATCATCACACGTCCGCGTATGCCCAATTCAATTAGAATACAACCGCGCAAACCACTCGATATACAATCATTCCAGAATGATGTGTAGCCCTGTTGATTTGTACAGAAATTAGCATAAGTTAATGACTTCTCTTTGTTGAATATGAATATATGTGAAATGATTTATGTTTTTTCTTCGCCATAATAATTATGCATAATTTAGTGCATGTTAAGCATTGGATTACGAATATCCAGTACATTTGGAATTGAAAATAGGAAAATATTAGCTTTATGTCACCATTACATAAGTAGGTACTTCAATGGTTATTGGGTACTTAAATCTTGAAAACAAAAAGTAAAATTTGAATATATCCACAGCCTAACAATAACAATGCAATACAATTCTCTCGCATATTTTCTCTCTCCTCCTTGTTTTTTCAATTCGTCTCTCCCTTTATCTCTCCTTTTTTTACAGCTCTCACTCATATTTCACCCTCTGGTGTAGTCAATTTAGAAATTTTCCTTGATCTATAATTCCGTCTGTCACTTTACACGACAAATCTAGAAAAACTCAATTAAACTTTAACTTGGTAAAATTCTATTAGTCAGAGAGAGATAGAGATGAAGTTCTGAAATGGGAAAAATCGGTCAATTATATTCTGTACAAATGAAATTTGAAAGTAATTTTGAGAGAAATTCGAAATCAACTCAAACTAAATTCGGTACACTTCATAACAATATCCTCAGGAACAACTGCTGTTTAAGCTATAATCATTGGGCAATATCCACGTCTACCACTCATAAAATTAAAATATTTAAAGAGCAATATCAAACGAAAAAGTAAAGCAATTCATACCAAATTCGGTGTATTCCGTTAAAATTTTGAAAAAAAAAAATAATTTTGGTACAAATACAATAAAGTTTGGTATATTGATAAATCAAATATTTCGGATTGCTACAATACATAATTTTTAACATCCAGCTGAGCGGATATGCGAAGAGTACAGTGAGCTTCAATATTTCAATGGCATGATCAAACCCATTGTGTACGCGTCCAAAGAAATGGCGAAATTACAAAACTTGATAAGAGAATTGTTCAAGAATGAGATAATGTATAGAAGTAAAACAAAAGTAAAAGAAAACAACAAACGCATTTATGCCATTTAGGTTAATTACTTAAATAAAACACGTTTCGTGCATGGAAAATAAAAATTATGCCACAGCACCAAAAAACCAAATTTTACGTTCAACAGAAAAGAAATGATAAATAAACGAATACAGAAATAGAGTAAATAAATGTAAAAAGAAATGCTAGAAACAAGATAAATACGATATTACGTATTCGAATGCGAATGAATGGTAGTAATATCCAAGTTGCACATTTTCGGATTACTCCGATGTATGTATGTATATTTAAAGAACAATAATTAATATTATTGGAATATTAATATTAAGAACAAAACAATAGAAAAGAAAAATATTGTTCTACTATATAGAAGCAAAAGCGAGAGAAAAGTCAGAACAGCAATCGTGTCCTCCGTGTGGAGGTCAAGACGATTACTCTATGCCCTAGGACATGCTATATTAAAAAGGAGCACAAAATACATGATCTCGCAGATCATGTAATCCATCGGGAGTCATCCATTGCTCGGTGGTGAGCGCTCTATGATTACTCCAACGATGATCAGCAGTTCTACTGGGATAGCACCATAGCACCATGGAACCATACATTCCATCCACCATGCACATAACATACACACGATTAATACACAAGTGCAGCAGCAGTAGCTAAATACTGCGCAAATATAAAAGAGAGAAAGATAACGAAAGCCATAGAGAGTAAGAGTTCAAGAGAGAGTTGATGTGAACGTATTTTATGAAGAAATCATAATTATGATGGACAATGGGAAATCGCCTAACGGCAAGTGATCAGCTGTTCAGTTTTCAGAATCCATTGGCGGATTCTCCGTCGTCCGTCGGAATTGTGTTTAGGGCATTGCTGTATATTGCAACAACAACAACAGTGAGAGAGCGATCGCTTTTTTAACTGACTTCGTAGACAGATTATCTGCAATAACCTAAATGTTTCGTTCTAAGAACCGTTCTACAAACGTCAACTTAACTGTCTAAAATTTAGATAAGCTCGCCAGAAAAATTAATGAACTATTTCAAATTTTTGCCTTTGGTTGGTTCATGCATATACATATACTAGTATGTACATATGTATATGGCATATTTTCGAATAAATGTGTTGGTGAAAGAATATAAATATGTATGTAGCTATAGTTTTTATTTCCCTTTTAAGCTGATAGGAGCACGTTGCAAAGTTTAGTAAGTTTACTTTTAATTTGTTGCCCGTTTTTAGTGATAACAATTTGCATTTTTTTGTTAATATGTGCTTAGTTGTAATTCGAGAGATGACTAACGATAGGGTTGTTTTAAAGAGGAGTTTTCAATGAGGGCGAACTGTATTTTCCAGGTCAAGGAATATGGCCCTTATCCACAACAAAAAATACCTTTAGTCTAAAGGAATTGTGTATCATAATAACAATGACTATATTCAAGTAGGTCTGTGTCCAATGAGGACACAGACCTACAGACCTACTACGGGTCACCTCAAAAGATTCTTACTTCGCCGTTCGGTTTGGATTTGTTGTTATGTGAAAAGCTAGGCCTAGTAAGTCCTCCTCTAGATAAAAGAATGATAATTCGAGTGAGAATGTTTTTTATTGGGATCTGATGGGCAAAAAGCGTAGCGATCTTCCCTCCTTAAGTTATTAGAAACTATTACTGGTTATATGGTACAGCAGTTGACGCCGTGGCGTAGTTGATAATGCGTTGGCCTGCTAAGCAGGGTTCAATCTCAGTACAAGAAAAATAAAAATTAAAAAAAAAAAATTTCATTCTAGGTAATGACAAACCTACAAGAGTAAAAATGGCATAAGATAAGCTCTTCACTTCGCCGTTCCGATTCGGCATAAAACTGTGGGTCACTTCCATTCATGTACAAATATAACACGCACAACATGAATGGATGCGAAGAGCTCAGCCTAGGCTCTCCATGGGATTTTGTGCCATTAAAAGAAGAAGAAATAAATAAGTATTCTGAATTATTATAAGTACATATATTAAAGCAAACATAAATTTAGGCTAATACAAAACAAGTTAACACAAAACGACATTAATAACTCTGCAAAACTAAAGTCACGCGAGGAGAGGTTCAAACTTGTATGTAAGTCAAAGTTAGAAATACAATGTTGTTAAAAAAGCAAAGCAGTACTCTCGATGTTAAAAGCTAATGTGAAATGTTGCGACAACTACTCCCAACTACTGTCTCTACAAAGAACCTACCAAACTGCTTGTCTTTCTGCCTGCTTGCCTGCCTGTCAGCCAACTTCAAACCTGGCCATTAAACAATGACTCGTCGCGCAGTTGAAGAAAGATAAGAGAAAAAATAATAACTAAATTTGGAAAAACGAAGAAGAATAAGATAAATAAAAAATGTGATAAACAACAAAGCTGCTGATAGTGAAGTGATGACGAAGATACAAGTTGTTGAAGGGTTGTGCAGATGTTAGCAAGCCACGAAAGCGACCGCAACTCGTACATACACACCCACACCTGACTAACTATCTTACTGACTAATCGACTGACATTCAAATACACAAAATAGTTATAATTAAATGCACTGCAAATGTATGAAATTTACAAATTTGCAAATACACCTACTGCGAGCTCATACACACCTCTTTATCTTTTAAGCCCAGCAGCAGCACTTCCTCCATGAGTGTGAGACGTGTCTCTTTTGAATCGCCATCATCGATGTTGTCGTCTTGATCTTTGTGATTGTTTTGACTGTCCTGGTCATCATCGGAAGTGTTTGCATTTAGCCCAGCAGCACCTTCAGCTCCATTGTCTCGTGCTTTTACAGCACGTCTCACCAAACCGTCACTCCGATTCATTTTTTGTTTTTTCTTGCTTATATTTATGGGGTATTTATGATTGCTCTATTATTCTAATTAATTAGTGATGGGCTTAATACTCTTTCGGCAGTTGGTGTTTTTCTTTAGTGCCCCACTTAACGTATAAAAAGTGGCTGGTTGGTCACTCAGTGCTCCACAATTCTTTGTTGCTTCTCTATTACCCTTTTCCCCTATTGCTTCACTTTTTATTTACGATTTTCTTCACTCCTTTTCTATGCTTATTGGCTGTTGACTACGCAGCAAATTTTTATTTTTATCTTATTTTCAATTGATAATTAAAAGAATGCAAACTATAAAAACACTTTTTATTAGAATTTTGTCGTTTCGCAAGGCAAATTTATCATTTTTTTTTTTCAATTTTCGTTGTAAATTTCTTATTTTCTGTTTTTTTGACGTTCCACGATAGAAAAAAGTGACACGAAACGTTAGCAAAACAGAGTCACTGTGTTGCCAGGTTGAAAAAGTTATGACAGAATAAGTGTTGCACAATGCGGAACGTTTTCATACCATATTTGTATCAGTTGATTTGCAACAAAAAAAGTTATGATTATCGTAAAGTAGTGAGAAGAGATGGAAAAGTTAAAAGCGAATGAAAGTTATGTTATGAAGGGTTTTAAACTTAGATCGAGCTCTTAGCCCGTACCCGAACTCGAACCCATTTATTTATTAAGGTTTTGCTTGAATTTTAACTTATGCAAAGTTGCTTTCAAAGTGAAATAGTATGCAAACTTTGCGCAACAACAATTTTCTGTATAAACGGTCGAAACTATAATAGAATTTTACCAATTAATGCTTCTAATCATCATTTACGAATTAATAGAACCACTTTATTTAATATTATTTAGTATTTGAGAACGGGTTTTGGCTTTTACAACCAATATTATTGTACTAATTGTTTAGCTCAATAGAAATTTGTTATTTTCCCCTGATTTAATGTTTCTCCGTCTGCGGGGAAAAATTCGATAACTTTTTTCATTCCTTGTGGGGTTGACATCTTGTGAAAAAATCCAATTAAGCAACAAGCTGGCACCCTTTTTTGAATGTTACCTTGCTATTGTGAATAACACGAATTATTTAAATTTGTAAAATTGGCAAACATTTGAAAAGTCACAGATAGAAAGAATATTATTTGCTTATTTCTTTCTTCATTTGACTGAGAAAGATGCTTTTACTATCGACGGGAAAAACAACAGTGCTGTCGGATTTTGCCAACTTGGAAACGAAATCAATTTACCAGCATGCAAATGGCGAGGCAACCGATTTTCAATTCTATGCCAGGCAGCCAATATTTTTGGAAGTTAATAAAAAATCAGGTCTTGAAATTATGCGTATCAAAGAAAAAAAGGAACAGAGTAAGTAGAAGTTAAGAAAAGAAGATACCTAAGCTACTTAGATTTGCATTTTGTTCTTGCTATAGAAATGGAAATTCAGCGCGTGCGTAAATTGAATATCGAGAAAGTTTACTGCGTCGCCTGTGCCAAACAGTCCATGGAGGAGATGGCATTCGGTGGCGTTGATGGTCAAGTTAGCCTCTACAACTACAGTACTTCGGAGCTTGTGCATCGTTTCAAAGCGGAAAGTAATAGAAATAGCGTTTTATATTTGGACTATAATGGTACAGATGAGTACATATCGTCGGTGTTTGAAAGTGGTCAAATTAATATTTACGGCACCAAGACCAAGACAAAAATCGAGTCTATCAATATTGATGGAAAGTAAGTTAGCATTGAAGTAAGCTAACAAATTGTATACCTACTAATTTTTAATGGACTATTTGCAGCTCCTCGTTAGTCCGCTTCCATCCAACAAAACGTTTTCAATTATCAATAGCTTCCTTCAAAGGTTCTGTCAGCATTTATGACGTGCAAACTAAACGTAAGCTCTTCCACTCAGTTGATGCGCATGCGGCTCCGTGCCGTGACCTTTGCATTTCACCTGCCTTGCCAGACACATTGATAAGCGTTGGTTACGATTGTGTTGTCAACATATTCGATACACGCCGTAAGACGCAGCCGATACAATTGAGTTTCTGTCACCCGCTATCAACAGTGGCGGTTACCAATTGCGGTACAAACTTCTGTGTGGGAAACCTTAAAGGTGAGCTAATCACTTACGATATGCGTAACACAAAAGTTTACTTGGCATCGAAAAAAGTACATGATTGCGCCGTAACTCGCATTGCCTTCGTGCCAATGGAAGATTATGGTGTTTGCAGTAAAACTGCAACTAGTTTTACAAGCAATGTGGATCTCGCCGAGAATACTGTACCACCAGCTGGTGTTGCTGGTGACTTACGAAAATCAATGGTAACCGCTGCAGCAACGGTAGCGAATGCAGCGCGCTCACAACGTGATTCGTTTTGCGATTTTTTGGATTACCAAGCGAACAAAGGTCTCGAAAAGATATCGACACGCTTTACAATGCGACGTGAAAGTTTCGATTGGGAACAGCTGACACGTAAGCCCAGTAAAGATGCTAGCATGCAGCAATCGGCAAATGCACAAATTTCTATTGGTAGTGTTAACCATTCAGCTGTCAGCAGCGTGAACTCAGCAAGTACTTCACGCGATGATAAGTTCAATGAATCGGATTTTGTAAATACAAAACCGCGTGGCCGTAGCCAACGTGTGGAGGAAGCTAAAACTCATTTTTCCGGTAAGTATTATTAAATATTCCTCATATTTTTTCATTCTAACCGTGAGTATGTTTCAGTTGCTTCTACTTTACCATTACGCGATCGTAGCAATACTCCGAAAAATAGTGCAAATTTGAAACAAATTAAGGAAGAAGATCACAATCAACCAAATGCGCAAGCATTCAATCTCACCTTTGAAAGTGATAAAGAAAACCCACAAGTTGATTTAGAGCTTAGCAATCGTTTGCAATCACTGCCTGCTAATTGCAATAGCACACCGAATCGTGCTCATTCGTTGGATGCACTAATTCCTTCCGCCTCATCACAGAAGCAGCATAATGTAAATTTAGCTGGTAACTTGAATGATATCACAAGTCAAATACAAGATTTACGATTAGAAATGAATGAACGCTTTCGTCAGCTTGAATTCGAAATGAAATTTCAATCTGAATCTAATAAGTGGCAAATTTTTACACAAACTGCCAATTTATGGAGCAAACAATACGATAACACTGAAGAAATACGTGATGCACTTGGTATATTGTTGCAAACCGATCCCTTTGTTAATGAGTTTCTACGACTGAAAGAAGAGAATGAAGTGCTAAAGCAACTTTTGCTGCAGCAGTCGAAAAAGTAATCTCTTCAATGTTGCATTTTACAATATTATTATAATTATTATTATCATATCTATGTATGTACTTAAGCAATGTTTTTTTTTATATATATATATACATTCACGCATACATACATACATATTAGTAATCAAATAATTAATTCTATGAGACACTTTTTATATAATTTTTTTATTTAAACTATTTTTGATATACTGTAAGTTTTAATTATGAATTGCACTGAATAGAACTTAAATTTAAATTTAAGTTCTCTATATTAATTCAATAAAAGCAAATGTTTATAACTAAGAGTTTGGTATTTACTACTACTACTACTATGGCACATTAACTCTAGGTTAAACCTTTCGCTTTCATACTGGTTGCGCGAATAGTTTTTAAATATCAAAATCTGCTCTCTGCAGACTTCCCAGCTCACTGCAAGGTGTTCATATCCACCTAAGTAGTAGGAGATAAAGTAAACAAGTTAATATGAAAGAACAATACAATGCACCGAATGAGTAAATAACTTTTTATAAGAAGCATTTAAAAGGTCGCTGATGCTGACACAGTACTTAGATTTTCTTTACTTTATTATATCCCTGCTACTGAGGACTAAATCCATAACTTTTCTAAGAGAATGTTCGAAACAGAATTTACTAAGGCTATGAAGCTTCCTTCCCTTCCTTTTTTGAGATGTTATTTGAAATCATTGCCATGACTATGCTGGGCATACTGCCAGCCAGGAAATCTCTTATAAGATATTCATGCAAAATATTCTTCATCGAAAGGTAGTTGAGGTCATTGAGGATCAAGGTCATGTAAGTCAATCTGTCTTTGAAAGAAGTTATGCTTTGAAGTCAAAATTGTTATATTTTATTTGGAATAATCTTATAAAACTGGATTAAACGTTAAAAAAAAATTTCAAAGTCGTAGGGATTACTCTAAAAGTCAAAATCATATAAGACCAACTTTTTCCAAGAAAAAATCAATCCCAAAAAAGTTAGAAAAAAAAACCGAACGAGTCGGTAGAAATAACTTCTTTTTATATTGATACATTCCACACACACAGGGTGTACCCCTATAAATGCAGAGCAACCAATCTTCGTAGAAAATATCGGTCACTGAAGGTTAAAACTATGTAATTGCGATTGAATAAATATTCCTTATTGAAAAATACTGGTTATTACTGAAGGTCAAAACTAAGTACTCAAATATAATTTCTATGGAAAAAAATAACCCTTGAAAGCTCTACTGAATGTCAAAACTAAGTACCCAAATATAATTTCTATGGAAAAAAATTAACCCTCGAAAGCTCTACTGACGGTCAAAACTAAGTACCCAAATATAATTTCTATGGAAAAAATTAACCATCGAAAGCTCTACTGAAGGTCAAAACTAAGTACCCAAATATAATTTCTATGGAAAAAAATTAACCCTGAAAGGTCTACTTGATTATTTTTTTGTCCAAAAATCTCTTATGATTCGACGATTCGTTAGAAATGCAAAAAAACATCATTGGGCTGAAAGTAAAAGTATAAAACTAAAATCGTCCAACTTTTTGAATGGAATGTTCCCAATGAGGAAAAGTTATAGAATTAATCGCTAGAAATAACAAAAAGCTATTTTCAATGAAAAAATCGGATTCACTGAAGGTTAACATTGTTGGAGATCGCTGAGGATGAAAATCACCCTCTAAATCCTTTCAAGAGATATTCTCCTGAAGTTCAACATCCTTTTGAGGAATCTTTCGAATGAAAAAAGTCAGAAATAGCAACAAACAATCTTTAAAGGAAATATTGAAAAATAGTAGGGGTCACTGAAGGATAAATCTACCTAGGCCGAAATTTTTTTTTTAAAAATAAAAGAAATTTACCCTGAAAAAAAAAATTACAAAACGAAAAAAACCAAAAATTGCGCAAGTTATAATTTTAAATCAAAGACTTAAGTGGTGGCCGCCAGTGGCTTCAGTCCTACATGGTAGAATGCATATCTTTTTAGGCATATTTCTTTAAAAGAAAATAGAACTTGTGTGCTTTAGGTCTCTATAGCGGGGATCCCAAACTGAAAATCGGAGCACACAATCAGCAATCAGCAATATCCATCATCAATTGCCATCAACTTTTTATGTAATGCTCCAAATTGTTGAACCATGTTAAATATCTGCTCTCTTCTATCATATTTACTTACAGACATAGTGGTATTGAAATTTCGATAATCAATAACATATCGCTCATTGGCAGCATCATAATTGATAATGTTCACAAAGCGTTGCCCCCAGAATATCTCACGTGGTATGTACGAAGTACGGGTTTCAGTCACTTGTGCTGTTGCCACAGATACACCCACAATCGAAACGTACAATTCGAATTTTGCTGCATTGAAGTCTTTAGCATTACGCAAATGTTGCAAGGGACTCATTCCATCGATGACATGACAAACAAGTTCCGGCCAAATTATCAACTGCTGACCATTATTCTCTAATTTTAGTTCAGTGTGCGTTTGAAGCCATTCGCCTTCGCGTGTACTAAAGCCAAAAAAAAAAAAAATTTTTATTAAATATAAATGTAAAATTCGCTTTTCCCACTTGAATGGCGGCCTTTCATCGGTTAATTGAACTATCGGCGCAATTAAGCGGCAAGAATTACCGCAAACACTTACGCTTTATCAAGAATCATATAAACGCGTATCTTTGATTCGATTGTCTGCTGCCTTCGCGGATCACAAACACGAAATAGCAAACACAATTTGTCATCACGATAACAAATCTAAAACGATTAATAATAATAATAATAATAATAATAATAATAATAATCGAATAATGATTCTTTAATAATAATCGAACTGCTACTAACCACCGCTTTCTCACTAAATTTCAACTTGGTTATTTGCTTGGCCGGTCTCGCTGTTTTCACATAAATAATACTAATCATAGCACCTTCAATGCCAATCGAACATATTATTTGCATTATGAATAGAAATATCGTCTCGGGGCACTCCTCACTTGGGTATTTCTCACCGAAGCCGATGGTTGTTTGCGTCTCAATCGAATAGATTAACATGGAGAGAAAATTGTGAACGCCCGTAATGCATGGATCCTTACCCTCGCCCAAACGTTCGCCAGTCACTTCGTCAAATATTAAATCGCCATGATAGTATGCCACCATATAGCACAGCACAGCAAAGAAAAACCATGTGAAGAAATAACTGCCAATGAACATGCTCAACATGTACTTCCAATCCAATTCGATCTGTAAGTGTGCAAAAAATATATTGATTGAACATTACTTTTGAGTTCGAGAGTATTGCTTTCGAGTTAGGAAACTGAACCTCAAGACTATAGCACCGAAGAAGAATTGACGGAAAAATTACTAAATCATAAAGCAAGTACTTACTGTCGACATTAACTCCTATGCCTATGACAATGTTGAGATATCTCATAAGCTCATATAAGCCCCGTACAAAGTCTCATTTTATGTATATAACACAGAAAATAAATGAGAAACAAATGAAATGAAAGCCTCAGTCATTGCAAAAAGATGATTTGCAACTAGTGATCTTGGTACCCCCACGTAATACTAGCTAACACTCATTTTCAGGTTTACCGAGCACACGTACCCGATTATTTGGTCAACGAGCACCCGGTTTTGCCGGATTATATGGGTACCCGTTATAAAACGCTCATGTAATACCTGAAAACTCCCGGTACAACCGACAGACCCGGCTAACAAGCGTCCCACCAACTAGGACCATCAACGTATCCTAGTGGCGTTAAGAAGATAAACCACTTTGAAAGAACGATTAACCTAAACTCCTTACCCCTTAATACAAGTACCTGCTAACAATCAGGTAACAGGTTTCTACGACAATCTCGAAAATCAAAAACGTCACGAAAGTGGTAAAAATTAATATTTGTAGTTTATTTTAAAGCCTATCTAAGTTAAAGGCTCTATCTGAGAATAGATAAACGGTTAAAGTTATGTACGAGTATATATTCATGCCAAAAGACACATATCCAACATGGGCTTCTCCCAAATTAAATTTTTCACAGAAGTCCAAGTACCCCAGAGTCATAGATTATTACTAGCTACATACCAGTATTAAACCTAGCTGTAAATTGAATATATACATAGCAAAGGGTTTGTAAGGTCTCCGGAGCCTTCTATTAATGTAAGAGAATGGACTCTCCCAACCTAGACTGGAATTCTGTATATACACAACCACCAGCTAAACTAATGGGTCCAAAATATTTATTACCAATTCGGTACAGGTTTCAACCTAAAGCATTTCAAACTCCCTAAATCAGTCAGTCTTACGAATAAGTAGACGAAACAATGTTAACACAATCGTTAGTGCCGAATAGACTTGGCATTTATCATATACAAAGCCTTAAGCTTAACGATTTAACAATGGCGAAAACTTATGTTCTCTATTTTTCAGGCCATAAATAGAAACACTGACGTTGGAGTAAACCATATTTGAATCTATTAAGTAATCTAATATATGATTTATTTAAGAGTGTAATTATGGATATTTTCTAAATTACAAAAATGTGAAATAAATATTATTTTGCATGATGCTTTTGGGACCATGGTTCTGGATTGAGTTTAACTAGGATAGGATAGGATGAAAGGTAAGAGATACCTACATGTTTGTTGAGTAAATAAAGATAAGACTAAAATTTCTAGACAAAGGAAAGAGTCTGGTACCGGGCTGTGAAGATAAGAGCCAATGCCACTGCCGGGAATCGTAACCGAGACCACATCTATTATAGTCTAGCATGTTACAACTGTACCACCCAGACGGCGGCATAAATCTTTTTTTTTTTTGGTGTTTGTTAAAATTTTTTTTATATTCGGTTTGTATACCCTTTACGACTTAGCCTTTGCCATTAGCCTGAGGTCTGACAGGCAGAAATAAAATTTTCTCTAGTTGTGTGTTCTTTCCCTTTTCTGTTAGTTTCACACTGATAATGATCTCTTCTGCATTACATTTAGAATGTTTGAGGGACTTTGACACGACTGCATTTATACTATCTAAACACCCCATTTATTTCATCGTCGAGATGCAAAGATTTACTAAAGTTTGTTATTTAGATAATTAGTATTATTTTAATTCCCAATCTTTTGTGGTTAAATTAAATTTTTGTTTTATATTGACTTAGTGATGTGGTGATAATAAAAAAATATAAAATAAATGCACATATCCATGTTTTTTGTTGTTTGTTTGTTGTTGTTGTTAAATGAAAGACTATGGATTGTATTGTTTTATGTATTGTAAGTGTGATTTTTATTGAAACAATTAATTTTAAATATTAGTAATTAGTACAAATATGTAGGTAGATAACAAAAAGTTGTTGTATAGTACATACATTTTACAATTTTTCAATATCAGTAGGTAACCTCTATAATGCTAATTGATATGATTAAATAATTGCTTAAGAATATTCTTAACTTCCAACTTTGCTATGCACATACACACATGCACAATAGTTTATTTCAAATGAGTAGTAGTTATATGTATGTACATAAATATGTACAAAAGTAATATGAAACTAGCGACGCATAATGATTGAGTTGTACTCTCACGCAATGGTAGTCTCAGTTCGTCAATAGAGTGTGAGATATTTTCTCTCGCTCTCTCTCTTCTATTTCTTGAGAGAGCTTTAAACATATACGGATTGTAAGCTGGTGGTTATACTGGTGTTCGCTGTTCGACGAACCCATCAAATTTTACTCTCGTGCTGGGTGCAGTGGTTACATTCGTGTTCGTTACAGAGTTGCTTTTTGTCGAAATTCAATTCTTTTTGTAATACAACACTAAATGGTATTCCAAAAAACTTTAAACGATTTTATTAATATGGAGCGTGAAATTAATAATACAATTGAAAAAGTATGAATATAATATTATTTTTCTTCAATAGTTTTATGAATAATATATTTAATATTCACTTTTAAAAACTAAAAACATTCGCAACTTCGCTTTTCTGCATATCAAAATAATGATGTACAGGTTTGCATGTTTTCCTTCTATTTTACATACATTTTTGTTCTTTTTTTGTAGAATAACTCATTGACACCCTGAATACTCGGCGTGCTCGGTGTGCATTTCCCCCAGCATATCGTGTTCGCTGTGAGAGTGAGTAAAAGCTCTTTTTTTTCGTGTTCGGACAACAACAATTGCATGGTGTTCACCGAGTAAAATTTGAATATAACCACAGCCTAAGAGTAAATATCAATTCTTTAAATCAAACTACATGCATACATTTCCAGATGTAATTATTAGTAATTACTTATACCATACACAAGACATACATACATAAACATTAATAAGTATAAGCATGTATGTATGTACATAGTTGGTACAAAGAAATTATGAGTACAATGTAAATTTAACACGTTCACTACTCCCATCAGTTCTATCAATCCAATCTAAGCCTTCTAATTCCTTAGCTCTGCGTTTATTTATTTCCGAATTCACATTCGAATTTTGCTTTTTCAGATTTATAAAACTTGAATTCGGTGTAGCGGGCGGTGTTAGTGATTTTTCTGTGCTAACACTTGCATGTGATTCAGTTTGATTTACACATTTCTTGGGCAAGAAACTCAATAGTGGTCTTACCAATGTCGTTACGAAGTCTCGTAAATAACGCCATGATTTCTCTGGTATACGACGAAAGATGACATTCTCATGGCCATTCTTTTCGATAACACGATATGGATGTTTGCGTGAGCATAGCGGATCGCTTTCTGAATTTAAATGATATGATAAATTTATTGAAAATTCATTTGTTTTCCGTATGAAACTGGTCTTACCATTGCGCCGTAAATCATCCTTGTTCAATTCAAAAGTACTGCCAACCCAATTGTTTGCATAAGGAAGACTGCAAAAGAAGACATTGATTGATCAGTCGTGCTTTACTATTTTGCATTGTTACTTAATTGAATTTAATATAACTATGTAAATTTCATGTAGAAGTCTACGAAATTTTGAATTCAGTGCTTTAATCCAAAAGCCAATCATTTTCAACACTGACTGAGGACATACTGAAAGTTAAATTAGCCTTAATCAGAGGGTTTACGTCACGGATTCTATAAATGAAATGTTTTCGCTTTTAAGTTACAAAATTATCTCTTACTTACTATTTTCCTCTACTAAAAATCAAATGCTTAATGCTCTTCGAAAAAAGATAATTACATAATATTTGTGATAGTAACATACTAAAACGTTTTAAACAGTAGCAGTAGATAATATGTATAATATTATTATTTAGTTAGGTATTAAAATTGCTTCTTATTAAGCATATAGCATTATAGTCATACTTATTAAGCTACTGAAAATATTTTATATTGAAATGTTTGCTGAGTAAATAAAGATAAGACTAAAATTTGTAAACAAATGAAAGAGTCTGGTACCGGGCTATGAAACTACGAATTGTCTGGCTGTCACCTGTTAGATGAGATCATCTGTCGGCTTTCTTTTTGGCCTCAAATCCCGTAACCAGAATAACTTCTGCTGCTGTCAAGGCTTTTGATTTCAGTAGCAGGAAAAAAAAAACATGGCAACCATTTGCAGCCATTGAAAGTGGTGAGTAATTATGGTAATTGCTTTTAGTATTCGATAGTAGGGTGAAAAGAAAGGTGAAAATTCGGTTAGTTCATGAGTTTCTTCACTGCAATCTCACGTATAAGACTCAAGACTAAACCGGTTACAATGTTTAATAAAACATGAAGAGTGCGGCGCAGAGTGTCCGGGGTTCAGATCTCGGCACAGGCAAAATCAAAAAAAGGAAAACAAAATTTTTTTCTACACAGCACCATCTCTTGGCAGGCAATGGCAAACCTACAAGAGTAAAAATTGCTATGAAAAGCTTTTCAATTCGCCGTTCGGATTCAGCATTAAATTGTAGGTCCCTTAAATTCATGTACAAATATAACACGCACAACATGAATGGATGTGAAAAAGCTCAGCCTAGGCCCTCCATGGGCTGATGTGACATTAAAAGTAAGTAAAGAGTGCTGTTTGTAGGGTACACACAAATTATCATCGTATAGAAGACACATCATCGTCATTTCCAACACAAATAAGCAAACATTTGCAAATGACAAATTGCACAAAGTGGCACTAAGTAAACTCTTAAATTATAGAACAAACAGTGGGCGAAATAATAGGTAATAGAAACTAAAGGAAACGGTTGAAGTAATTTTAATAGAATTGCTCATCGATAATTTTTGGGACTGAGGACCACAGGCCGACACGTATTATTGTCTAACACCCCATCAAGCTACATTCGGAAAGTATAGTAATGAAATACTATAAAGTTTTTAACGAAGCAGTTAAGGTCCCACCAAGTTGGTAGATAGTGGCACATACCCTCGAAAGGAAGTTGTCACTGATTGACAATCTGAGCAGGATACTGCTAGTCGGATCATGAAAACCAAAGCGGTATTTTATATATTTTTAAATGGCTTAACAACAGGTTTTATAAATTTTTTTTTATATATATTATTTTTCTACTATAGAAAATAGCTCAAGCAATAATTAGGCAACTGTAGATCTTCGAGAACCGCTGCCATCGAATTATACTTTGGATTTTCTGACCTAACACGATAAGCAATGAAGAATTACTCCGCAGAAGAAAACATCAGCTTCGCATTGCGAGAAAACATACACTTTGGAACCACTTCGACGCGCAAGTGGCAATGATCATGGAAAGTGGCAATGATCATGGAAAACCTGGAAAATTATATTTGAATGTAAATCTAGTCCACTTGACAAGAGCTAAAAGCAAAACAGGTCCAAAAAAGGTCAGAGGAGGTAGTGATAGATAAAGATAGCGGTGGATAAGCTGGGAACGGCACGCGTAGTCCTGTGTCCCAATAGGCATTGAATCAAATGAATAAGAAACGAATACATACATTTCAAAAAATACATTTAGAAAAAATTTTATTGAATTAGCTTATAGTTTTCATTCTCTTTTCTTCTTTTTGTGATATTTATTTTTTGAACATGTGATAACTCATACGTTTGATTGAAAAATATAATCTAATTTGTTCCGTCACTGTGTTTAACGCGGTACGTTGACTGAAATAGCTATTACGTTACAAATATGTACATATATCCAATAGAATCTTATAATCTTCAAATAGTTCATACCGGAGGGGGAGAAGCGATCTTAAAAAACAACACACACACACACACGCTCGAAAATCCGCTGATGAAACTCACTTGCTATCACTGCGAGCAGTAGCTACTGCTTCATTATTCTCATTGCTTGTAGTAAATTTCTTGTGACGTATAAAGGCTGGACTCTCTGGGTAATAATCATCGGATTCATAAATGGTTTCCTTTTCTTTGGAGCGTTGCAGCGAATTCGGTTCGAGAGGTCGCGGTTTTACAGGCATCGAAATTGAACGACGCATGTTTGAGCTATCACCGAATTCCATGATAGTGTATGCGAGAAGAAATGCAACTACCCACGCACACGATTACACCAAATTAAAGGCAATTAGTAATTGTGCTAATTAATGCGTTTGCTAAATAATCTTTTTATTCGTTGTTTTTTTTTTTTACAAATTTTCAATTTCAAACTATTTCAACAAGTGTTGAGTGTTCCACGCTGTAGCTGCTGCAGTAAACTAAATCATAAAATTTGAAGCTCCACATGATGCTTTCGAAAAATGATAGACAGTCAGAAGTTGTTGCTGCTGCTGCTGCTGCTGCTGCACACAATAGCTGTAAATATTATTATCTTGAAGATAGTAACCTACTATCATTATTGCTGGATGTTATTTTCTGTTTGTTGCTCCTCTTCTGCTTCTGCTTCTGCTTCTGATTCTGCTTCCGCTGCGATTATCGTTTGGAGTGAACTGAACACTCTTTGTAAGTAGGTGGGTAGGGTAGGTAGGCTTTGTATATTCTAACTATGTAATCATGCATACACGCTTCAACTTCATCGTTATATGGTTTTATTGCCGCCAGTAGCATCTCAAGCATGAACAATTACTTTTCGCTGTAGCTTTTACTTAGCTGCAAACAGAGCACAAACTAAGTAAACTGGTCAGCTCGTACTTATCTGTGATATATTTATTTAGTGACTTGACGCATACCGCAGTGTACTAGGTATAGTAGGAGCTGTTACTGTACACACTAATTGAATTTAAATTTTATAATTTTGTAGTGTGTACTACTTAATGTAAACTACAGTGTATGAATTTAATATTAATTGAGTTGAGTTTTAAATTGTCCCACTGTTTACAATACTGGACTCAAAAGTTTAGTAAACACATTGGAACGATTGAATTAATTAAGTCAGAATGTATTCATTTGATCGGATGATTTCAGCGAATGATTATAAATTCGTTATAGACTCGAATGATTATAAATTCGTTATAGGCTCGTTATAGACTCGCTAGATTTCTAAAATTAAAAAAAAAAATACAGTAATTTCGAAAACCTATAAATAAAAATCTGATGATCAACATACATAGTTCAGAATCCAAAAATTATATACTAGATTCCTGATTTCCGAACTGTAGTTGAAAAACTAAATTATCTTAATTTCAACTAAGATTTATAGTTTGAATAGTTTGTATTTTCGTATTTAGAAATTAAAATTTGATCTTACTTATTATGTACGGTATGTAAAATTGTGAACATTCTAAATGGGTTAATCCTCTGTGGAGTTGCGGAAGTTGCCTGCTTTAAATGAATATACGTTTTATAATTAGGTATGTATATAAAAAATATAAATTTTGTTGTAGTTTCTAAAGCACTGAACTGTTTCTACGATCTATTCCTGTGAAGTCATATAGGAATGCGCTTATGAGAACTGTTTCTATCAGTTATTCTTTGAATAATATAGCAATAGTGCAATAACTAATGGAAAAAAACCGTTTCATATAAAAAATATTTAAACAAATCGTCGGGATTGTAAGGTCATCTACATTTCAGAAATAAACTCCTGTTACTGCTTTTGACTCCTTGCACTTTATTTTGATTACGTGTCACGTAATGTTGCCAAATGCCAGGTATCGATCTGTGATATGAGCAGTTCATGCAAGTGATTACCGTAATCGCAAAGCAGCGTAAAGTAGATTGTTTACGTGACGTCACGCTACGTATGCATAATCAAGCTATTTCAGTTGAGTGCCACCTCACGAAGTGGTCGCTGTGGCGTAGTGGTAGTGCGTTGGACTGCTACGCAGAGTGTCCGGGGTTCGAAGCTCGGCACAGGCAAAATCAAAAAAAGTAGAGAAAATAATTTTTTTACCCGGCACCACCTCTTGGCAGGCAATGGCAAACATACAAGAGTTAAAATTGTCTATGAAAAGCTTTTCACTTCGCCGTTCGGATTCGGCATTACACGGTAGGTCCATTTCATTCATGTACAAATATAACACGCACAACATGAGTGGATGCGAAAAGCTTGGTTGTGCCATTAAAAGTCAAGTAAAGCTACCTCACGAAGCCTGAAAGCAAACTTTGTTGATTTTATCAACATTCAATTATCCGTCATTCAATCAAGTTGTGTCTATTTCAAGTTTGCAATTAATATTTTTGCTGTAGAAAAGAGGTCTTCCATACAACCCAGACAAAGGAAAAATGAGAAAAAGTGCAAAAAACGTTTCACCCACTATATTTAATTTTTTTTTTGTTTTTCCCCTATGAACGCAAAGCATTGTGTTGATTGAACGAAATATTGATAGGTGAGTGGAAGAAGGAGGGAGAATGAGAGATGAAATGCAATCACAGAACACCGATAAAGAAATAGACAGCTATTGTGGCAAGTGTTACTTATGCCAGAAAATAAACAAATTGATTAGCCTATAACTCAAATGCCTCCAGAATTGCTAGGAAATGAATCTCGAAATTCAAAGCAAATTATGATCTTTGTATGAGACTAGCTCCAAGTCGCAAACAAAGCGGACTGAATATGTTTGCGAGCGAACATTTGCCTATCCTATAATTTACAACTAAATTGGGAACAACAAATAGCATCCCTGCAACCAAGTTTTCCCTTGCTGTATACCAGTGCTGCCAGAAATTTGTGGAGGTTGTAGCTAAAACTGGCAAAAAAAATAAAAGAAAACAAAGAGCTAAACTGGCAACACTGCTGCGTACTGACAGAAAGCAGCCTTGCAATAAAGTAAGCTTTTGCCAATCACATTTACCATCACTAGTTGAGATAGCCCATTCACAGAGTAAAGTTGTGAAATATTTGTGTTGAGTTTAACATAATTGGTTTGCATCTCTTCCAAATAAATTGAATAACATAATAGTGAATATTAAGCACAAAAGATAATTGAATGGATATTGTGCAAATAAAATCAATTTAAACAGAAATTTATACAATTTAAATAAAGCTATGGTAATAATAATATAAAGAAAAGAGAAACGCAAACGTTTAAAGAGCAGCAGCAGCAAAGACAGGTAAATAAGCACACAAAAAAAGTTAAAAAGAAGGCGAAAAAATTGTGGAATACAAATTTCCAGGAATTTTATTGTAAATTGAGTCATGAGATTGTACTATAATATTTAAATAATTTTGCTAGAAAGAAAAAAAAAATGTGCCTGTAGTTAAAATTGCAAAATGTGTACACCTAAAAATCAGTTAAATGCAAAAATTCCAAGAAAATTTCAACAAAAACGGTCTCGAAGGCGAAAATATTGACGCACAAGAGATACCAATTTCCGAGAAACGCATTTCTAATTTAGACCGAATTCTCAGAAGTGACAGACAAGACAACAACACACTCGCATACTCGGCTACAGCAACAACGAGTACGTGTATAGAAAGCAGGCTGGCATGACAAGCAACATCAACAGAGAAGTGATAGAGCAAAGGGAGGGTATAGGGGCAAAGAGAGGCAACTGAAAAGGCAGCAATTGACTCACTGTTGCCACCTTGTTTTAAAAATATACAAAAAACAAAAAAAATAAATAAAGAAGAAGAAGAAGAAAAGAAACAAAATAATTTAGTTTTATATGAATTCGTGGGAAATATGTTTAATTTGCGTGAATTTTCAATTGAAACAGAATAAAAAGCGAAAAGCGACAAAACAAAATTAATGAATGAATCGAATGGATAAATATTTGTATTTGTGTGTATGCATAATATTTTCTGGATTGGTTTTTTTTTTTTTGTTACGTTTTTGAGAATTAGCATTATTTCAATGGAAAATTGGGTGTTGCAATTATCCTTGAAGAGAGAGAAAGAGGAAATGTTGTTGTATCATGTTTCATTTATATTTATCAGATTAATTTATGTCTAATTAATCAATCGATAAACAAATGCAAATTATAACAACTTTATAGTAGAAAATTGTGCAAACATTTATTTGTAAATAATAACACACGTATGCATGCACTCAAATTTTTGTATAGATTAACACGAGCCTCTTCATCAAAAGTAAAGGGGGCTCGCTCGCTCAATCGTTTTAGTATTCATAGACTGGGAAAAAAATTGAAGATTCGGCATTGCGCAAGTTTGCAATTTTTAACTACGTCGTACCAGACCTTTGTTTACATTTTGCCTAGGCCGACATCACGGTTAGGTGTTAGGTGCCTACTAGGAGGCAAAAGTGTGGTTGTTTCCCATGTAAACTAAAAAAAAAAAAACGGTAGAGGAGGAGAGAAATGTTAGTCATTGGCGATTTATTTGCACACATTAACCTTTAGCAGAATCTCTATTTTTATTTCTCTCCGTCAAGTGAACACAAACTGCTATACCAGATCCTATAGCAGTATAGGATCTGGTATGATGTACATGCGCAGTATATTTATACGGTAATACATTAAGCTCATACATAGTAGTGCTTGCTGAATGAAACTAATTAAATTCATATTCCTATGTAAATATGTTCTTATACGTACGTACTACATAGTTTAGCTGGTCAGGAATACAGAAATTTTAAGAATTTTCTGTAGTTCTTGGTTCACGTGTACTTGGAATTCTAAGAAGCTTTTTGATACCCACATACATTTATAAGTTTCTTCCAAGAATGTCATCCGTCCTCTATGTACCATGGATACATATGAAAATATATCCTGCGGCTATAAATGTGAATCGATTCTGGTTTAGTCATTGCATTCTCTTACATAGCAACTAAGAACATATGTACATACGTATGTACCTATTTACCTATTAAATTTACTCGCAATTACATTTTTATAGGTAACCATTCCTTTCTGCTTCAGTGCTTCGAAATCAGAATCATCGAACACAGTGAGAATTTCACTTAAATTTGTTGTTGTTGTTTATTTTGTGTATAAACCTAATTCTCGGAAGCTTAATTTTAACACACACATGTATGTACCTCTTATGTGCACACACACCCCAGCTATATTTGTTTCACTTGTAATTAGTGATGCAATAATTCGTAGTAAAAGTTTTTCACAGTTACAAATTATCAGCCTAAAATAATCTACGGTGCATTAAACGCTGCTAACTTCAATATGCATAACTGCATAATTCGACGAAAATTCATAGATATCAAATTATTTAAAATGATATATTATTTCCATAGAAACAAGCAATTTGCTGAGTAATTATACTACACAACGAAATTAGACTTTCAAAGCAGTATCCGGGCAACAAATTTCGAAGAAATTTAATAACGTAAAGACTGAAAGCGGTTGGTGCGAGCGGTACATCGTTGCTTAAAATCTGTTTTTTTTTTATTAACCTTACACACTCCGCTCAAACACTTTTGTAAGTTTTCTGCCTGCAGATAATTTTGCTTTGTAGAGAGGGAGAGAGAGAGAGAGAGAGGGAGGCAACTGTTCTCTCGGTATATAAAAATCATAATTTTGGAATGCGAATTAAGTGTAAGCGGCTGTTAAATAAAGATCGCTTCTGAAGCCATCGGAAGCTCAGCTGGTATGAGATACTGGCCGAACCTTGCGCTTTAGAATGCTTAAAGCTTTGTGAAATACGTATATATGTATTTAGATGTTGCATGTTGTTATTTAGAGGGATTTTGAGGGCTTGTGAGTTATTGAGTGAAATTAATACCGAGTCAACAGTCTTCTTTATAACCTCGAGTATCACAGGTGCGGTAGAGTTGTTGAACTATGTTTAAACAAAGAATTCCCACGTCGTTCAAGTATTCCTGCATATATACCATAAATTGCAAATTAGAATTCTGATAATCGGCTAATTATTATTTTTTATTTTTATATCAAATTTGATAGCGCCAAATATTTGCAATTGATATGCAAAAAAAAACAATTTTTAATTAATTTTTTTTCGTGGAATTTCTGTGGTAAATAAAAACGATGTACTCAAAAAAACTATTGCTGTAGGTGATCTTTTTACTAAATATATCAAACTGCATGTAAATAGCACATTTATTGATTTTGAAAAAAAAAAAAAAAAAAAAATCTTGATTATTGTTTGTAGTTGCAAAATAAATATTCAATGACATTATTTGACTTTGGAGACAGAACGCGTCCAGTAATCAGAATTTGTATATATACATACATTTGTTTCTCTTATCGTTGCCTACCTAGTATCAATAAAAGAACACCACACAATTATGAGTAATCAAATGTTTTAGTAGTTATTTGTTCTTTTCGGAGTACTTTTGTTTTTGCACTATTTAAATAGAAACAACTTTGGGGCGAGGCATGGCATCAACACCGCCGTTGAGTCACTGATCGGTGGTGTCTCCGTGATGAGTTATAGCGCCAATAATCCCAATTTTATACACAATTTTTAGCTGATAAAAATTATATTAATATGCGCTGACCTGAAATAGAAAGTGCATGAAATTAATGAGTAATCAAAAGTTTTAGATAGGATGTCTAAAAAAAAATGTTCAACACAATGAAAAGTCTAATTTTTTACCTATTGCGTAGATAAAAATAGTAAAAGGCTTCTGAGCTTTTATTAAGAAACTAAAACGAATAGCCGCTAGAGAGTAAAATAGTGAAGCGTCTTAAAACCGCTCTTTTTGTCTACCTTTTCTAGTTTGCTCCATACTAATAGCCTCCGGAACTTTCCTTTCTCTTCTTTGCTCGACAACAAACATTTTTTGTTCTCCTTCCATACAGAATGAAGTTTCACTTGAAAAATTTTTCTCGGTGCGTGCCAAGGGCGAATGCAAAGATTTTTCGAGTGAAACCGCATGTTCTCTGCTGAGTTGCCACTGGTTATTCACCGTAATTTACTTCTCTTTTTTTCTTTTCTTAAAGCCTCATCAATTTCAATTGAATTTACATACATACATAAGTATATGTACTTACATACATAATTAACGAATACTATTTAATTTTAACTAGAATTCTTTGTCATATCATTCGGAATTTCGTCCTTTGTAGTCATCTTCTAAAACATCGTAGCTATGTATGCTATTAATTCCCTGAATTTTGGCACACATAAAAACTGAAGGTAGATTTGTTTTGTTCGGGCAGACAGGGGAAAAAGCGACAACAAGGAACACACAAGAAAACTAAAAGCGAATATGAAAATTTTACACATTAAATTTTGTCGATAATTTCTGCGAACAAAGCAACAAAGAATTAACAAACCCATAGCTAAACGTTGTTAGTTTTAACTACTTGCAATTGCTTATAAATGACTATGTAGGTAGGGGTCCAGCTGACTGTTACTTACAAGCGAATTTTACTGTATTTTGTAGACTGGAGAATCCTTGAGGACAATTGAACTGTACGTGTACATACTAATTATTGCAATTATTTTTATTAACTTGGAAGTGAAATTAAATGAGAATTGCTGTAGATATGCAGCTGTGCATCACTATAATGATCAGTTCTTATTAATTATACCTTTTTTCGAAACCCAGTTGGAAATAATTTCTTTTTAAATCCAACGTACGTACATATGTACAAATTTTAATGTTATAGATATTTGGTCACAATGTTGGCATTCACTACTCATCTAAAAAACAGTTTGCAACGTTGATATAAATAAGAACATAATATTGTTTTTAATATAATTAAAGTAAACATCAAGAATAAAAGAAAGTCAGTTAAAAGAAACCACCTCTGCAGTTTTTGGATTTTGATTAACATCATCACTATTGATATTAGCTTTGAGTAACCTGAGCCTGCTACTGATCTTTGTTTGAGTTCAAGATTAAACCTCAGACTACCCATATTAATTTAACTCTCCATTGACTGAGTTGCAGTTTAATACTTGTTTTGAGTCACCAAATTACCACATTACGTAGACAGAAAATGTCGGTGTGGCAACCGTGCTTTTAGCATTAAGATAAAACAATAAAGAGTACAATAAAAGGAGATCCCAAAAGAGGGAAGCCAAAGAGAGAGTGAGAGAGAGCATATTCGATTCAAGAGAAGAGTACAGTTGGTAATCCTATTCAATTAAGATTTCTCACCAAACACCAGTGTCGACTAAGCTGACTATTCTTCAAAGCATGTTCAGTGACAAGTAAACAATATCGCCATCTGGGTTAATACGATTACCTAGTAGTAAACATGAGTTCCTAGTACTCTATGAATTCAGTTGAATGGAAGTGTACATATGTGTGTGTGTGTGTGTGTGTGTATATGTATGAGTTAAAACAATTACCCAACGGGATATGAAGCGCTCCAGAAGCATTTCCTTACCTACACAGAGGCGCTCCCTCTACGACTCATATTGTTTACATTTCATAGGATGGGATCGCTGGCATCAAGATTCGTAAGGGCGCTGAAGCGCGTTTGCCAGTAGAGCATAGTTGTTAGGAACACAGGAAGGCAAATATTATCTGATGACTCATAAGTTAGTGTAAAAAATAACCGATAACCATATTTGTTCTCTGAGTACCTTTTCGAAACAAATATCACAGTTTCTGAAAGTTATTGAGTGCTTTCCTTCCTATAAGCATCCAAAAAGTACAATGTCATCGCTGCCAAAGTGCATTTTTCGGATGCGCTCCGCATTTCCCCGCTGGGGAAGTACGAAGTAATAATGAATTTCTATGATAGTTGTGTGTATATTCTGCGAATTCTTTTTTAATATACGATACATAAGAGCAGAAGAAGATTGAAAACAAATTTTATGAAATTATTCAATCGTTTCATTTGTTTTCAGTTTAATTTGGTGTGTTTTTGTTTTGTATACTGTTAAGTAGTAAAAACTTATTTCATATGAAAATTGTATATTCTCTCGTTCAAGAGCACTTCAAAAAGAGCTCTAATTGATTTCCAGGAATGCAAAAGTATAAAAAGTATCACAAGAATATCGTTTGCGTACAATATATACAAATGTATATAAAGGGTGTTGTTTTTTTAGAAGTGTGTTCGAAGTTGGTCTTTTTGACAGCTGTCACTTGATTTATGCTCAGTTTGGTTTGACATTTCATAATGAATAAGTAGACTTACTTTTGAACAACGTGTGCAAATGGGCCCAAAAACAAGATGGCCATCGATCCCGATTTTCACAAGAAAATTTTGTTCAGCGATGAAGCTCATTTTTGGTTGAATGGGTACATCGTTAATAAGCAAAATTGTCTCATTTGGAGTGATCATAACCCACAAGCCATTGTTGAGACGCCGTTACATCCTTCAAAAGTCACTGTTTGGTGTGCTCTATGGGCAGAGGGAATCATTGGTCCATATTTATTCACAGATGAAGCCGGTCATAATGTTACAGTCAATGGGAAACGCTATAGAGCAATGATTAATGACTTTTTCGTGCCTGCATTGGATAATGTAGATGTGGACGTTTTTTGGTTCCAACAAGACGGCGCTACATGCCATCCAGCCATCGAAACAATCACAATCAATTTATTGAAGGAAACTTTTGGTGAGCGCATAATCTCGCGTCTAGTTCAGCTTGAAAAATATTACATCTTTCGGTAATTTTAAACATTGGCATTAATCCTGACGGTGCGTTTTAACACCGCTGGACTATTTTTTGTTTTTTGTGGGGTTATGTGAAGTCGCTTGTTTACGCAGATAAGCCCGAGACGATTGACGCCTTGGAAGAGAATATTCGGCGCGTTAATACTGACATACGGCACCAATTGCTGCAAAAAGTGGTCGAAAATTGTGCCTCTCGGCTGGAATTTATTCGAACCAACCGCGGCGGCCACTTGCCCGAAATCGTTTTTAAAACATACTGGCAAATCATTATCTTTATAATAAATCTAAATTCTTGGCCATTACATTAAATTATATGAGTTTTATTTCTTCTTGAAAACCACACTTCTAAAAAGAAACACCCTGTATGTACTTTATGATATGAACAAACTTATATACATATGAGAATGTATGTACCATAAGTATGTAATTCAAAAGAATAAAAATTATAGGAAATATGAAAATGAAATACAAAAGACACTCCACGATATGACAAATAAAACATTTATTTCTTAAGAAAAATTATGCACATTTTCTAACCCTTACTCTGCGACAGCGTTTGTCTGACTGCCCGCTGGCTGCACATTCTACAATCCAATTCACTATAAAAATGAAATGAACATAAATAAAACGAAAGAAAACAGAAAACAACGCATAAGCAAGCGGACTCAACAACTTCATTCAATTGAATTCATCAATTTGTATTTTCATGAGAAATGCGGTAACAACCGTTTTCCAATTATCAATGATAACGACGATTCGTAGTAAAAATGGAATACTACTAGGTACATAAATTATTATTTACGACGAATCTTTTAATACTATATATGTATATACCACCACCCTCTTATAGCTCGTACATGTGCGTACATTTTATTTATTTTTGAGTTAATTTAATGCAAGACTTTGCCTATTATCGCCCACCACCTCAAGCTATCTACGTTTACGCTGACAATGATAAGATTTTTTCATGTTATTTGATAAACAAAACTACAAATTTCCAAGTTCTTTTTAGATTTCGATATAATTTCCAAGAATAATCTAATCTGTCATGAACCTGAAGCTTTCATAGAAATAAATAAAATGCTATCTAAGCATACTTAGTATACACGAGTATGCACTCTACATTTTCGTTTAGTTACATTATTTTTGTACATTACATTAGATTATTTACACCATGCATTTTCGTATTTCGTATTTCGTATTTCTATTACAGTCACGCAATATTTCGAATGGCTCTCATCCCTTAAATGTACAATGATCGTTGTTTTATAATCGAATGGTGAATAGTAACAATTCGGAGAATTTTATAATGCTGCTAAACCACACAATGTGTGGGTATTCTCACATGGCAGCAGTAGTTGTACATTTATAAAAGTCGGCATGTAGCCAGCCGGCTGGCTGGCTGGATAGATTTCGGTGTAAAGTGCAAATATTTTCTCTTTCATTCCATTCTTGAGCTCCCAGCTTAAGGGGAAGAGTCTTCATTTTCGAGCGGATAGATTTTTGTGTAACGAAGGAGTGTTTTCCATTTCATTACACTCTTGAGCGCAACACTCACATTACCATTACCTGTAGGAAAAAATCCAAACAATTTGATGAATACTGTTTTGTTTGGAAATGAGTACATTAAAAAAGTCATAAGAGATCAAGAATGATAGAAATATAGATTTCGGGACTGAAAGCTTGATTTCACTTTAAGTTGCAATACTATTCTACTTTAGCAATACTATTCTACTTTCTTCACATTTTTTTATACAACTCTACAACATAAATTTACAAACTTCGAGAAAATTAATAGATAAAAGTGGGCATGAGTTCTATGTACTTGGAATACTATGTTCATTATACTACAGAGGCATTCTCTAACAATAGTATATGTCCGTATACGGTGCTAATAGTAAAGGCTTGATTAACCATACCTAACGTAGCGTATCGTTGCCACGTATACTGTCACGTATCAATCTATTTTTTAGGAGCAGTGCGAACAAGTGGGTCGCTGTGGTGTAGTGGTAGTGCGTTGGACTGCTACGCATAGTGTCCGGGGTTCGAATCTCGGCACATGCAAAATCAAAAAGTAGAAAAGATAATTTTTCTACCCGGCACCACCTCTTGGCAGGCAATGGCAAACCTACAAGAGTAAAAACTTCTATGAAAAGCTTTACACTTCGCCGTTCGGATTCGGCATTAAACTATAGGTCCCTTCCATTCATGTACAAATATAACACGCACAACATGAGTGGATGCGAAAAGCTCGGCCTAGGCCCTCCATGGGTTGTTGTGCCATTAAAAGTAAAGTAAGTGCGAACATGTGATTGCCGAAATCGTAACGCAGCGTAGAGTTGTATCTGCAGTAGATTGTTTATGTCACCCTAGGTATGCACAATCAAGCCTTGACAGAATTGCAAAACTTTGATATACTTAAATCTATATAATAAATTTTAATAAAATAGAACAAGAAACTGATACATATACATATTATGATACATAAAAAATAATTTTGTATCGTTACAAGTTCGAGTGTAGGTGTAGAGGTCGTTTCAACTTCGACCAATACTTGACATACAGTCATGGACTAAAAATAGCATAATTATTTATGAAAAATATAAAAGTTTATTTTTGAACTAAAAATTACTTCACAAAAGCAAAAAGGTTTATAATATCTACATAGTGTAATTGATTACACTACATTATTTAGAAGGCATCGAATACATACAAAAATATTCAACGAAAATCTCTGGACTACTGCAAAATCCCTGGACACATACATAGCACAGCCTGAAAATCCTGAAAGTATAAGGACAAAAATTTATTAAATGATACAATGTAGAGCAAATCAAAGTCTTACCAAATATATAGTACTTCGTACTAAATCCACAATTTTTAATAAGTAACGGCTTCTCATCTTCGTTCCATACTCTCCACTAGTTTATCGCGTCCTTGGGAGCTTCATGGAAAAATATGCCTTATATGAATAAAAATCCGTTTCTTTTCATTACTTTGATTTTGATATAGGAATTGGCTCATTGTCTTGCTTAAATGCCCAGTTTCTAGCAATGGAATTAAACACAAATGGATCAGGTTTGTTTTGAAAGACATCAAGATATTGAAAGCAATAGATTTTACCGTTTATTCCAACAATCGACTCAACATTATGTTTCTACCATCGTGTAAGTATAATGGGTTTTTGTTTGTTTGATTACCTATGGTTTAGTACTGGGCTTATTCGGCGACGTACAATGTTTTTTTTTTCACTTATGCCCATTCTATTTATTCTTGTTTCATCGAACCTGAGAAAATTTTTTCCAAGATTTAATGTTTTTCTTCTTATTGTCATCCAATTTTGTATGTCTCGTTTTCTCAGGAGTGGCTTGTTTCTGCTTCCTGGATAAATTAAACTTTGACTTGGCTACACTTTTTTTTCTTGCGGTTGAAATTCTTCGCAGGGGTAGATATCGTGACAATATAACTATTTATAGAATTCATTTCCAGTACAAAAATTAATGTAAGCTGGTATACGTGACATAAGAAACAAAATTTCTTTTGTCGTGCTATTTGAATGTCCGTGGCTGTATATTCTTTATCTACTTCTGCTCTTCAACTAAATTACGATTTTAAATTTCTATAGAAATATTTATTTTCCTACTCTCTTTATTCTCCCTTCTTCAGAAGAACTAAATAATAAAAATTTTGTTTTTAACAAGCAGGATACGCATGAGAACTTTGTACTCATCGTAGTTTCTTTTCCTCTCTCTTCTATCACAAAAACAAAAGGTATATAACTAATTCTTGAGAATTTTGTGTTTGAAAAAAATATATAAATTCTTTTTAAAACCAACTCTCACTCATGCACACGACCCCATTCGCTCTTGTGAACATGAAAAGTCATTTCTCTTTTATTTGTTTGTTGTTGTTCTTGTTTTTTTTTTTTTCATTAGGTACTTGTTAATTTTGATATAAACAGAAATGTTGTGCTGAAATTGTTCAGTTGTTTTTCACTCGATTGACTGACTGCAAGCAAGTGATTAGTGATTTATAAGAATAATAATAATTTTGATATTACTTGACTGACTGTGCAACAAAAGGGGTCAAGGTTGCTGTCATGCTCTGCTCCTCTCTAAATACCTAACTCTGACCAGCAACTACTAAGCAACGAAATCATCTAAAAATAAATAGGTGATTAAAGAGAATAGTTCATTAATTAACTCATATAATATAACCAGTTTGTTTATCCACATTTGATATTTATAAAAAAAAACAACAATTTGGGGAGTCACAAGTGTGCGTTGTAGCTTCTCTCCTCGGAACTTTTAATTACGGTTGAAAAAAAAAAAATTAGATGTGGATATTATGTACAAAAAAAAATTATAACGGATAAAATATTATTTGTGTTAATCTGTGTTAATCTTTTCAAATAATTGAAGGGATTCTCTAAGTCTAGGCTATGCTGTAGCACGTTGCAAGAATAACGAAATATGTTGTTGTTTCTTCGTTGCAGGTATTTCAAAGGTTTTTCAATTCTGACACTATTGCAACGTGAATGGGCATAGCCTCGACTTGGAGAATCCTTCTATATATTGTTTATGCCATTTGATTTTAACTTTTTACAATTCCTCAAATGGTCTCTTTGTTTTTGCGAGAAGTTTTGCACCACATACAGTGAGTCAATAAAGTTTACGTACACCCTAAATTTTTTATTAAAGCTATGCTTAACTGACTTTTAACCTTAATTTTCCAAGACTTTTATTTAATAAACATACACACAATATAATGGTTAATTTATATACACAATTTAAATCCCATTACATTTAAGCATCGCAACACGACCACAGCGAAAAAAAAAAAAGAGTAATAACTAGTCCAAAAAGTTTACGTACAACTCTAACCACGTGCATTGTTTTTGCAAACATAACGGTAATCACAGGTTATCTATTCGACTTGTACATATCGTTTTGTTGAGAAAAGTATCCGATGATTGATATTTAGTGTCTCACTTCTTTCTTCCCAATTGCTTGCACAGTAGGACCATTATGAATGCTATAACCTCCTCTTAAAGAGGGAAAAGTGATAACGCAAGATTCACCACATTTTCAGTGGGTTTCAACAATTTTAACGCGTTCAATGCTTAAACGATGCATTGTCGTAAACGTCAGATAATAGACTAATAAAGTGACATGTATGCATGTTTGACATATCAGTCATTCCAAAACTACGGTTATGAAACCACAAAATGGATAACCCTGTATGATTTGAAACTCTTATAAAGAGAAATATATTTTATTATGGAATTTTTCGTTCCTCCGTTTTAATGTATGCGAAATTGTTGCGAGTATGTCATCGTTTAACACTTTGAAAGTTATTATGAAATTTTAAACAACAGAAAAAAAGATGATGGTCAAAATTTACTTTGTGACTCATCATTCTCCAAGACTTGCATTTAGTTTATTTTTCAAAGAAAAACCTTTTTCTTATAATTTTTAATTTAAATACAATATAAGCAGACATTGGGGTATTATACTCCGATGCTATTACTGCGCTGCTATACTGCATTCCATATAAAGTTAAAAAGTTCCCGAGCTATACGCATAAGTATTACATGGTGGAAGAGGAGAGGAAGAATAAAGGGAGAATCTAGTCAAAGCTACTCACGTTAATAAATCAAATCGAAAATTTCTCGCTCCTATATTTGCAATCGTATGTAAGCCCAACAGCAACAACAACAACAGCCTGGCAACAGTTAATATCGTCATCGGCAATAGCGTCGATTAGTTGTTGTGTGTATGTTATTGTTTGTTGTTGGTAGCACGTGAGCGGCGGAGAGCACATTAACTAAGAAATAATGAATGAGTTTACGCGAATGTGAGAGTACGTAAAATTTCATTCAATATAATTTTATTGTTGTTGTTAATAAAAAACAAAAACATTAACAATCTGTATTGGAATCGTTGGAATATGGATTTACTGATAACACATGAAAGATTTCTTCAATGAATTTCCAAATTCAATATTGATTGTATTTTGAGGGAATTTCCCTTCCCGTACAGTTCGGCATGTTCATGGTTTTTTTTTGTTTAATTTTTATATTATCTTGTGTCGTAATAATTGTTAATTTGGTTGGTTGTTTAGTTAAATGTGAAAAATAATTCACACACTTGTATATTCCTCATATTGTAAACATGCAAACGGAAATGTACGTGTTATGTTGATTTTCTTGTTAATTTTGTTAGGTTATTGGTAAAAAGGATTATAACGGCCTGACTGTTATAATATTTCCGGGAAACAAATTTTTAATTTTTTAATAGTAATGTAATGATGCGGCTTTATCAAGTCCTAGGGAGTAGATCGCATCAGTTGTACAACAACCGCAATATTCTATCATACGCTACGGAATTGCAGTAGGAGGATGCTAGGCGTGGTGTAAAAAAAACGAATGAAGTTGATACTGTCATGCAAAGATTAACGATCGCACTCGCGTGTGTTTGTACTAAACAAATATCTATACATTTCAGACTGGATTGATTTGTGTGGAGCATTTTCCACAAGATCTTTTAAAAGCAGTCTAAATCTGTATGTGAAGAATAAATAAATATTAAAGAGTCTCTCTTTCATAGAGAGAAAGAATCAATGAATGGTATCTTATTCATGGCAGAATTATGTAAAACATAAGATAGTGGCAACATTGCAATAAACACAATGCACCCCGCTACTCTTTCTCTCTTTCTTTTTGCTCTCTCAAATACACAACAAATCACACTTGTCTCTCATACTAGCTTCTCTTCGCTCCTCCCCCCAAATGTACATTCCTTAGTTGTGACACCCACATCGCGTCACCTCGATATTTTCGACAAAAATATGGTTTTAATTGCTGCTTCCTTTTGAAACGAAGCTTTTATTATATTTTCTAGTTAATTTTATATTCATTCTCATTATATCAATTCTCTTTCTTTCTATTTTAGATTGAATTAATAACAAAGGAGTAAAACTAAATCTCTTGCTGCTGCACATTAAACACCACAAAAACTATATAGCAAAAATATCAAATCATCTTCAAAGAACATTTCTTCCGATGGGGCATCATTATAGCAAAACTTCCTCCAATCCAACCCTTAAAGGCAACACCACCACAACTACAAATCAAAATACTGCTAAATATACAATCAATAATATTAATTGCAACCCAACGGCAACAACAATAACCACAGATAGTGCTGCTACTGTTGTCACCGTTGAAGAGCCTCAAAATAATAGAATCCCAATATCGCCAGTAATAAATCTGCAATTTGAGAAGAGTCCAGCAACGTCGTCGCACGCTAGATTAAGCACCTCAAGTAGCAGCAGCTTGACATCGGTGAATACAATTTGTGGCAAGCAAATAATTATTAAAATACAATTGGCCAAAATGGAAAATGGTAACGGAAATGAGCAGCAAAAGCAGGTAGAACAGCAGCAACAACATCCAGTGCTGGCACAGGTACAGTCACAGGCGCAGATCCAGACCCAGACCCAGAATATGCCCGAATTTGTGGAGTTAGATGCAAACTCAAATCAGTTTCTAAATGGTTTTGATGATCAGACATTGAATGTGACATTAAATAGGAATTTTATTTGTGGTGATGATATGTCATCGGTATTAAGATCACCATCTTCGTCATCATCAACAGAGGTAATGAATCGTACTGCTGGCAGTATTGCTTCGCCGATGATGCCGACAAGAAATAATAATAATCGAAATTCCTGCACTACTACCGCTACCACTTTACATATGGAACGTTTAAATGCGCTGCAACTCGATGATGAATTACTGAAACAAGGTGCTTCGGAATACTGCGATTTCGTTTGTGCTGGCAGCAGTAGGCAAATGCAAGCAACAGCAGCGGCAGCGGCAGTAGATGATGAGGAATTTGTGTTGTGTGAAGTTAGAGATGCTGACAATAATAATTGTTGTCAGCAATTGAATAAATCGAAAACTACATCAACAGAATCTTCTCATTCAGCAACAAAAACTCCACCGCATCGCACCAGCAGCAAATTTACATATCGTGATGCATTTAGACGCATTTTGGAGCCCTCATCTTCAAAATCAAATAAAAATAAAGAGCGCAAAGATAACAGCAACAAACAGCAAAAGCAAACACAGCAACATTCCAATAATTCCTCAGTTGCGAAAACATGTCCACACCACCACCAAATTCAAGTGCAACAGCAACATCAAGAAACTCAACGTAATTCGAATAATCATTTAATTCTTCAATATCCACCATCAGCCTCAAATACTAATTCCAACCAGCAGCCCATTTCCATTACGGCTACTTCGTCATCAGCCACACCCGGAACAGTAGTAGCGCCAGCATTTTCAAATAATAGCAATTCCATGTCCACCAATCCGCAACTATCAATTTGGAGTAGTAATGATGTCATTTTACCATTTAATTCACCACAAGTATTTGTCGTTTGTCCATCGACGTCGCGTGTAACATTGGGACACATTAATGATAATGCCGCCATACGAGTCACGACTGAGATTTTAGGTGGCGGCGGCGGCGGCGTTTGCAGCAACAGTGCAAGCCAATGTGATAGCGCCAGCGATACTGCTCTCATCAATAGCATAACCACGCAATCGAGTCATCATCATGGACCAATTGCGCATTCACAGGTTGATTTCATGCATTGCTTGGTACCCGATTTGGAACGAATCATAAACTCATCCTTCTATTGGGGCAAAATGGATCGTTATGAAGCGGAACGCTTGCTGGAAGGTAAACCAGAGGGTACATTTCTATTGCGCGATTCAGCGCAAGAAGAATTTCTATTCTCGGTGACATTCCGCAAGTATGGGCGATCATTGCACGCACGCATCGAGCAGAGAGCACATAGATTTAGGTATGTAGAAAAGTACGAAGCTAGCCCTGGTGGCTGTCAGTCCCCAGAAAATTTAACTGGTCCTCTTGACCATAATATAGTTATAAAATCGCATATCTTCACTCAAAGGCACTATGGATGTTCGTTTTTAAATTTGATTTCTATATTTGATTTGACATTTTTTCTTTTGATTTAATATTAACTGTGTTAAATTAACATTGACTATGTTACTTTCTACTGTTCTACGCGCAACCACATATATTACAGTGAGAGTGATCTTTTTGGCCTAGATGAGTTTATTTTTATACAGTCATTCATGCAGAGCATTCATTGTGATGATTGGAAGGAAGATTAATAGGTGGGAGAAGTAGTTATTAGCGTTTGTTTTAAATTTGCAAGGGTCATAATAATCGGGGAAAATATTTGTAGGGAGCTTATTCCAAATACGCGCTGTGCGACAGATAAAATAACTTTCTCTGTAATGCGTAGTTCGGTGGAAGGCGTGAGTTCCGCTTTGCCGTTCGTGCAGTTCTGTTGAACACACGAACTGGCGACATTAGCTTGCGCATCTTAGGAGAACATGTACCGTGAAAGCACCAGTAAAACAAAGAGACGCCAGCCACGTTATGACGATGTTCCAAGGTATCAATAGAACTGGAAACTCTACTGTCTCGCATAAGCTTTATCACTCGGTGTTGGCTACGGTCCAGGAGCTTCAGTTGCGTTCGTGAGGCTCCAGCCCATAGGTGCGAATTAAACTCAAATTTAGGACGTATTATATATAAGTGATATAGATCATGCGGAGATCAATCGGAGTGAAATATTTTTTACACCGCCTAAGAAAGCCGAGACACTTGGCTGCTTCTTTCGATAAATCAAAAATGTGTTTGTTCCAACTGGGATGGACATGCCCAGAACACTAAGAGTCGCTGTCTCTGCAATAGCTACCCCATCCATATCTAAGGTGTTAACGGGGGGTTGGGAAAATCGTTTGATTGTCAGTCAATTTAACTTAAAATTATAAGCATAAATTAATTTGTATTTTCTTCTTGTTTTTACAGTTTCGATTGCCATGATCCCTGCGTTTTTACAGCATCCACCGTTACCGGCCTACTCGAACATTACAAAGATCCCGCATGTGTTATGTTCTTTGAGCCAATGCTGACCATTCCGTTTCATCGCAAAATGGTATTCTCATTGCAGCAATTGGCTCGTGCCACTATCGTCTCCTCCTCCACCTACGATGGTATTAATCAGTTGGAACTGCCGAAACGTTTGAAGGCATACCTTAAAGAATATCATTATAAGCGAAAGCTGCGCGTCAAACCATTCGCTTACGATTCCCGGTTGCAGCGAGTGCGATATTTGTGTACATAGTGTCAAATTCGCGCTGGTCATCTTCACCCGGACATCAATGGTGGAGATAGTGGTGGCGGTGACGAAGACAACTGCAGTGGCTGCGACGTTCGACCTATAATGCATATGAATTCTGATGTGGCTGTTAACGCTTGTGATGAGATGCGTGATATGATAGATTTAGAAGATTTACAACATGCCAATCGCTTTGTAACATATGTACAACATTCAGCCACGGCTGAACATTTCAGTGGCGGCAGCGGCTACGGTATCAAACGTTTTCGGCAATTATGTAAACTACCAAATCGCATGGCTGACATATTCATCAGAGTGTCTGCTAATTTAAATTGCTATAATACGTCAGAGAATCAGAGCCACCACCAACAGCATCAGCAGCAGCAACAACAACAACAACATCAATTGCAACCTCCACAAATTCATAGAGAAAATTAAAATATTCGAATTAAACAAATTGACAATCCCAGTGAAAATGCAAATTTTCTCTAAATAATAGCACACAATGTGAAAATCAAAAGTTCTGACTAGATCACTGACCATCGCAGATGATCATGTACTTGCATGTGCGAAATTATCAAATAGTATTAAGCATAGACTCGATTTATCGTATTTCTTTACATGCATATTGTACATTTTTAAAGCATTCTCTTTTTTGCAAAATAGTATTTATTTTTCTAATGTAAATTATTGTATTTCGGTAGCTTGAAACTCGATTATTTTTACAAAATTATGAAAATATGAAAAATTCGAATTGTGATTGGTTTTAAATTGAATATTAATTATTACTATTTAAAATTAAGCCGATTTGAAATAAGGAACGCTATTTTGACAGTGAGCGGAGCCTAACCGCAAACCATTATGTAGAAACAGCAGAAAATTTATGAAATATTATTGTATGTAACTAGTATATGAAAAAAATCAAATTACTTCAGCAAAAGCTTATTACAAACTAATTGTTTGCTAAAAAGTAGTCGCTGTGGCATAGTGGTAGTGCGTTGGACTGTTACGCAGAGTGTCTGGCAAACTCAAAAAAATAGAGGCACCACTTCTTGGCAGGCGCAATGGCAGACCTACAAGAGTAAAAATTGCCGATGAAAAGTTTTTCACCTCGCTGTAGATCTCGTCCATTCATGTACAAATATAACACGCAAAACATAAATGGATGCGAAAAGCTCGGCCTAGGCCCTCCATAGGCTGTGGTGCCATTAAAAGAAAGAAAGAAGAATTATTTGTTAATTTAATTTAAATATTTATTTTTGCATCCTAAAACTACGCATGCCTGTTATTTATTACTACGACTACTACTAAAAAAAAAATTCTAAAGCAACAAAGGGTCCTTATTACAATTTTTTTAAAATGCATTTTTTGTTTTTAGTAAATTTAATATATACATATTTATATTATTACAATTTTTTTAGCATATGAATAGTGAATAATTAATATAATATTATTAGAATGTGTAAATAAATGTATGAGAGGAGAGCCTATTGTTAAAATATAAAATACTTGATATTCTTAGGTGGTTGCTGTTATTTATGTGTGTAATTATTATCTATGCCTATATAAATGTTTCTTATTTCATAACTAAACAAAATCAAATCAAATCAAAACAAAAAACAATACAGATGGATACGATATTATTATTATTATTATTATTATTATAATTGTAATTGTATGTTTACTTGTATAGCTATACTTACATATCCCCCGATCATGTATTATACCAATTACGATTTAATTATTTCAAAGAGAAACAAATTATTTAATAGTTAAACAAATTATTTAACAGAAAACAGATTATTTAAAAGAAAAACAAATTATTTAAAACAAAAACAAATTATTTAAAAGAAAAAACAAATGATTTAAATAAACTTTAAGTTCAGAAACAATATGCCTACACAACCTATGCACATCTTTTGTCTTTTTTGTTCTTTTCCTCGTGTATATAACGCCATGCAAACGGGGATGTCCACAGAAGAATGGCCAAAGCAACTTTTGGACGATTGCGGCTAGTGTATGGAGAAGCTCACAAGTTTCCCGAAAAAGGCGAAAAACAAATATCTATAGAACTATATAATGACTGTGGAACTTGTGGAACATATAGAATTGAAACTAGGTTAATTCCTCACGCATCACCCAGAAACTACAAGAATCAAGTTGTATCCCTATGAATGCAGAGCATTGTGTTGATTTGAAGGAAGATTGATAACGTGTGAGGAAGAAGGAAGGAGAAGTAGTTATGAGCGTTTGCTTAAAATTAGCAAGGGTCCTGATAATCGGGGAAAATATTTGTAGGGAGCTTATTTCAGATATGCTTAAGTACACGGTACACTGTCTAACTGTTAATTGGCCGTCCGGCTAAAAAGAGGATGCGTTATGAAACAGCTCTTCAGCGCAAGTAATTGCCAATATTAATTGTATGAAGTGATAGGTAAATTAAAAAGTTTTTCCCAGAATTAATGTTTTTTGAGTTACGACAGTCTTGCGACAATCGAGCGATATGAATAATATACAATATATGAACCTCTGGATCTATTGGAGCAATTGTCCAATGTTGGCAATATTTAGTAGTGTACCAAAATTAGTTTAATTTACTTCATAACTCAAATAATGAGAAGAAAATGGAAAAAATAGGACATACTTTATTGTATGGAAGTCAGCAAATAGGGTAACGATACTGATGCTTAACTAGCGTTCACAAAGAAGCCGATGTCGTAAGTGACCGCAGAACGCGTGGAAGCATTCCATACTTCAATAACTATATGCAAAAGATACAACAAACGAAAATGCCTAGTAGAAGTGCTAAAATTTAAAAAAGTAACTAAGGGGCTTACACAAGAAAAATGTCTATAAAATTTAACTTTTTTAACTTTCAATTAACGTATTTTTCTACAATCTATTGTATTATAAGCAGGAAATGGATTATGAGGAATTCTCCTTTTTTTCTGCTTAATCCTACATGATGGCATAAAAAATAAAAATCAAGCCTCCTGATTCCAAATCTATCAATTTTATTTTGCCTTTTAGAATAATATTGCAAATGTTTTACTTTTCCCTGGTCATCGCCTTTTTCCATTTTTTAGCTCTTTTCCCCTAATTAATAAATCTTTTTTTTTTAGAGTTTCGGATTTTGTATTTACTATGCCATTTTCATTGCAATCTGGCATCCTTGGTTTAGCGAATGCAGCGATTGTTATGCAAATCGCTTATTGCGTATTAATGGCGGAATTGCTTGCAAATTTTAAGGGAATGAAAATTTATAAAAAGAATCATCGCAAAATACTCGTAGAAATGAAATTCGTTACTTAAAAATGCCGAAAGCAAAGTGCCAAGCAGCAGATTCAAGTAACCGTGTTTTTTTATTTTATTGGGTTAAAGCTAAAGACAAATGTCAAAAGATGTAAGCAAAAGCATAACAATTTATTTATTATTTCTATATTACCTACAGTAAGTAGTCGGGACGTTCATACAAGCTATTGCTATCTTGATATTATAACTGTAACTTTTTACTGTACAAGATTTTCCATTACTTACTTTTTTACTTTTAATGGCACAAAAGCCCATGAAGAGCGGCCTAGGCCGAGCTTTTCGCATCCACTTTTAAGCTTTTCATAGCAATTTTTACTCTTGTATGTTTGCCATTGTATGTACATATGTATGTTTTGCCAGAAAATTTATTTTTTCTACTTTTTGATTTTGCCTGTGCCGAGATTCGAACCCCGGACACTCTGCGTAGCAGTCCAACGCATTGCCACTACGCCATAGCGACCACCATAAGATTTTCCATTAGTTTTTGTTTTTAGATCCTGAGCACTGAGTAGAGTAGAGCGCGGGCACATCGATGGTTCTATGACAACTCTGAGTCAATGATAAACGCATTGAGCGCGAACTGTCCTATAACAGCTAGTTTAAATAAATATAGAAAATACAGTTTATTTTATATGTATTTTCTCATATTTAACATATTTTTCTGCCGTTAAAGCCAAAATTTGCTGTCAAAATATTTTTCTTCATTCGTGCTCTGTCTGCTCTGTCAATTTTGTCTGAGACCGTAGAGCATACTCCGATCGCGCTCTGAGCACACAAAAAACATAAAATTATGCTCTTAGAGCTAAAAATTAAAGAAATAAAACAGGATTGTGTTTTTTTGACACCATAATTGTGTAAATTACAAAAAGTTTTTCAGCTGATAATCATAACTTATTTCATCCATTTTATGACAATTTATTGTATATTTAAGTACATTTGCAGTATATATGTATATCCTTCTAGTCCACAAAATATCATGAAATCTATTAAATTTCTCGATTTTATTAAAATTAAAGCAATTATTTGAATATCCGATTGCTCTTCTTTTATTAGTACGCCACTAGTTAGTACTTCGGTATACTGTGAATTGTTTGATTGTTCTTAACAAGAAGAAGAAGGCAACTAAATTGATACTATTCTTAATGGTTTTCACAGTTTCCATCAATTAATCAGTGTTTCAAGTTAAAGTAAAGGATTTGCACAAGTTTTCATTTTTAAATAAATATTATTTGGTTTAAATACATCTAATTTGTAATAACTGCAATAAAACTAATTAATAGTAATGGCACATAAATTATAAAATCGAGAACATAAGAAAAACTAAACGCGTGTACGTCAATGTAGAAAAATAAAATTGGCCCAAAGGAAAGTGTTGAAGAAAACGGAGAAAAGGCGCACACCAAAAAAATTGCATTTTGTCATTAATTTTTATAATGAAAAACGCTTTAAACAACTGAAATGAATAAATAAGTGTTGAGAAAAACAATAAAATCCAAAAGAAAAAAATGAGTACGCGTGTACCAGAAATCATGGAACAGAATTAGTAGGGACAAGCATAAAAAAAAGCGCCATAGTCCCGAAAATTCTTTTTCCTCATCTTTACCTTCTTTATGAATGTCAGTTAATAGTAAAAATGTAAAATGTCAACAGTGCACATTGGTAAAAATATAAGAAAACAATAAATAAAGTAAAGCGAAAACAAACGTGCGGCTCGACGAGGTGCTTTTGTTTTATTTATAATTAATAATTTTGCTAATATAATCAGCCGGCAATTAAACGCTTATTATCGCGCCGTGTAACGTGAATACGTTTAGCAATGGCTGCTGCCAAATCGACTGCTTTCGATGACGATTTGTTTGAGACACGTCTGGAATCCCTAAAAGATACCCAGGAAGGCATACAGCAAATGTCGTCCTGGTGTCTGCAACAACGTGCACACCATAAGAAAATCGTCGCATGTTGGTTGAATGTTTTCAAAAAGGGTAAGTGGTAATTGGTAATTATGGACATAAGTGTTTATGTATGATGATCAGCTACAAATTATATATGCAGGGGTAATTAAATATAAAAGTGTTCAACACAGGAAAATCTTCCGAGTGCATAAATAAATATCTTCTTTTTTTACAGCAAGGCGAATTTTAATAAGGTAATAGGCAACAGGAGAAAATTCTCTAGGGCCAACAGCAAATTTATATATGGTGACAGCAGCAGTACAAAAAAATTTTCCTAAATTATCCATCAAGACAACAACAGCAGAGATTGGTTGTTGGGGCCATAATGGCGGTATAATTAGAATGTCAAAATTAGCTGACGAAAGCAGTAGTAAAACAACTACAAAAAAAACAATAACACATATTTGTTCTTGCGCCCATAAGGCGATAAAATTAGAATGTCAAAGTCAGCTTTTCACCACGAAGGCAGAAGGGGAGCGTGTTTCTAGTAACATCACCTTATTAAATTCGCCTTGGTCTACAGAATCATTTCGTGGCAGGCAATGGTACAGTTCATAGAGTTAAATTTCTGATGGAACCGCTTTTAAGCTTGTCACTCGGATTCAGTGTAAATTTGTAAGCATCCCTTCCAGTCCTACAAAACAGAAGTAGCGAGAACACCTACCTTTTCTACGCAGGTGTTCTTTTTTAAAAAAAAAGCAATATAATGATTACAATCTTGCATTATTTAGATTGGGATTTAAAATATTTGTAGGTAAGAAAACAAACGCTTTCTTTTAATCAACTAACAAAAAAAAAAAAAAAAAAAAATTGCAAAAGAAAATGTTTAAAAAAATTGAGGAAATTTCAGTCTTCCGTTAAATCACAAATATTAAGTGATAGTTATAGGTACTCACGTAAAATTACCATTATTTGCTAAGACTTGGAATTGAAAAAACTTTTCACACGTAATTAATGTCGAATAACCGAATTAACCAGATAGATAATTATTCGCCTATTAATATTTGGTCAGAGGTATTCAACTAGGCGAACGCAGCTGACTATTCGATTAACCGTTCACATTCGACTAGTTGCTTGGTCGATTATCATTCCGCTTTTGGACGATGAGACCAGTCTTTAACATTCTCTTTTATACGATGAGACTAGCCTCAATCACTTATTTTCAATTACTTTTGACTAATTGTATTATTAATTTTGTTAAGAGAAAAGAAAACAAAATGCCGTCCGACAGATTTTGTCTATCCTACTGACGTTTCCTCTTCCCGAGTTTCATCACACTAGTCTCATCGTTTAAAAGCTGACTCAAATGAATGCAGAAACACTACATATGTTTATTATAAAATATACCCACAAGAAAGTATGGTATTTTATTTTGCGCCAGTTGCGAAAAACAAAATATAAATTAATATTAGCTTGTCTCACTAATTTTTCACTAATTTTTTATTCACTAATTTTGTTTTGACAGTTAAAACTTTCAAAAAGCGATCTGTCGAAGCTGAGCGACTATTAGATCGGATACTATTAGCCGATTAGTATCCGTACAAATGGTTATTAACCGAACATTCGATTAATTGCTTTCGATTAATAATATTCGAGTAATTTTAAGGGACTTTTTCTAATCCTTTAAGTTCATGTCAAAAATGTACATACTTTAAAAATATATTTAAAAAATGTAAATCCATTAGATATTGCTATTTTATATTTTGTCTGATATTCATACACACTTGATGCACTTGCAGTGCGTGTTGAGCATCGACTAGTGCTATTCTATTTGGCCAATGATGTCATACAATATAGCAAGAGAAAACGCTATGAATTTGTTGAAAGTTGGGCAACAGCGCTACAAAGAGCAACCACCATGGTCAGGTTAGTAAGACATTCATCAATTTCATAATTACTTTTATATTAACTTATGTTTGGCATTTTCAATTTTTTTTAGAGATGAAAAAGTCAAAGGTAAAATATTGCGCATTTTCAATATATGGGAACAACGCGAAATCTATAGCGAAGAATATTTAAGCGATTTAAGCGGCCTGCTAAATATAAATCCGCCAAAGAAAACTCAAACGGCGAATGCAGCTGCGGCCGAAACGACATCCGATGATTATCAGGTACGTACACAATATTAATTTATATATGGAAAGTTCTCTCTTTATTTATTTGTTTCTTTCTTTCCTTAATCCAAATAGAATGCCACACTTATTGCCAATATACGTGATTGCGTTAGTTTATCAACGGCCACAGATAATAGTTTTAAGAAGCTACCAAAATCACCCAGCTGCGATATTGAGAGTATCAAGCAGCAGCTTAAGGATAAAAGCCATTCAGAGGATGTGGAAAATGAAATCGAACGTTATATCACATACAATGAAGCGTACAATAAAAATCTGTATGCTGAAATAAAGAGTCGCAAGTCGGTGATCACATACTTAGATAATGCCATTAAATTCTATGCGGTACAACGTGGAGAAGTTAAAGTTGTCTCGGGTGTAAGTGTGACGCTGGAATTTGGGCAACTATGTATGTTGTTGTTGTGGTTGTATTAATGTTATGTGCACTTTTAGGCTTATAAACACTTTGGCAGCCGCGTCAAGCTGGTCAAAAAGAAATTGGATGAAATGATACCGAATTTGCCAAGTCCGATACCGTCGCCTGACATAAATGCGCCATCGCCAGAACGTGATGCTGATCTGCAATTACCCGACGAACAATCACCGATCTCAATTGTGAGTTGGAATTTACTTGCTTCTTTACTGGTTTATTAGTTTAAATATTCTGTTGTGTTTAATTGTAGAACTTATTCAAAAACAATATTAATGGTTACTCCAGCTACTTGGACGGTAACTTGCCCTTCGATATAAATGACTTTAAACGTGATGAGAGTATAACATCAAAAGCTTCAAGTAAATATTCATAGTTCGTAAAAACTATTAAACGCTTATTAGCCCTGCTCCTTGTCCATGTCGCATGTATCAACTTTATTCGTATTGAGACAAGAAACGGGACTACACTGATTAATCTAATGTGCCCATAAATTTTAAATATTCAATTGTATTTCTTGTTAACTATTTTCCCTTTTAGGTCAACAACCAATCGAAGTGATTGCTTCACGTTCAGACGATGAGAATTACAATACCGGCGTCGTCGATTACTATAAACCCGAATCGATAAGCAGCTATACAAGTGGCGGTGGCAGCAATATTTCCATACCCGGTCTCAATCCAATGCCTGTGCCGCCGGTTCGCTCCGAATACACGTCGTTAGCACGTGCCGCACAACAATACGGTGGCATTATACCACCACCGGCGCCACCAATTTTCGGTGGCCACCCGCATAACAATAATAATTTACATCACAATTATATGAGCGGCGGCTATAGCGGTGATACGAATTATGCGTCCAACAGTGGGATGAGTGGCAACGGACCAAATGTTCCACCACTTATGCCACCACCACCAATTCCCTCGTTAAATACGAGTGGTGGTAATGGTAACGGTGGCGGTGGTGGTGTTCCTGGCGGTTTAGCGCGTCCACATTCAAATTCCAGCGCAGATTTCAATTCAACTTGGGATATGAGCATGTCATGGACATCAATGGATAACTCGAATGTTGTGGATACGCCAGTGTCGCCGCCACACTTTGAACGTGAAGCAAATTCATCGACAATTGAATACTCGGAGCATAATAACAGTATGCTAGCAACGCAAGACGTTGATCATCGACAGCTGCACTTGCCGCCAGCATTCAATATCGGCATGAAACTTGGTTTGAGTAAAGGTTTGTTTGTTGAGGTAGATTAATATTCTTATATTTAATCAGTATTTTCAAAACAGATAAAACTCGTCAATTGGATATTGATCATAGAAATTTAATATCACTTACGGGTTCACCGCGTGCACATGAAAATAACAAGAAATCTTGGCTTTCAACTCAAGAAAAAGTATAGAAGTTGTTTTATGTTTTGAATATTAATTAATTATTAAATTTGTTGACTTTGTAGAATTTCCAAACTAACAACAGTGGCGATGTGGACTATCGCACATTGCAGAAAATCGACACAATACCTTCATCCAAAAGCGATACACAAGAATCTGCTGATATTGCTAATAATTCACCTTCAGGCGTTAGTTCAATTCTTACTTCAATTAATGCTTACCTTTTTGAATAATTATTGTCATGATTAATTTCCAGTTGATGGCACCGCCCGGGGTAAGCGGCGCAAACAAAAAATCGAATTCACCACAGAAAAGCAATGCCAGTAAGTATTAGATTAAGGGAGTGGAGTAGCCATGCCAATGAATTGCAAGGCATTATCACGAATTTGATATGTTTGTTTTTGTTTGTTCTTTAGGTTCTTCATCAGAGTCCCAGAAGGAAGATGCTGCAAGCGGAAACCGCTACGATCCCACGGATATGGTAGTTGATATGGATATGTCTGATGAAGATTTAGATGATATTTTCCGAGGTTTGCGTTTGTATAATAAAAATTTTGAGATTGAATCAAATCAATGGCAATTAATCAAAAACTACATTGAATTAATCATTAATTCCTTGCTTAATTGAGTAATGAATTACTTACAATTGAATTCATTCAATGGCAATTTAATTTGCATTGAATTCAGTGCAGTTTACATCACTTTAATTGGGTAACTTAACAGTTGCCAGTCATTGGAGTTGAATTAATTCAGTGTTTGTTCAAAGAAATTTAGTTGTCAATTAATAATTTATTAATTCGCATTAAATTTATTCATTCAATGCCCGCTTGTGTAAATATTTGTCTTTATTTTTCAATATTTAATTCAATTTCATTCATGCAGAGGTAAATGAAGAAAATCAGACCGAAGTCGAATTGCAATTGTCTGCCACAAACGATGATGAAGCACAATCACAAGAATCGGCAGGAGATGTAAATGCAAATGGTGAGCGTGTAGATAATGGTGGACGGCCAGCGTTACTTGAAACGCCGCACGAATACTTACAACAAAATATGTGGGAATCACAAATGAATATGTCTGGCGGCGGTGTCGCTGAAGGTGGTTATGGCAGTCCGGCGGCAGTTATGATGGATATGCAACAACAACAGCAGCAACATCAGCTACTTGTTGAACAACAGCAACATGCATGGAATCATCAAATGCAAATGCCATGGAATGGGGGAGTTGGTGGCGGTGGGCCGAGAGGGGATTGTGCGCCACCACCGCCACGTCCACCTTTTCCACCATTCTATCAAGGCGGAGAATATCGTGGCGGCGGCCGTGGCTGGGCACATTCACCACATCAATATCGTAATTATTCACGTCCGCCACGTGGTGGGCGAGGTAGTAGCGTCGGTCCCGGTGGTATGCATCATGAGGGAGGCAGCCCGTATTTCAATCGCGGCCGAGGTGGCGGCGGTCCAATGCGTGGCCCATTTCGTGGTAAATTTCGTGGAAATCATTCATGGATTTAAGTTCGCTTTGTAAACTAATGAACGAAACAAACAAAAGAGATTATACTTCTTGCTTGTCTTTTGTTTTGTTGTTTTTTTTTTTTACAATTTCCTTTATGAGTTTAAATAACTTAATTTTTTTTTTTTTTTTGTTTTTTTATATATACATATTTATAATAAAGTCATATGTAAATATAGAATTATATATGAAATATCAAAAGCAAATGCTTGAACATGAAAATAAAGAGAAATATCTGTGTAATATTGTAATAGTTGTTAGATAATAGAGTCGTCAGCAATAGCTTTAGGCTATTATATAATTGAATTATAAACTACATACTAATTTTTACTATTACAAAATTTAATAATTCCGTTTTTAGTTGGCATGCTCGCGCGTGAAGAATAGAAAAAGGCAATTTGTTGTCGCATGCGATACTATTGCTGAAATATGAAAGAACTGCGATTTTATGTTTTTCATTTATGATTTTGTTAAAAATTTATTGCTTATATATTGGAAAAATTTTAATCTTTCTTCAAATATTACAATATTTTTACAATTTATTATATTAACTATAACTAATTCAACACACACACACACACACACATACACACTTCTTTCTGACTTTCTTTTTTTCTGTGTTCTCTTAACGAACTTGTATAAATTTAATTTCGATATTCGATGGTATTCTTTTTTAGCATAATCCAGCGTGACTTGTGTGAAAAGATTCCACTTGAAAAGTTGAACATTTTGGATTATTTTTCATTTTATAATTAGCAATATAATAATGCATAACACATACATACATACATAGCTACTTTAAGTTTTCAAATGTAACTCTAAAATAGATTATTTTAGTGACATTCACGGCTATAATTAAAATTCATGAAAATAATTAAATTAAACATTTTAAATTGAGACAAATGCTTTCGATGTTTGTGGCATTATTGCATGGGTTGCATAGTTTTAACGTTGAGTAGTTTAAGTATTGGGGTTTCTTTTCCTATTTTGATGACCCGTTCTTCCCTCGAGCTGCGCGTGCGTAAATTTTGATGAACCTTAATTTTTCATGACAATTTATACTTGTGATCATTGTCCATTGCCAACACCCACACACACACACACACCAAGAAGTGAGGCTAGGCTATCACACAGTGCAATTCAGCATAGGGTCTTCTATGAAAATATTATCCGTGGGTTCGAGTAAAGTTAAAACCACAGTTTTTTTTCTCTAAAGATATTAGCCCTTGGAATTAGAAAAATTGTTTTAAGGATGTACTTATAGAAAAATAAGAATCGACCTTCAAAGAAAATATTCCCCATCGAAAAGTTGTTGATGGGGTCACTGAAGCTGAAATTATCGGCTGTGTCGGCAGATTATCATTTGAAAGTATTTTCTCACCAGCATGTATCGTACTGTTTAGTCCAGTGCTTCTAAGTATTTGCGATAGATTCGGATATCAAGGAAAGATCAGGATGTTTGAGATTGATCAGGATATCCGAGAAAGATCAGGAAATTCGAAATATATCAAGATATCAATATATAAATACGAGTATTCGAGACAGATCCAGATATCTGCGATTAATCCAGGTATTCAAGATGAATCAGGATACAGGAAATATGTCGGGATACGAGTATTCGAGACAGATCCAGATATCTGTGATAGATCCAGGTATTCAAGATGGATCAGGATACAGGAGATATGTCCGAATATCCAAGATAAATCTGAATATTCAAGACGGATTCAAGATTTCTGAGACTTTCTTCTTTGGCGAATACGAGATTTGAATTGAATCATGTGGATGCACTGAACTTAGATGTAGACAGAATTTACTTAGTGATGCTGCACCAGAAGCTAATATCTAGATCGAAGTTTACATATTAACCGAATCCCATCCAAATATTCGGAAAGCATTAAAGCATTGTAGGGCAGTTCTGTGCACGCCTAAATAAACGTTTTTGAGCGTTCTGGACGCAACGCTCTTTGGCAATCACTGAGAGTCGACGCGTCGCGCAGTCGGGGTTGAGTGTTTTTTTTTATATGAACTTATGAATATCAGCTATGTACAGAGACGTTAACCTCGGCTTTCTCGGTTTCGTCACACGTGCTTCATTTTATACATTGATTCATGTGATTCATTTTATATTTATGGCGAGGCAGGAGAGGAAAAATTTACTCGTTCTCGTAAATGTAATGATTTTTCATGAAGTCAGGTCTGCCATTGGTGTCAGTCAATAGATGATGCTACTACTATGGACCCAAAATGGTTTATGTGAGGCTATTCTGACCTATTTAAGTAAATTTTTCTTTATGAAACGCCCGGGAAATTGTCTTGTTTGATTTGTGTTAGTTACATGAACAATTATTGTACACTCTTTGAGAGTTTGTCTTTCCTGATAATTATCCAACACGATAATAGTTAAAATTCTAAAAACTAGTATTATTAGATGCTGTTGTGCAAAATTTGGCTAAGATCACCGAATTTTAATTTTTATAACTAGTCTGACTGTGTTATGAGTAACCCAAAAGAAAAGTTAATTAAAAAAAAAATTTGTTTTTTACATATTTTTAAAGACTAAACAAATAAATGAAGCTTATCGGACAACTTTTTTAAAATTTCTCATAACAGTTATGCCCCTCCCCTGCTTTGAATCTCGAGTTTGGAAATGTTGAGGAATTGTGTTTCGGTGGATTCAATGACAATAATGAGCAGTTGCGAATTCAATGACTGACTTCATTATAACTGAAGTTAGAGTATGAAGTTGTTTTCCTGAACAACTGAAGTTGAAGTATTCCAAAATGCAAAACATCAATAATATGTAAACATCTTGTTGATCATCTTTCCTCCATTATTTCTGAAATGGTTAATTGTTTGTCGAATTTTAAGTTTATAAGTTTAATTTAGTGTAGAAAAGAAAGCAGAATTCTTTCTACTCTCCTGTAGACGCTTTCTGCCATAATTAATCCGCAAGTTCTACAATTCACTTTCGATCGAAACCGTAAATCGAACAAACGCGAACTGGAATAGTAATGAAAATGAAGTTGAACTGAGCTAGTTCGTCTTGAATAGAAGCTTTTGTTTATATCAACAAATTAAGAAAACAATAAAGTGAGGGAACCTCAGAAAAACCTATTCAGAAAAAATAAAGTACCTAATTGAAACAATTTCATATAATATATATTTCTTGACGTTAAAACTATGTAAGCAAATGAATTTTGTTTGTAAATATTCGCATTTGTTATTTGGTAAAAACACAAAAAACAATTATTTTTAATAATTGTTTATATATAATATGTATAAACAATGTCAACTTTATAAAGCTACACTTACTTAGTAATTAAGAATTTTATATATACATAATTTTAGTATAAATCACTAGAAAATGAGTTCATTTTGCCTTAATACATATACAATAGTTTCTCTTGACATAACGGTAATTGCTTAAACAAATATGCAGATATTTCCACACACAAACACACACACACACACACACACCGACACAAATACTACAAACAAAGACGTTAATATAAATGATTGTTTGAAATAAAAGTAAAGAAGAAGAAGAAGAAAATGGAGCGAATAAATTTGAATGATTATTTTGAGACGTTGCATTTATTTAGGTAAAAATGAAGTAAATTCAATTCAATTAATATTTCTTGGTACATCCTATTTAAATTCTATTCACATCACTATTTTTTTTCTAATCATTAAATGTTAAATTAAAATTTAAGTGAGAATTTCATTTTATAAATATTAGTATGGTAGAATCCATGGTTCAAAATTTACCAGCTGGCTTTACTGTAAAGAAAACCTAGTATAAAACAGAAGCTTTTTCTATTTTAATCTACACTTGCAATATTCAGATTCTTTTCGTGCCTCAGACCGAGCCAAATTAGTGAGGAGAAGCATGAAGATGTGCCTACGGAAAATAAGTTTACAGATTCACATTCATTTCATATTCGAAATTATATCTGTGTATTTAAATGATGAAGTTATGTCTATAGACTTACTTGCATATTTATTATTTAATGCACCATTGCAACAAATCTCAGTCAAGTGAAATTCTGTTGGAAAAAATGGACTATTCTATTTGCAATATGAGAATTGGTCAATACCAATCATATTTGAGATTTTACTATATTTTCCATAGACCGACGACATTTCGTCAGTGCCTCCCTTTTGAATACTGTGAATAGTATGAGTAATTGCCAATAGTTACGAACCTATCGCTGTTATATTATTCGCTTTAAAGCAAATGAATATTTTTACTTATTGGAATTTTTGAACTAATGGCTCTATTACAAAGATGACTGATCTGGATTCCGTAACGAGGTTAGGGGAGAAACTCTACCTAAACAACTATTTAAGAAAACGATTACCGATAATTTTTTGTTGTTATTGTTAAATCAACATTGAGGTGGGGAATTATATCTGTGTATTTAAACTATGAAGTTATGTCTATATACTTTATTTAATGCACCATTGCAACAAATCTCAGTCAAGTGAAATTCTGTTGGAAAAAATGGACTATTCTATTTGCAATATGAAAATTGGTCAATACCAATCATATTTGAGATTTTACTATATTTTCCATAGACCGACGACATTTCGTCACTGCCTCCTTTTGAATACTGTGAATAGTATGAGTAATTGCCAACTGTCCTACACTCGTAGGTTAGGTTCTCGGCCTTCTTCACTTCACATGAGTAATTGCCAATAGTTACGAACATATCGCTATGGTATTATTCGCTTTAAAGCAAATAAATATTTATACTTATTGGAATTTTTGAAATAATAGCTCTATTACAAAGATGACTGATCTGGATTCCGTTACTATCGTGTGATCGTTCTCTTCTTTGTCGTCAAAGTTCATTATAGCAGTTAAATTTTGATTAAATATTATCTAAAATGTAAACTGGCAAATTTGGAAAATATAAAAAAAGGTTTTCCGTACCACAAAAAAAAAAAAAATATCAAATGAGATTCGTTTTTAAGATCAGAAACGAAAAGAAAAGAAAAGTAAAAATTAACAATATTTCTAAAACAACATCAAGTCTTGTTTACCTTAGCTGGCATACAATTTCGGGCCCTTTTATTTGTGTATAAATATGACACGTGCATTATGAATGAATGTAGGGAGCTCGTCCTGAGCCCTAAGAGGGCTGTGGCGCCACAATGCAATTCAATTCAATGATTGACATTCGGTGTTGTTTTTTTTTTTGCAAGTTTTTCAAAACTAGCAGAATTTATCGTTTGATTTACGATCCTACAAAGTAACATGAATAGCCTTCCATTTCGAATTAACCCATTAACTGATATGGTGAAAGTTTTGGATATCGAAAAAGAGATTGGTTTTCAATATCCTTTTGATATCGTACGAACTGTATAACTATAATTAATTTCTTTCGTGCTTGTTTTGCATTTTTTAAAAACTATTTCTTACGCTTAAATGTAAATAAATTTCTTTATCCACGCCAACAATGGGCATGTTAGATTTTAACATTCATCGAAAATTGCGTCATTGTTTTTATGCATGGAAGAGTTCGAGCAGGACTCGTCTCGATACTTCAAACACATCAATAGCATAGGCAGGAGGTTTGAATCTAGTATCACTATATGCATTTGATAAGGTCGTCATTTAATGGGTTAAACAACTAACCACTCCTATTCCAATGGAGTTGGTAGTGCGCTGGCCTGCTACCCAAAGTGTACGGAGTTAAAATCTCGTCAGAGGAAAAATTAAAAACATATAAAAAACAATTTTTCAACAAGGCACCACCTGTTGGCGGCAGGCAATACCAAACCTATAAAACTTTTCACATCGCCGTTCGGATTCGGCATAAAACTGTATCCATTCATATACAAATATAACACGCACAACATGAGTGGATGCGAAAAACTCAGCCTAGGCCCTCCATGGGTTGTTATGCCATTATAAGAAGAAGAAGAAAGACTATATTTAAAATTTTTCAATATTTCTTTGATCTCAAAACTGCCTCTCAGAAACAAGAAAGGCAACGCAAATTCTCCATTATCCCATTATAAATCTGTGGTCTATATAGGAATATCCTTAACATTTCCAACATTCTACAAATGAAACTTTGATTTGGAAATAATGAGAAACGATTCGACAATTAGCCGTTTTGGACCCCATGGGTCTATTAGTTTTTAGACATTATTATTTTTTTTTTTTTATAAATCTGGTTTTCAATCAAGATTTCCTGAAAAAAACTTTGGAGGAAACTCTGCCCGATTTAAATGGTTTTCGTCAAAGTTTTAACGAAAGAAAGATTCGATTTTCTTACAATCCAGTAAAACTCTATTGAAAATGTTTAATTGCGAGCGGGTATAGGATAGTCAAATTAGGCTAGGACGGTTATCCTGCAAGCGAGACCTTCAAAGGCATGTAAAGATAAGCTAATTATATTAACGATGAGTGGACTTCGTATTTAAAAGTATTATTCTTTAAGTAATTTATATACTCGTATATATTTTTTTTCATAATTTCATTTACAAATAATTTCAATGATCTCTCTATGTTACTACAAACAACATGCGTTAATATATAATAATAATAATAATTTCAACTCCACTAAATTGCAGTAGGCCAATTAATGGTAAAAGAAATAACAGATTAATGAAACTAATATTAAGCACATATTATCTGGTAGAAGCCCTAGGCTTCAAGAGGAGTAGAAGGAGGTAGGGGCGTGGGTGGTAAAGGATGGGGAGGAAGAGGAGGAGGAGGTTTGGGGAGAAACTCTACCTAAACAACTATATAAGAAAACGATTACCGATAATTTTTGTTGTTGTTGTTGTCAAATCAACATTAAGGTGGGGAATTGTGTACACTCTTATCATTACTCTTTCAGTCTGTCTTTTGTATTAAGTCGAGGCTCAAGAAGTGTACAATGATCATAGGGAATTTGAGTTTAAGCCTGTATAGAGGATGCCAAGGTCAGTTAAATCAGTGCACTGTGTTGTGTGGGTAGTGGCTGCTGTCAGTACTTGCGTTTTGCAACTTTCAGCTGTTGACTGGATTTCCTTTATCTGAGCTTACTACTACGCCAACAAGCGCTAATTGAAATCCCACCAATTCAAGTTGTGCATGTTATATTTGTACACGATTGGTCTAGATCTACACTTTTATGTCAAGCCCGATCGGCGGAGTTAAAAGATTTTCTTAAGCAGTTTCAATTACTTAGTAGTTAGGGTACGAGAAAATGCATAGGCCTGGGATATTGCATAATGCGAACCGCGCACCATTCCTTGTCAGATCACCTCCCATTCTCTTACTTCTAAAAAGCTCAACATATTTATACGAACATATTAAACCTGTAAGATTGTTCACGGCGATCGTAAACGGCAATTTAATAATTTTATTATTATAATTTTTATAAGCATGTTTTAATTTGAACACAACTTTTATTAGTTAAAAATTAAATTATATAAGTTAAGATTTGGAAAAAAAGAACAAAATTATTAAATATACATAATTCTTACTAATCTGTAAAATGCAAACCAAAAACAGAAAAATAGATATATAGAAATTCAAAAACAAAATAAATTTTCAAATAAAATCGAATATCTTAATTAAATTTCTTTAACAATAAAAGAACGAATTTATTTATTATATCGCTGGTCAAACGTTGACCGCTCGTAACTCACTTTTCTCAAATTTTGAAAGAGACTAACAGAAAATGCAATTTTTGTAAAAACGAATATAAATTAGTAATAAAAAAATAAATTGTTATTTTTTATAAAAATGACATAAAATGTATAAACAAATGTAAATTTTCTCAAAAATATACAATACAAGAGGAAATGCATCATGCATCATTTCTTAAGGATATGATAAAGAAACTTTTACCTTATATTTAAAACATATTAAACATATTAACACCTTATGATTTTCTCGAAGTAAGTTACGGCGGTCAACCAACGTATGACCATCGATACATCATCATATTATAATCATTTTTTAATTGTAAATATATTTACATGTGAATAAGATTATATGTAAGTAGTTGATAGATTTAAGTTGTAAATATATATTTAAATATGTAAATAAAATTTAAAATATAAAAAATAATAATCCATTTCACTGCGAACGATATTTCGAACGACTGTGCACACAGCGCAACATAAGAGATAAGATTTTCAAACCATTCTTAAACCTTTTTGCGTTCCATTGCGTACGCCAGGTACTGAAGAGTATGTATTTTCATGAGAATACTTATTAGATTCGGTGCACGCTAGAAAACTTTGTAGATATTCAAGAAAATGTCATGTTAGATAATTTCGTATTCTTTACATAAATAGATCGGTAATGTGTGCAATTATTTTATCCATTATATTATTGGGAGAATTTATTTTATAAATATGGTAAACTAAACAAAGCTATGCTTCAACTACAAAGGTCTTCAACCTGTGATACAATTAAATAAAACATAAATATTCATGTTTTAGTCTGGCCAAGGACCCAATTTGCAGCATGCATCGTTTTAAAATTCTACGCAATAATAGTCGCAAAAATCTCGCAGCAGTTGCGACTTGAAAGATCAGCAAAATAATGCGGCCGGTGGTTACATTGAAAATTTTACTCGGCGAAAACTTTGTGCTCGCCATGGTTTTCGCTGAACAATCTAACTACGGTTTAATATAACAACTAGAAACTTTTCTTGAAAATATACTTCATTCAAAGTGTATTTATATCAGGTATGTGAACCAATACAATTTTGCCGTATAATCCGGTTCAGCGGTTCATGGTCGTCTCTGTGAACCACTGGTGTGGTTCTGGTTCTGTCCAAAAACTTACTTAAAATTATTATTTTCGAAATTGTTGTTCGGGTGCGCTCTCAAACTCTTGCTGTACTCTTGTAATTGTGCGTAAAAGAAAGCCCATGCCATCGTCGTAAATTGAACGCAAGGAACCTTGTGGCGAGAGTCTAGTATGACATACGTATATCTATCTGCATTACTGCAGAAGTAATAATGAGAACATTTTTCTATTGTATTGAAGCAAACCAGTTTTTCGAACACAACTGGTTTGGTTTTGGGATGGTTCAAGTGAAAAGGGAATCTAAAATGGCTTGGTACATGGTTTTCGGTTCATGTGGAGCTCAAATTTGGCTGGTTCGATTTCATACCGGTTTCCATCCCTGGTTAATACCCAGCGCTTTCTTTCTGTTGCACTGTCGTGACTTTACCTCAAAATTATTGAAACAAACAAAATTATTTACATATATAAATACATTTGTAGTATTTAGTACTTATGTCGATGTACAGATTTTTCGTAATACGTAAATAAATGACTATGAATAAATGTCGCTATTAAATGTATAATAATTGTAGATTCTGTTAAGCGTTAAAAATAAATTAATCAAAAAATTCTTAGTATTAGATAATAACAATTAGATTAAATATGTCATAAGAACTATAAAGAGCATTTTAAAATAAACATCTAAAAAAATTGTGATATTCTAAAAATGCCAAGTGTTTTCTACTTATATGGTATATTGAAAGGATTTTTAATTTATCCTTTTTGTATATTTTCAACAAAATACTAACTACATAAATGAATGACTCTATGCTTTCATATCCTTTCCATATCTCGAATACTAGCTATGAAAACTAAGTACATTAACTTCAAACATTGAAACGACATGAAATCAATTATCATATCCTCATAAACACGCCCACTTCGAATGTAGCGTATACAATTTACCTTTACAACAACATACATTCATAATTGTATGAAGGATATCGGAAGTCGGAAAACATTTATCGTAGTCATTTTCTTTTCGGCATATATTCTTTTGTTTTGATTGCTGCTTCAACGCCCTACCACTTAATAAACCATCAAGTGCCTTTGCTGCATAGCTACGCTAGTATTTCTTTCTTACATGCGACTGTAATATTAAATAAATGTAGCGCTAAATCTGCATTTTTCTTGTAGATTTTATAAAATAAAAAACAAAATTGTAGTTTAACCTACAATTTGGACGATTGATGTGCCGTAGAAAATCATTTGGATCATAAGTATAGAGTTTTGGCGATTCAAAAAGAAAAGAGCGTTTCAGTTTCAGTAACATTGTATGGCACGTTAACAAACGTGGGGAAGTAAGAAATATTTTGGCTCTTCATTCTGATTATCAGGATTTTTCTTGTATTATGTATTCTGTATGCTTCTTAATTTGCTATTGGGTCTATATAAAAGGTATCCGCGATTGGTGCCCACAAATCTGTCATGTGGTTTATGTTTAGTGCCTCTGCTATCTCCTTACAGCTTGCATGTCGATCTTGCTCCACCATTTTCAGCGCATCTTTGATATCGGAATCGAGCAAACCACTTCTGGGTCCGACGTTCACTTACAGCATCCTCACCGTAAACAGCATAAATTTGTCGGCATGTTTTTGCAGTGGTTTCACCTTTTCTATAATAATAAAGCATCGCGTAGCGTATTCCTTCAGATATTTCACTCATCTTCAAATCAATGTAACTTCTTACACTAGCCACAAATTACACAACTGTCTTCACAGGAAATGTAGCCAGAAATACCACCTTTCAAACTAGACCTACTCGGACTGGTGTTGACAGATTTGTGGGTTCAAACACAAAATACCGCAAATACTTTTTACATGACCCAATATTATATTAAAAAAGAACCAAAAACCAGAAGAATAAAGCCCACCTTTTGAGAAAATTCAATCGAGTTTGTCCTCAAATTGTCCTAAAAAATTTGGTCAACGAGTATTTTATGCTAATACTCGGTGTACAACTTTCTCTAGCACAAAGAGGCAATCAATCTGATCCGTGGACAACATAACCATTTACTTAATTCAGTTTCGAGCGAGAGAGTGTTGGGGATGTCTTCTCTTTCGAGTCATCTTGCTTATGGTGCTGAAAGATATTTTAGGTGGGTATTAACCTAGAGAAATCTTCTAGAGTTATTCGCTGAAGAGTACGGAATACCTAGAAGTTTTGAACTTTGCAGATCAAATCGTTCCAAGGAGAGTAAACAAATATATGTATGTAATAATATCAGTACTAGCTCAGAAGTCATAGCTCCGAAATTAAAGACAACTTCACATATTTTGGAAGCATTACGGCGCAAATAGAGGAGTAAAGCCTGATGGCAGCATTATCGCCCCAGATAGAGAGTACAGCCTGTTGGAAGAGCAAAGCTAGATGAAAGATCAAAGATTGGTGGATTGGTGGCATCAAAGGCTTATAGAGGATTAAAGGTTACAAAGGTTAATGAAGGATCAAAGGCTGTTGGAGAATCAAAGGTTAATGGAGGATCAAAAGTTGATGGCAGATCAAAGATTAATGGAGGCGATCAAATCAACTAGATTAGCTAGATGAAAATTCAAAGATTGGCGGAGCATCAAAGGCTGTTAGAGGATTAAATGTTGATGGATGATTAAAGGTTAATGGAGGATCAATGGCTGTTGTAGAATCAGAGGTTGTTGGAGGATCAAAAGTTGATGGAGGATCATAGGAGAATCAACGGTTAATAGAGTGCAACAAAGGTTATTAGAAGATCAAAGGTTAATGGAGGGTCAAAGACTGTTGGTATATCAAAGGTTGTTGAGGATCATAGGAGAATCAACGGTTAATAGAGAATCAAAAGTTAATGGAGAATCAAAAGTTATTAGAGGATCAAAGGCTTCTGTAGAATCAAAGGTTGTTGGAGCATCAAAAGTTGATGGAGGATCAAAGGTTAACGGAGGATCAAATATTATTGAAGCATCATACATTGATTGAGGATCAAAAGCTAATGTAGGATCATAGGTTGATGGCGGATCAAGGAATAATGCAAGATGAGCATTAAGAATAGCCACATTAAACGTCAAAAAATATTGCCATTATGGTCATGGCAATTATATTAATTTGAATAAATAAACAGCTGGAACTGAGTTACTGTATTTACTACTTTATTCAATTATTTGTAATCCCAAGGTTCGCAATACTTCCAAGTAGCTTCTAGCTTAGTGCAACCAAAGACATACTCAATTTTCTTTAGATCCTAAATAAATTGAAAGTTTTCTATTTCATAAAATTATATATTAGCAATTTTATTATGCTCATAGAAGTCTTATTTACTAACTACATACATACATAACTACTTATACATACGCATGTAATTATCAAATGATTTCAATTAATAAATAGATAAGTAATATTTACATTGAGTCTACATAAATATTCGTATTTTATAAAACTATCAGTCTCATCGCAGCAATTTCATCAAATCCCCAATATAGGCTTGAGCCATTTGTAAGGTCTCATATTTCGAAAGGCGATGAGGTCCCAGCGACGGCACCACATCTCGCAGTTTATCAAAGGCCAAATTTAAACTATTCATGCGACGACGCTCACGAGCGTTTGCGGCTAATCGCCGTTTCTTCAGAACATCCGGAGTGGGTGGTGGGGTAATGATGCATGATGTCATTGTCAAAGAACTAGAACTGTTCGACTTCAGGGGGTTAACATTTTGAGGTTGTTTTTGCTGTTGCTGCTGTTGTTGTTGTTGTTGTTGTTGGGGGTGGTGGTGGTGGTGATCGTTTTGCTGCTTTTGTTTCCGTTTGCTAATTGTTTTTTCATATGATTTTAAACGTTGTTCAGTGTTTGTTGTTGCTGCCGCCGTCCAACATATTTGATTGTTAGAGTTGTTATTGTTACTGGTATTGGTATTGGTAATCGTATTGTCACAACTGAAGTAATCCAGCTCATAAGCAACAGGCGGCACATCATAGTACTCGTATAATTCCGTGATGCTATCTGACAACGGCGATGCTGTTGACGATGCTGACGATGTTGAATTGAACTCGATGTTGTATAATGCAAAATCCATTGAATTAATCGATGAGCTGCGAACAGCTTCAGTGCCATTGCCGTAACTCCTGCCGATGTTATTGATAAATTGTTTATTTGAATAGAAGAATTCTTGGGTAAATTCACTTGAAATCATTTTAAATAATTTTTATTTTAGGCTTTGCTTAAATTCACACTTGATAAAGTTTTTTTTTTTTATTTTTTTTTTTTTGCTCTTGAGATTCAGAGCCCTTTAGCCTTTTCAGGATAACTAGAACGAACGTCTGTTCTATTCAAGCGCTTCAGCGTTGTATATATACTAGCAGTGCGCATGAGCGCTCGTTGCTCTTGAAAATATATTCACATAAGACGTTGATTGGCTGAAATGTTTGATCCATTTATCTGCCTGGTAGACACATACACACTCACACATGCACACGCATCATTTTCGACCTGATTCGTTAGTTACATTTGCTTTCCTTGCCTTTTAGCCTTTTTGTTTTTTTATTATTTTTGTCTTTTTTCTCCCCATTTTCATGCCTTTACTTTTGCTAGTGGATTCGGGTCTGGTTCCTTTTGTTATGCATAGGCAATTGTTGTGCCCTAAATTGGCTTGCGGTCAAAACGTTTAATTGTTTCTTTGGCTTTTATATATTTCTTATAGTTTTGTTGTTGTTGTTGTTGTAGCATCTTATTGCATTGTTGTTTGTTAATAGTCGTACATGCAATTTGTATGCTGCAATGTAGGATCGTTTTTTGTTCATCACTTCCTCTACTGATAAGTGCTACTGATATTATCGTAGGATTGAAGAAGTGTTGTACCATGTATTTATTGTTGTGGCTTTTGGAAAATTTGCACTTTCAATTTCTTTTGAATACCAGCCAATACTCGTACATATGTATGTATAATATTTATATAAATTACAGTGTCATGTCAAATATTACAATAGTAATTTCATACCGTACTTGTATGTCCAACACATTTGTTTGGTTTGCTGCAACATTCGGCAAGGTCGGTCAATCATGCTACGAGCATATTATGATTACAAACAAACAAAATGGCATGACATGTATAGTATGTACGAGTGAGTATAGAGGGATTCGAAGTGATATAGGATTGCTGTTGCTTTGCGTGGGAACATTTCACATTGTAGGCGTAAGTGAGTGAGAGAAATTATTACCAAGTCCACGAGTAACTGAAAAAAAAAAATACAATATACGAGTACGTTAAATACAAAATGACCCTGATAAGGCTGTGGCATATTTGCATGATTTGTGGTCTTATAATGCAATTATATTGCACTCGTGCACTCTTCGATATTCTTTTGAATTTCATACGTTTGAATTGTTTTTGGGTGTTTTTTTTAAGATTGTGGTTTAAAACAAACATGCGATTAATATGTGCATTCTAAGAAAGTGGATCAGAAGACATTGTTAACATTTACTTTCTTTGAATTTGCAGACACAGAAACACAGCCTGAAACTTTAAATGACGAGCTATCGCAGTGTGAATACCTTAAAACCTAAATTAAGTTTAAATACTTGCCTTTTAAAAATTTTACAAGGCGTGACCGTGGCGTGGTTGGCAAAAGGCTGGCCTGCTGCGCAAAGTGTGCGGGGCTCAAATATCAGCACAGGCAAAATCAAAAAGTAGACGGTGACAGGCAATAGCAAACCTACAAGAGTAAAAATTCCCTATGAAAAGCTTTTATCTTCTCCGTTCCGTTTCAGCATAAAACTGTAGGTGCCCTTTCCATTCAAGTACAAATATAACACGCACAACATGAGTGCATGCGAAAAGCTCAGCCCAGGCCCTCCATGGGCTGTAGTGCCATTAAAAGAAGAAATAAAGGTTCTAGTGCTACTCTTACAGGCATCGCCAAAACAATAGAAATACCGCTTTTGGTTCTACATAATGATATAAAAGGTATAGTGTATATAAATTCATCCGATTGATATGGCTAGTTCGCATTACTTGAACAGTACTATTCCTAAAAAAATGAGCGACTGTTTGGCCGTACTCCAAGCGACTAGGTCGAATTCAATGTTAAAATTGTACTGAATTGACGTTTCAAAAACATGTTTGATCAAATCATTACTCGGTTGATAAATGTTAAAATTATTCAATGTTTACAATGGCACACCCCGTACATTTTTTATTTATTGCACAAATTTATAGTTTTATATAGTTTCTGTAGAATACGATAACGTTACCAATTTTGGTCAATTATCAAAAATGACGTCATGAGAGCCTATGAGCGGCACTCACCTCTGCCCCATTGAAATTAAAATTGCAACCACTTGCACTTGTTCAATGCTTCCGACTCAATGACACAAATTTCCAAATTAATAAGAATTACATCGGTATAGCTGGGAAAAGTGCTGTTAATTTCACAGTGGAACACTTCAAATAAAAGAAAAAAATTGTGTGCGTCAGTGGAACGCCCTACAGAAGTTTAATTCTTCAGGACGTTCGCGTTTTGGGTTTACAGGTTAGGTAATCTTTTAAAACATAACAGAGTCTATCGCAGATATTACAGGTGTGGCTGATAAGTCGGTAAATTACAGAAGAAGCATATATTTTTCCATTTTTCCGAAAGTCTTTTTTTCAATGAGTTGAAAATCGGTGTACACGATTACTCAAAAACTATTTGACCGATCAAGCTCATATTTGGCACATACTTATGACCAATGGAGGAACTTCTGGCCGACTGAACATTATTCAAATAAAAATGTTTTAGGCTTAGTCAAATTTGACACTCGATTATTTTCGAGTGTCCGAAATAATCGTCGTTTTGATTCTAAAGTCTTCTCAATCATACAATTTTTATAACTTTTTTTCAGAAAATCCTAAGAGCCGCTGGAGTCTACACCGCATTTGGCCTCCCTTTACTGTTACACGGCAACTAGCAATTTCTTGCAATATTTAATTTTATTTAAGCAATAAAAATCATTTTTAAAACTACAATTACATATACAATAAAAAGTAGATATGACCCTAAAAGGACATACATACGAGTATGTAAACAACCCCTACTCTTCAAAAGAATTACTGAAAATCGACAAAGAATCGACGTTTTACATAAGAAGGCTTTCTTAAGTTATCAAATCAATAATATATGCCTGTTAGGGTGTACCGATTGGGGGAAAAGTCCATTTTTTCTATACTTCAGTTGTCAAAGTTAAACAGAAGTCAACAGTTAAAAGTTTGTGTTTATTGTTAGTTAAAAGAAAGTAAAATCGGTATGCTCTATTGCATACATACACCTTTACTTATATATGTAAACTACCACGCCTTCTCGTGTACCATCAGATGGACGCCCTAAGTCCGTAGCTTGAATTGATGAGCAATAAGTCATGAGAGCCTAAGATAGGTGCTAAATAAGGTTTCAGGCAACAATGGTCCTTATGCCGATGATTTCCGCACAAGAATATCATAACCTAACATTTTCGGAAATATCTACATTTCTGAATATCTAAATATCAATTGTACAAATTCATGTACAAATATAACAGAACATGTACAAATGTACATGTATAGCAGAACATGAGTGCATGCGAAAAGCTTGGCCTTTGGCACAACATGCGGTCATATTCGACACTGATAAAATGAAGTTCATTGTGGTAAAGGCATAACACTTGCCACAGTGGCTGTCTATCTCTTTATCGGTGTAATGTGTGATAGCATTCCCTCTTTCATTCTCCCCCCTTCGTCCACTCACCTATCAATCTTCCTTCCATTCAACACAATGCTCTGCATTCATAGGGGTACACCCTGTGTGCTGAATGTATCAATAAAAAAAAAATAATAAATAAAAAAATATCGAAAACATTTCCATGCAGAAAATATGATTGTTTCAAGTCATTTGCGGACAGCTAAACTCAATTAAAAAGGTCCCCGGAAGACGTCGAAATGATAGGAATTAGGAAAAGATTCTCACCACTTAACTCCGGCTGTTCTGAAGAAAGGTCACTTGACCGAAAGCGCTCGTTTAGCGAAGTGGCATGAATAGCAAAGCTCTATTGAAATGTATGTATTTCAAATAAATTAAATGCTACTATTTCTAATGATTAAATTTCACTTCTCACGTGATCTATTTCTATTGTGATATAATTAAAGTTGCTGGAATTATCGTTTTTTGTTTAGATTATAATAAATCTTTCGTTATGGAAGTTGATAGTTTTTAATGAAAATTGTGAATTTCTGCTAGTTTTGATGGAGATGGAGACAGATGATTATATACTTATGTGCATGTAGAATAGTCAATATCTCAAACTGTTCCATAGAGTTATTTCTACGAATTACAAAATTTCTCTATTTGGTGCGAATACATCAAAATCTCTTTCAAGTGACCGCTTCTAAACTAATTAACTTCGCACATAACTCGTATATAGAGCATACATATAATAGAAGAAGTTCCAACCAAAAAAAAAAAAATCAAAAAAGGAAAACAACCCAATATTGTCGGGATAGACAACTCAACGCCAACCATAACTAAACTTAACAAATGGATTAAACATTTCACACAATTCGGTATGACAATAGAAAATAGATCATGTGCAAGATGACATATGGATTACATGTGTGTCGGCAATTGGCTTAAAAACATCACAAGTGATATTTGATCGATTGTATGTAGTAAAGTATGTCAAAAAGGGCACGCGACCGCAATCTTTAAGGCTTCTCAATTCCATGCTGTGTATTCCAGGGATTATTGTGCAACACTTGTGCAAAATATTCGATCAAAAACTAAAAGGAAAGAAAAATTACATAAGGCATAAACGATAATTGTGGGTTTACCTGGTTCGCCTGAGCATTGTCACACCCACGAAAAACTGAATTTAAAGAATTCTCTCATAGGCAATTCTAATTAGCAGAGTTGAGCTGGCTTCGTTTAAATATCGGTGCCGTGTGTGCATGTTGCGTGAATAGACATTTTGGAGTTTTTGGTTGATTATGTGAAAAATCTTCCATGTCAAAATAGTAACAATAGAAATTGGCATGACCATCGAGGATTCGATCTGATGATGGTTTTGTCAGTTTAGAGAAACATTAGGTTTTATAGAATTTCTTTGGTTTCTTTTGTTCAGTACAAACAATAGTTAGTTAGTTAGTTGCTCTGGCGTTAATCCTCAAAAGAAACAAATAGTTTTCGTATTGTTTAGCAGATTATACGATGGCGCTAAATTGCTTAAATGCGATTAAAAGTATTGCGTTTTCGTGCAATCTTTCTTGGGTTTCTTTCTTTAGTTTTACTGGGTTCTTTTGTATGTTTTCATTGTTTCTCAAGTTAAAAGTTATTATTTACAGATAACTAATATTCAGTATTTCATCTGCAAATAGTTTCACCCAAATTGGCATGTAATTTCCCAAAAATTATGTGCCATTGGAAATTCAGTTGCAGGGAATCTTTGAGTCTTATCTTTTATGGCATTTGTTTCTAAATCGCACAGCTTGTGAAATTTTCCTAAAAAATATTCCTAGACATTTGGGCGCGACAAGAAATATGAAGTTTTTTTTTATGAAATGTTGTTATGGGGGCTTAATTACGTAATACCTTAAATACTGTACACAAGCCATACCATTACACAAGCACTGTAATTTCTCTAATTTTGTTTGTAAATGTTGTGAATTTTAAAGATGTTCAAATGAAGTTAGTCAAATTTTATACCGAGGTCTAATTTTGAAAAGAATTTGCGATCCATTTATCAAGTAATAAAGGAAAACATTTTCCTTAAAGCGGATAATTATTCTTCCAAGGAATTGCCTTTTGAAGTAAGTATTTGCAAATGAAAGGTATTCAAATCATTTGGGAAAAGTAGAAGAGCTTAATTAAAGAAATGCCAGAAAAATGGAAAATTAAAATTAAATTATTTGACGAGTTTAAGTATGGTATGGGTGGGGACTGCGTGAATCACACTTGGATATTCGACTCAATTGACACAGATTGTACCGATTTGTAGTATTCATTTAAATCACGCCATGAGAATTGTTTTATTTTGGGCAATGACTAGAGTTGCCATTCGTTCTGGTTTTCGATAATTTTAGAGAGAGTCCCCTAAACATGAATGATCATAACAAAAGTGAATGACCGATTACCCTTGTCTGAATATTTTCAAGAAAAGTTTAAAAATTATACTGACTTTAATGTTTTTCAATGGCTAGATTTTAGGATGGCCCATGTGGCGTAGTTGGTACTGCGTTGGCAGAGTACACGCGGCTTAAAACTCGGGACAGACAACACCAAAATGGAGAAAAAATAATTTTTCTACACAGCACCACCTCTTGGCATACAATGGCAAACATACAAGAGTAAAAATTGGATAAGAAAAGCTTTTCACTTTTCCGTTCGGATTCGGCATAAAACTGTAGGTCCATTCCATTCATGTAAAAATATAACACGCACAACGTGAGTGCATGCGAAAAACTCAGCCTAGGCCCTCCATGGGCTGTTGTGCCATTACAAGAAGAAGAAGAAGTTTTCAGACCAAACGTCAGGTATATTAACATGATCGGTCGAATTTCCTTTCAATAAAAACATTGTTGTCTACGATTAAAAAATATTTTGATCAGTTTGTCAATTTGATAAACCTTTTAGAGCAAAATAAGACGATATCGAATAAGCAATCCACAAGTTCTCGGAAGTCTACAAACCCGAATGGTGATTGTTGCTCAGAGCTCCTAATACTTATGTTTTCAATATTTTTATGCGATCCCTGCTCTAAATGCCATCAATTTTCATTACTGACCACTCTGTAGACAAAATATAGGAATCGCTTAACTCCAGAAAATATGAGACACAGTAAAAATTTTCAGATTGTTCTGGTTAATTCTTCAAGAAATACGTATTTATTGTCACTGGAAAACCTTCTCATTTTGCGTGAATTTTTTTTATTTATATAAGTTCATCAAATGTCCACAAGAAATTTCTACCTCTTTCAATTGACTTCAGCAGTAGCCGCTCTAAGTTCACATGTTATATCTGCTAATTAATTTACTTTGATTAGTTGAACCATGAAAATATTTTAATTAAATGTAAAATCGTTCATTTTACTTCAAGGTATTAAATCTCAAAGCATACGCCTTTAATTATCTCCTAATAAACAAGCACTTACTCGTAATGTGAAGATTTTCCAAGAAGTCATAAGCATCAAACATAAAAGAAAAACGTAGAAATTTCAGAAGGGCAGAGTCTTAGAAATCAACTCCACTCATTGAAAGAAGTGTGATCAGAAAGTGTGACTATGATAGGGAAGAGGAAGAGGACGACGACGACGACGACAACAACTGAAATATTTTAGCGCATTCCAAAGTAAAAGTGAAAAACGAGATAATTTAACTCAATCCGTGAAGTCATTCATTCAATATCGATGTCACCTAATAGTAAACATTTATGAGAATTTATTGTCATTCACGGAGAGCAATCAAATCAAATGACAAAGGAAGGATACAATTTATTAGTATTACACTTTTTTTTATATTGTGCTTCTGGTTGAAGTGTCAATGCAGGTAAACAACATAGTGACAATGCGAGACGGGGAGATACTTTGAAGATAACGTGCTATACCTAAGATATTTGTACATACATAGAATGGGCTGATGATGTGTATCATAAATGGTCATCACATAAATATTGCATTACAAAAGAAATTTACGGCAAAAAGGATACAAGATCCTTACGGGAGTGACATTTATGACTTTATATTCTTATCTTAATAAGCGTTTAATGGTTTAATGACTCCATTGTACAAGTAGTACACTTTGGGGATATGTGTTAATTTGATCGGTATACGCTTTTTTAAAATCTTGGAGACAACACATCGCTTCATTAATCGGCGTTTTTAATCCCGCTTGTATCAATCCAATATTCCAGCTAGTGGCGATATTTTACTTAAAACTATCGTTATGTAGTATGTAGCTCTATGATTTTCATGTTCATGGAAATTTCTAAACTAACGAAAAAGTATGCAACTATTTTTTTCCCCCAGATTTCAGATTACAATACTTGAACCTCTACTTTCCAAACAGGTCTCTATAGAGCCGTCACCAAAACGGGTGTAATAGTAGTCAGGAGGTGCTCTTTATTATATCGTATAGTGAACTTCCAAAACTTTCATTATAATATTTCGGCTATGGGCTGCGATGTGTTTTACAGCCGCTAAAAGCAACCAATGTCAAGAATTTTCGAAAATCTGAAAAATTATTTATTTAGATTAATTGAAAATTAATTAATTGGGACAGACCTCTCCGCACCATTTGATACCAAAAGAGATTTCAGACAAGGTGACTCCCGATCGTGCGACTTCTTTAACCTTGTGCTGGAGAAAATAATTCGAGCTGCGAACATCGACATCTCTGGCACTATCTTCTACAATAGTGTCATGCTACTAGCATACGCTGATGATATTGACATCATCAAAAACGCTGGAGCAGTCAGAGCAACATTCTCCAACCTCGAAAGGGAGTCTCGTCGAGTGGGTCTAGTGGTGAACGAGGACAAACCGAAATACCTTGAGTCAACAAACAAAGAGTCACGGCATCTTGGACAAAATGTCACTGTTGACAACTATACTTTTGAAGTCGTCAAGGATTTCGTATATCTAGGATCTAGCATAAACACCAACAATAATGTCAGCCTTGAGATCAAACGGAGACTAACTCTTGCACACAGGTGTTACTACGGGCTCAGTAGGCAATTGAGAAGTAGAGCCCTCTCTCGACCGATGAAAATAACGCTCTATAAGTCCCTCATCCTTCCCGTCCTAATGTATGGCGCAGAGACGTGGACATTGACCATCAATGATGAGAGGCTGTTAGGAGCGTTCGAGAGGAAGATATTCCGTAAGATCTACGGTCCAGTATGCGTGGACGATGTGTATCGAATAAGATGGAACGATGAATTGTATAAGCTGTACGCCGACACTGACATAGTCAAGCGTATAAAAATCCATCGGCTTCGCTGGCTGGGTCATGTTGAGCGAATGGAAGAAAGCGCTCCACTCCGGCTAGAAGGGTGTTTTATTCGAACCACGCTGGAGGAACATGCAGAAGGGGACGTCCTAATCTCCGTTGGAAAGACCAGGTGCAGGGCAACCTGACTGCACTTGGCCTTATCAACTGGCGCCAGTGCGCGCATATCAGAGGCGACTGGCGAAGCTTTGAAGAGGCGGCCAAGACCGATCATCGGTTGTAGTGTCAGTTAAGTAAGTAAGATTAATAATTTTGGATAAAAACAAATAAAATACTTCCCGTGATACTAACGGTATATAAAACAGTCTGTGACTAGCTAAGGATAGGAACTTTTAATATAAAATATTTAATAGTTAAAAAAAACATTACTAACAGGCTCAAACAACCACAAATTGTTTTTAATGATCCCGATTTCCCGACTTCATAAATTCACGCTAATTAATTTGTTTAAGTTTTTGAGAACAGGTGTGTGCATTTTACAACGATATTTATATACTATAATTGTTTTTAGGTTAATCTTAAATTTGGGAACTAGCTAGGGTTAAAAGGAAAAACTATCAACAAATATACAACAAAAAACATATTCCTACTCCTTAAAAAGTTTACACTCGTCTCAGAAACAAATAAATCTGAAACTTAATTACACACACATATCGCTTATTCAATGGAATACCGTCACAACTCCATTCATTTTTCAATAGATACAATATATATAACGTTTTCACTTTACTTAGAAATATTCGGTAGTAGGAAGCACATCGCCGCCTTTCACATGGAAATGTTTACCTATAAGTTATCAATATGATAAGGTTATGTTGTATAAGGTTGAGCAAGTAAAGCCGGATTTCTTCATTCCATAACTACAAAATAAAGATTATAGCACTATTTGTTTTGAAAAGTTGTAAGGATATCACTTTTGAATCTGGTTGTAATGCGTTGGACGGTTACGCAAAGTGTCCCAGATTCGACACCAAATGTAGGAACAAGCTCCATCGGCTATTGAGCCATTAAAAGAAAAGAATAGACAAGGTCTAGAACTCGCTTCTCTCATTCAGTGGTGTCCGTCCCGTTTCCAAGTTTATTGAATCCAGTGATATTTCCATTAGTTATTGAATGAATGTCGGTTTGCATGACGTTTGCGACACGTTTTCTACTGCATGTTGACTGCGAATCGGTTAACAGATCTTTGACGTTTAACTGCTGATTAATGGAACACATCTAAAAGCGTTGCCTGGTGGAACGAAATGCCATAGTTTTGAACCAGGCAAGTGGTCTGGAGATGTAGAGTCCTAGAAGATTGGCACAGTATTTAAGCTATAAATTTCAGCTTTTTGGATAACAAAGTTGACTGATCTAATTTTACTACTTGGTGAATAGCTTTACATATCGAGTATGGGAAATGCCGTTGGTGGTGAAGACCTTGCTTTATACTGCTTTATTTTTTGCCCTGATACTGTATATAATGGGAAGTTGCCAGCATATGTGAAATGCCTGGATATCCAAAGAAGTAATCAGAAGTTAATATACAGCCGTATTGTGAGAGAAGCCGAAGGTACCGTGTAATAGCTGGTAAAGGAGTTTAGATAGACCGTGAAACTAGTCAACTTGGCAAAAGCGTAAAGGAGTTTTCCGTCATTTATGTCCTTTGTCCGAGCTGGGATTAACGAAAATAAAGAAGAAGCTGAAGCCCAACTTTAAGCAAGATTCCAACGTTTTCCAACAATTTTTATGACAGTTTTCACTTTTTAAGAAAATTGACGTGTAGAAATAACCTATCTATGATATTGAACTGATCAGCACTCCGTACGTTCTCAAAATTGAAAGCATATATTTCTTTTATGATCATTTGAATAATAGACTTAACTTTTGTGATAAAAGAAATTTAAATCTTGATCAAAATGTTAGGCCTTATAACCCGAAAGGCGCTCGTCTCAAACAGAGTAACGTACGAATATAATCAACCGTGATAAGAATGGAAAGTGCCAAAATTTGAACAGCTGTTAATTGTCAATAATTACTATTTTTTTTACTTCAAATATAAAAAAATCTATGAAAAAAGAAAACTGAATATAATAATAAAAATCTATACTTGCAAAATCGATCCAATATTATTTTAATGAAGATATAACATTATAAATTAATTGAAGTGTTTAAATTCGTTTGTGGTCTGAAAATGCCGCATTCAAGAAGATTGGCGCAGTATTTGAGCTATAAATTTCAGCCTCTTGATTAACAAAGTTGACTGATCAAATTTTAACGATTTAGATGATTTTAATAACAGAAAACCCTTAGGTAACCTTTGAAGTGACGTGCAAAGCTAAAGATTAAATGGCATAGCTCGAAAATGTATAAAGTGAGCGAGGAAAAATGGAGACGCTTCCAATTTACGAACTGCATAAAATATGTCGAATTTGTTTGAAAACCGATTTGCTGGTATCAATTTTTAGTCCAACGTTTTTAGTGCGTCCCATTGAAATGATTGAGAAATTGCATATTTTCCAGGTAACTAATTAATGAAAATGCAATGGAGAAAGTTTACCATAAATGAATGAATTTACAGACCGATGACAATCTGCCGACGCTACTCTGCCAGTCGTGTTTATATCGTCTCTTGGATGCTTATAATCTGCAGCAATTGGCCGAAGCTTCTGAGCGCCACTTGCGAGAGTATTTGGGCGCTGATAGTGCTGGAGCCATTAGTGGTGCAGCGCTCAATCTAAACACAATGTGAGATTAAATTGACTTTGTATCTTTGTATTTCAAAACTGATAAATTCAATTTAATCTCAACAGAAATCAAGAGACCTCCAGTTTTCCATTAACTGCTGCAACGCAGCTGGATACATCAAAAGATGATACTATATCGTTTGATGTGTTGAATGATGTCGAAATCGATGTTAGCAGTTTAACGCGTTCAGAGGCAGCTGACGATGACGATACGCTAAGTGAAGTTTTTGTCGGTGGTGGCGGAATTGGATGCAGCTATGAAACACAAGCTTTTGCTGATGGCGTACAAAGTAATGACTTGGGAAAAATTGTATGTTCGAATGGAAATGTAGAGAAAAAGGTAGAGAAAAAACATTAGAAAGTATTGTATGTAAGCATGTATATTATTATGATTTTATTTTCAAATTATTGTTATAGACTGCAGTAATGAAAGGGCGCCGTCATAAGCGCACTGGAAAATTTTTCAAAACACCCGATAAATGTTTTGAATGTGGCAAGATATTTTCTTATACAGGATATTTGGAGGCACATAAGCGCACGCACAGCGGAAATAAGCCATTCCAGTGTCAAGTAAGCCAAACACATGTGCTCCGGTATTCACTGGGGAGTTTTTATTAATTTAAATTTATTTATTTATTTGTTTAATATCATCTACTAGGCTATGCCCTTACAGATTACAAATTTTACTTGTAAACTAAAGTAAATTAAAAATATAATTTATTTAGAATTCTAACGAAGATTATTGTAAAGATTGAGACATTTAATGATAGGATCCCAATGACCATAATTAGTTCTATGAACTTTAACGTAAAATAAGCACTGGTCCCTAAGTGGTCTTGCTGGGCATGAAATGGAATAAAAGCCATCAATTATATCTTTACGCTTGATAAGTTATGCAATATCTAATTGAGACCTTTTGTAAGTTAAAAATTTGCATCTCGTTTCGCACGATGGCATGAAGTGTTATTCATCTATCTTGACCATTAGTTTCCTGATTGTCAGATACACAGATATCCACTTCAACAGGTTAGAGGAGCGAATTCCTAATTTTTCGAGCAATCAAACGCTTTTACAAATCTTCCCCTAATCTTTAGTACCTAACATCAAGCATGAATAAAACGCAACTATTAAGTGCCAATTACTATTTTGTTTCATCATTATTAAATATATTGGGTTTTAAGTACATACATATAAGACAGATATTCTATGGAATAAGACTAAAGCATTTTTAAACTACTAAAGAAAACCTTTTGACACTTATTTTACATTTCAACATAAGTTAATTAAGCCTTTGTGTGAAAACATTCTTACATACACTAAACATACTGAGGGAGGGGAGGCCAGTATTAGACCTTGATAATATCCTCATAACTTGCATAACTATACCCTATTAAAGCAGAATGTAAATATGAAAGCATAAGAAAAAATAATATTTTTTGCCCAAAAATTATTATGTCCTAATTTTTTAGTTTTTTAAATAGAAGAAAATAAAATAAATCAGGCCGTGAGATCTTCTCTTATATTCTTAATTAACTATTATTATTATGCCGCGGCCTATCTTCCGCTACATTTGTGAAAATTTCGACTGTGCCTCTCTTTGAAAATACATAATGTATAAGAAAACGTAAAATAACTGCGCAGCAATAAAAAATTGCCAAAACGAAAAAATAACAACCATATACTACATATTGGCCTCTCGCAGCCAGCCCGTAACCAGTGTCCGTAACAACAACCAATGTCAGAATGGTCTGCACCACCAATGCGGCCATTGTATTAATACCAAAAATTAAAGCAAAACTATCTTCTTTTAAATTCGCAGCAATTATTGCACTCGCTATTGTTATAATAAAGAAATAAAATATACCAAATAATATATACATCACATAAGCGATCCAAACTAATTTCGTTATAGCTGAGATAATAAGAAATGTGCCCATCAATAGCGTACAAACAACTAAAATGCTCATATGCCATTTTCGGTGTCGATAGTTATTCACATGTCCCGCTGCCATGGCACCGCATGCTCCCAACAAAGTAACTATCGCTTCGACGGCACCATTATAGAAACTCTCATGATTCGGATCGATTTCCTTCCACAGAAATTGTACATAAGAAATAACTTGCAATTGTCCACATGTGGCTAGTGCCCACCAACAGCTCCATTGTATCACTGTGGGATTAGTGTAGGCACTAACTGTATGATTTACGAGTAGATTACCGGCGTTACGCCAAGATTGCTCCACTTTAACGGTAGTCCCTACAACATAATTCACCACAGGCGGTGGAGATTCTTCCTTGATGACACCTATTACATGATTCGGATCAGCCGTTGACAACTCGGGTGCTGAAAGTAATTATGTTATGTGTGTGTTAGTTTTTGATATTTTTCCATGAACAATACAATAAACAAAATATTAATCTCTCTAAACAAAGCAAGTACAAATAAAAATCTTAATAATTTTTATTTTTTGCGAAAAGCTCAGCCTAGGCTCTCCATGGGCTGTTGTGCCAACAAAAGTAAAGTAAAGATTTTATGCTGTAAGCAAACACTGTTCTACGAATTTCGATTTTTTTTTCTTGACAATGGAACCGATCAACGGTTTTGGATGGATTTGGGTCAACTGAATCCGAATCTGTTGCCCATTTTCACACAACACTCTCCAGTTCTGGATATTAGATTTTGTAATGGATTTTGTATGGAATAAAATCGGTGCACAGTGATATGAAAAAGTTAAAAAAAAAAATAAAGTTTTTGAGCAGTTTTCGGAGGCAGTTCATGTGTTTGGCAACCCTAGTAATTATTTTATCATTGTACTTTTCCGTGTGGTTTTCCAAATTTGATGGCATTCAAAAATAAAAAAATCCATATAAATCCGTTGCCTGATTCCATTCTTCCATTCTCGTTTCTTGTTGCACAGTGTAATTAATTTGTATGTGGTTTGTCTCTTATATTAACGAATTTCTCACGAAAGAGAAACAGAATACAAGCAACACCACAAATCAACCATATAAGAAACAAGAGACCTGACCTGCATATACTCAAGTGCAGAAAGACCGATGAGCTCTCCAGCTGCCAGTGAATGACATTACAACGAACAACAACAACCACTTGGTCATTTTATTCGTACATGTTGAATGAATGTTGGCAAAAATAAGCCCAGCTATTGTTTTAGTAATTGCTTGAAACAAGTTTCTATGTTAAGAAAGAGTTAAGAAACTTGAATTTATTTGTTGATACCATCAACAATAACAATGAAATTTTATCCAATTGGGTGTAATCCAAGTGATGAGTAAGCACATAGAACTGACAATAGCTCAACGTACTATTTATTTACAAGTTAATTATGTACATACTTAGAACATCAATAGAAGTTATTTAAAAATTTCCACTCGCATGCAATTGAGTTAAATGAGGTAAATGACAATGCGGCGGGGGTAGTGATTTTACCTGGCGTCTGTATTTCTTCCGATGTTGCCATTACTCGCACTTCCTTAGTATCGAAATATATACTTTTAGGCACCGATGGCAAGGCCAATGCAATGAACAGCGAAATAATTTGTGAGCCAAACGAAATGTAATGTAAACCGCGATAGTCCATTGTTTCGGTAGAGATTAAAATCTGCGCCAAAACACCACCCAGAAATTTGCCACATAATATTGCCGAACGTGTATGTCCGGTAACAATTTGATAGCGGTCACCGTCGACTTTGGCATAAATGTATGTGTAATATGCAACTTCACTGGCCATGAAAGTCCCATAAAATACTTGTCCAATTTGTAGCTCCAATATGGTCTTAGTCCATAGCAGAAAAGCGAAAAGTATAATGCCGGCACAGGCGGAGACAATAATAATCGGTTTGTAGCGCAGCATGTCGGTGATTAGGAAGACGATGACCAATTGTGTGAGCACTGCATAAGTCCCAAACGGATAGATTTCCTTGTTAACTTGTTCGGCAGTTAAATTACGAAAATCGCCAGTTAAATATTCGGTGACGAAGGGCTCGGACGGGCGCATTTCGCGGAAGAATCCAAATGTGCATAGCAGCAAGGATATGCGCAGCCATGTTTGCATTTTGTTTTCCAACTTTTTTTTAAATTTGTTTTGTTTGAGGCGGTATAACCGACGGTCGTTGTGACGCGTACACCACAAAAAATAAATAAATAAATTGTTTTATAACTTCTATCACAATCGCGGCAACGAACACTAAACGAACGATCAGTTGCTAGTACTATTCAGTCAGTCAGTCAGTCAGTCATTCAGTGTACGGAGGATTAAATTCATGTAGGTACAACTACCATACATACAACATGGTACTAAGTAGTGCACACATTGTGATTGTGCGATTAATGATTAACTAACTCGTTCAGCTGATAACTTGTCAATAAGATACAACGATATAACAACCGTGTATAACAGAATCTGATAATACTTAAGTTAACTAAAAATAAAAACACACTGCGCATGCACAATTATCACAGAGGCGTTTCTGAGTTAGAAAGCAACAGGTTTGGATTCATAAGAAATTGTTGAAAAAAATACAAGTATATGATTAAAATTAATGAATTGTTGATTGAATTGAGGATTTTTTCACAATTATTTAATGAGTCACCAACTGTAACCGAAGCGAGGAGGTTAAGTGTATACAATCTTCTTTTGTGATAGGGCTATTCTTCTCGTATGTGGACACGCCCCTGTATGGATTGGATATGTGAAAGCATGTGTATAAAGAGTGCGTTGAATAAAATTGTCTAGTACAAAAATGATGAAATCTTTAGAACCAGTAGTCCGATTTTTAAAACTAAAATTATTAGATTATTATTAGATTAAAAAAATAAAAACGAGAATCCACAAATTATTAGTTTTTAACAAAAAGTTTTAATTTTTCAGGAACCCCTTCCATTAATGTTTTTATGGTAGTGTCCGACACCCTCACAGCTGCTGCAGACCACTTTCTTTTGAAATCTTGAAGATCTCTGGCCACTTTTTTTGTTACCTTCATCTCCCTTGTTACTAAAGCCCAGTACCTCTCAATCGGCTTTAGTTTTGGACAGTTTGGTGGATTGGCTTCTCTAGGCACCAAAATCACTTCATTCCGTTGGAACCACTGTAAGGCCATAAAGCGAGGTCAGGCCAAAAAAACGTGGACACTTCATGTTGGCGTAAAAATGGAAGCAATCTCTTTTGCAAGCATTCCTTCAAATATATTTCGCCGTTGATTGTACCCGATGTCACGAATGTGTTGCTCCTTTTGCCACAACTGCAAATTGCCTGCCAAACAAGGAATTTCTTTGGGAATTTTGAATTTTTTTGGCTTTGAATTTTTCAGCGACATTTCCTCGAGAATCAGCTGTATAAAATTCCTGGCCATGTAGCTGGGAAAAGTTCGCTAAAACATAAGTTTCATCGTCCATTATGCAGCATTCAAATTTCTCAGCATTTTCGCTCGTTGTTTTGCGGTTTCATTCTCCACGGCGTTTCTATCCGGAACTTTTTGAACTTTGTACGTCCTCAGCCCAGCTTCCTTCTTAGTCCTGCGCACGAAATATTGTATGAGCACTCAGCCTTCCCCGCCAATTTCCTTCCCGAAATGTTTGGATCTCTCTTTAAAATGGTCACAACGTTCTTCGCCTTCTCACAGTCATGTGGCCCCTTCTTTTTACCAGAATCAATACGCAGTTCTTCCTCAAAACGTTTAATAATGGCGAGAAATGGTTTTAGGGTTAGCCCCTACCTCTTTGGCAATTTTTTGGAATGACCAGTGAGGTTGCTTATGAAAAATTTTAATAATATTTTCTCGCACTTCCACTTCGTTTGCCATTTTCGCGTTGAATAAATTTTTATTGTCTTTAACTGACACATAATATTTTCTGACATTTAATTCAAAGCTACTAGATACAAATTTTTGATTTTGAATCTTTCAATAGCACAGTATGGGAAGAAATGTAACGGACAATTTTATTCGGCGCAGTCCTTATTGACATACATATGCATGTCATGACTTAGTTACTGAATGTTTGTATCAAGCAGCCGTCAAATATACTAGTGCTTAATACAGCTATTTCTTGCTCTCGAATCAAATAAATCTCATAAATTTCATTATTTCTTTTATAATTTACTAGCGGACCCCATGCACGTCTCACTGTGCATAATTAGAAAAGTAATTCAAAGCAGTTTAAATTTAAAGTTTATATTTATTGTAAAACTCTATGGTAAACCACATTTTTAGTTTTCTTATTATCTTGGCAATAAATGAATAATACTGATGGTTTGCCTACATGTGAACAGGCTACGTATAATTGTCCATGAGAAAATAATGGATACTCTAAGTTAATACCACAAATTTCCAAAGATTGACCTTGCGTTTTATTAATGGTATATAATTGCGAATGCAACTCGCACTGGAAATTGTACACGTTTGATTTTGAAAGGCAAATCGGTTGGAATCATCGGAATTCGTGGTATTAACATGTCTTCACCTTTGAATTTTCCAATCAAAATAGTTGCTATAATAACATTGACCATTAATTTTTTCACAGCAAGCCTCGTACCATTGAAAAGTTTCGGTTGATTCAAATTACGAAGCATAATAAAAGTCGCACCGACTCTTTCAATTGAAGGTTATGCGGCGGTAATCCGGGTAAATCCAAAGAATTTAAAAATTCTGTAGGATAGTTAACCGCATCTTCTTCATTGGTAGCAGTATCAATAGACTTATACGAAACCAAAACACCAGGTATTTTGGATTGTATAGCAAAATTTAATTCATTGACAATGAGAGATATTCAAGAAATTTCCAATTTGTTTGGTGAAGGATTAATTTTGTTGTCAGGAGATTCTCGCCAAACTTTGCCAATTATACCAAGATCAACCCCTGCCGATGAAATACATGCTTGCTTTAAATCATCGCATTGGTGGAGACATGTAAAAATATCTTTTCTTTCAACAAAAGTTCGTGTTCAATTGCAAAATGATGCATCAGCTGTTGAATTTTCAAAGCAATTGATGACAATTGGAAATGGTGCAATGCCAGTTGCTGAGACTGGATTGATTACGTTGCCGCATAACTTTTGTAGAATTACACTATCGTTTCCGCTCTTTGTGCTGCATTCTCCGAGGTAAAATATACACGCTGTCCGTTTTCAAGATGAAGGACAGCTAAATGCTGCACGGTTGGGTAACGTTCATGTATCGAATAGAAAAAATGCGCCACACCGCCTCGTTACTCAATTTCATCTGGTGTAATTTTGTTGACTAACCAAATGAGAATGTGTGCATGGAGCAATCCACGTTTCTGCCACTCAATTGAGTACATCCAGCAGCGCACTTCACCAAACACTTCTGCTTTCACAATGAAATTCATGAATAATGAAAAATTGAAAGAAATTCAATTCCAAATTCCAAATTACGCCCGGCTCGCTAATTTACACGGAACGATCGCTTTGTTTCAGAAAAAACTGTCTCATTTGTGAAAAGATAAGGAAATTGTATCGAAACAAATGACTTCATTAAAAAATATGACAATAAAAATACATTCCTTATGGATGTGTTTTCAATTTGAAGTGAATGCGTTGAGGGGGAGGGGTTCAAAAGTTGTAGGCATTTTACTCTTTTTGCCGGCGTGGCAGTGGGTGGATAAATAGCCTATGACCGTCAGAAAAGCATGTATGTACTTTAAAATGAAAGTTGAATTTTTGAAAAAAAACGAACCGTTTCCGAGATCATTCATCACATAAATAACATATATTAATTTATATATATATAGATTGAGTTAGATTGAACTGCCATCTGCCAAATTCATCTTTTGTCTCCACAAGCGCTGTCGAATTATCAACCGATTTCTAAATTAAAAAAAAACCAGCAGTTAACCCGTCAATATTTAGCGGCTAACTAGGAAATTGCAATTTGACAGTTAACTGTTATACATGAGTTAACTTGCTAAAGGTGAAATTTGGCCTAAATGTCGATTTTATTTGAAAATGATGGGCAGTGCCCTCTATCAAAAGTAGCATACGAAAAATTATATGTATAAGTACTACACATATGCATCCTTAATTTTTTTCATACTCGATTGATAGAGGGCGTTGCCCATCAGTTTCTCGTCAAATTTTATATTTCAAAAAAATCGTACAAAATTTTTTTTTTTTTTTTGTACGTCTTCATTAAGGCTGCTGCTGCTATTGGCTCAAAATACTCCACATACCTCCATGCACGTTTACCTCGGCAACCCTCAGGAACCTAAATGCAGATTGGGTATCACTTCACAGTGGGTTTTTAGGTCAAGGTAAACGAGAGGGGGAAAATCATTGTGACGTCGTAGGGTTCAGTGCTTTGGCTGTTGTTTAGGTTCTCACGAATTTAAGGGTATTTTTTGTTTAGTTGTTTTCGGTGTTTTTTGAGATTCAAATTCCCCAACTTGTAATAAACGTAAAGAAGAATTGACAAATGAACAAAACAAAAGGTGATGGATTTTTATCTCAGTTTTTCATCAGAATTAAATTCAGTATTAAAAATAAGAATGTTGTCATCGTTTTAGACATCAAGTGCAATAATAAATAAATCTAGGAGATACAAAACGTTTTTACAAACGTAATTACAGTGGAATCGCGTTAACGTGAACACCGTCTAACGTGAACACGCTTTTTTTTACATTGACTACTCTGTAACGTGAACAAAATTTTTGTTCACTACACTTTTTTATTAACATATGGACAACATATCTAATGTGAAATTTTATTCGCATTTTAATAGGTATGTTCATACCCATGAGTATTCGTTTTGATCTCGTTTTGTTTTTTTTATGAATTTTAATTAAAAAACAAAAAAAATTATATCTTAGTAATGGCAATAATAAGATACTTTAAAAATCCTGAATTTAGCAATTTGAAGTTTTTTTGCGTCTTCAAATTCGACAATCGCTAACGCGAACATTTTCACTAACGTGAACTCCCTTGGTTTTAATTAGTTCGCGTTACCGCGTGTGCACTGTACTTATATTAAACTGAAATTCTCTGCTTCAATCTAATGTACTTCTTTATCTTCTATTCCAATCTCGCTCTCTCTCTTTCTCTCTCTGCAGCTTTGTTCACGCCGCTTCAGCCAATCTAGCAATCTACTATTGCATCAACGTACACACACCGGTGAGCGCCGCTATCAATGTGAGATTTGTGCGAATTTCTTTACCACATCGAGCAATCTGAAAGCGCACAGACTCACGCATTCGGAGCGTCGTGATTTCCGGTGTGCACAATGTGAGCGAAGCTTCAAATCGATACGTGAATTGCGCCGACACACGCCTGTTCATAAGACAATCAAGGACTTCGTGTGCGATATGTGCGAAAAGGCATTCACCAAGTCCAGCTATTTGGCTGCACATAGAGCAGCAATTCATCGCGGCATACGAAGGCATAAATGTGTGGAATGCAATAAAGTTTTCGGCAGCAGATCGAATTTAGTTTGTCATATGAGGTAATTAATGTTGCAATTAGCATTTAACTTTTGTAGTGTCTGCTTATTTTTAATATTATTTAAGAATACACAGTGGAGAAAAACCATTTCAGTGTAAATACTGCAGCTGGAAATTTAATCAATCTTCAACGCTTGTTCGACACATGAAGCAACACTTGAAAAGGTTTACTTATTACGCATATTTTATTTTTATTGTTCAAAACGGAATTCATATTGTATCTCTTATAATTACAGAACAACGATAGAGCTTAATACAATAAAAAACAATGAGGTGGCTGCCAATAATAATGAGCATTTAATCAATAACTTTTTGCATCACAGCAACACCGAGTTGATGGAGACAAACACGCATTCACCTAATTTCAGTATATTGCACTGCAGCGCCAATATAAGTAGTGGTGATGGTGGAATTTTACACATGAACTCGGCCCTTATGAATGAAGCTGGCTTAACAGCAGCCGCTGGCAACGATTCGACGCTGTCCACATCTACTAATAGTACTTTACAGGCTTATGATTTTACAAAAGGAGGCATTTTAGATTTTTCAACGTCTACACAACATCAGCAGCAATCAAATTTGTATTAAATGCCATGAATTCTAAGTGAATGACTTTCATTTCATTTAGTAGCTAACACATACTATTGAAATTGGTTATATATTTCCAATAGTGTGGCACTTGTGCGCGGTAATACTTGCTTCAAAGCGTAATCGAAATGTGTCATATCCACGAGTTCTGCATCGAAATCTATTTCCAAGCATCTTAAGCCTGCTTCCTGACAAACTGATACAATTTCAGCACCCGAATAGTATTCAGTTCGTGTCGCCAGGTTATGCACGTCAATATTGACCACAGTCTGCATTCGACTTAATTGAAGGCGAAAGATTTCCAATCGCGTAGTCATATCCGGCAAGCCAACATAGACTAGACGATCGAAGCGTCCGGGTCGCAGTAAAGCTCTATCAATCATATCGGGTCGATTGGTGGCAGCTATGACGATAACATTCTCCAATGCTTCAACGCCATCCAATTCGGTTAGTAGCTGGGTGAGAACACGGTTATTTACAGAAGTGCCCGAACCACCAGAACCGCCAGAACGTTCACCACCAATTGCATCGATTTCATCGAAGAATATGACGGAAGGCGCAACTTGGCGTGCCTTGCGGAAAACATCGCGTACTGCACGCTCGGATTCGCCGACCCACATCGAGAAGAGTTCAGGTCCTTTAATCGATAGGAAATTCAATCGACTTTCCGTTGCTATAGCTTTAGCTATCATTGTTTTCGAGCAGCCCGGCGGACCGAACATCAGCAGGCCACGCGGTGCCTTTATGCCCAACTTCATAAATTTTTCTTGATAGAGCAATGGCCATTCGATAATTTGTTTAAGTTTCTGCTTTAGCTCCATTTGGCCGGCAATATCAACCCAGCGTACATTCGGATTCTCTATGAGTACCTCGCGCATAGCAGATGGTTTTACGTATGCCAACATGTCGATTATGTCTGACTTAGTTAATGGTTGTCTTTGACGCGCCACTTCTTGTGCCCTTTCCTCTCGTTCTTCCTGTACCCTTATGTCTAAAATGTTCAGTAGGCCAAACGCATTTTCTCCTAGCTCATCTCTTTCTGGAATTTGTGCCCACAGGTTTAGCGGATCTCTTGTTGGTCCTAGTGACAGTGACGGTTCATCTGATGTTAAAACTTTCAAAGCAGCTTTATAAACGAGATTTGCCAGATCGGCGCCCACATAACCATGTGTTATATTTGCAATCTCCTCAATATCCCTACTTCTTAACGTATGATGAACTTTAAGAAGTAAACATTTCAAAATTTCAAACCGCTCTTTAAGCGTTGGAGCACCAATCTCAATTTCCAAATCGAAGCGTCCGAGGCGACGTATGTTCGGTGATAAATTATCAATTTCAGATGTTGTTGCGATTATGCAAGTGTGTTCGCCTTCCTTTTTGCTATTCAACGTATCGAGCAAACTCAAAAAAGCTGTAGAAACACGTTTGCTTGTGTCGTTGGACTCTTGTTTCGGGCAAAGATTGTTTATATCTTCAATTATTATGAGCGTTGATTTGGGGTAACGTTCGTATGCCGCTTCAAAATATACGGCGAGATTTCTTTCAGTTTCACCAAGAAATTTACTATAGATAGCACTAGTGTTTATACTAATGATTGCTTCGACATCGTGGCGCATATTATGAGAGATTAAACCGCAAACCATGCTCTTTCCGCAGCCAGGAGGACCATATAACAGAATTCCACGCGAAATTTTTACTCCTGAAATAAAAAAAATTAAATTGATGAATACTTTTCAAGGCAAGATGACGGGGCCAAATCCAAACTTGATACAGTTATCAGAGTCTGAATCCAATTGAGTCTATTTGTTTTACTGTTGTAACTTTAGTAACCCATTTTTTATACATATGGTATGTATATCAAAAGGACCAAAAATAAAATATAGTATTTTGTTTTTTCGGCAATATTTACCATTTGGTACTTCATTCGATAAAGCACATTTCACGGAGAACTTAAGTAAAGCCGTCTCTTCACGGAGTCCTCCCACCTCTGACTTCCTTACCTCCGCCACTTTATCACATGTTGGATCATCTTTCTTTCGTTTATTGTTATGTTCTATTTCGATACGTGTGACCTCAGATATTTTAAAGAAATGTTCACCATTCTTTTTGGTTACATTCTTATTTTTATATCGATCCTCCAGTCTCCTTCTATCGAAATGACTCCATTGGCCCACAGTCAATACAAGCGGCCTATTGAAGAAGGTAACACGCAAGTGGCTGCCCACTGTGTATATGGTATTTTTAAATTCATGTTTCAGAACACCCTTCAAAGTTTTGCATTGCGATTCATCGAATTCAGTAGGAATGTCAGTGGGTAATATTTCCAAATTTAATACTTTCGCTGGCATAACAGTGTCCCCGTGCGGTAGGGCACATATTTTAATCGTGAACCTTTTCATATGCGACCAGTTTAAATTGTAATCTGCAAATTGAAATTGATTGAAATTATTGGCGTGCATAAACAATTAATGCATATGCTGTAAACCAACGTACCCTCAACTGTAACATATGTCGTTAATAGAAACTTTTCTGCCAATGGCCAAACCGCTCTCACCATAACAGGCTCATCTGGACGTTCAAGTGTGTGCACTCCCACATTCTGTCCAATGTGGAATTTGGCTGCACGCATTGCTCCCTCCGACATGAAAATTAAATTATTAACACATTTAGGTGGCGTTCCTTTTAGCTCCTCCAACACAAATGGTAGACCCTCCACATCATTCGTGTATATAATGCCATTACGTATGTAATCCAACGGTGCATCCTTTGCGATTGGACACACTTCCTTATGAGGTTCACGTTCTTTGGATATTATATGCGAGTCACATACTTGACAGTAATGCCATAATTCTACGGGTGTTTCTGGTGATTTGCTTGCATATTTTTTTGGAGGCATTTTTATAAAATAAACCTAATTGTTTCTGTTATTATTTTGCCGATTTGCTATTGGTAAACTAATCTCGCACACGTGCCACTCGAAGCGAGAACAGATCAGTGTTGCATTGGCATAAAATATAAAAGTACTATCGTTTTCAATTATTTTCTAATTTTATTTTTCTACACTCAAAAAATTAAAAAAAAAAGAGGATCACTTCTTATTTGTCCTTACTCCATATTCATATTGTTTTCGTAACGCTCTTATGAATTGTCTGCCATGAATTCGTAAACAAAGAAAGTGCAACAAACGAAATACGAAAACTGAAGGGGTTCGTAAAATTCGAAAAGTTTCATTTATATAAAAATTGCATAGTAAAGTTATGAACACAATAGCTCTGACAGCGCATTGTCGTTGCCGCGCCCAATGTGTTCCTACCTTAGAAGAATACATTCCTTTTTTCGTATTTCGTGTCAGTTGCATATGCAAAAATCGTTCTCTGTCGCACTTCTATTGTCTCTCTTGTTTGTTTTTCCTTTAATTTTATATAGGTGGAATAAAAAGGAAAAATAACCCATTATTATGTACTACTAGCGGACCCCATGCACGTTTCACTATACATAATTAACGTATTGTTGCTAAAAGAAATGATATTAAAAACGTTTTTCCTGAACTACCAGGAGCATCCAAAAAATTAAATCCACCACTTCCATCGTTAACAGCATGCATAATTGTTTCATATACTATATACATTTGCTTGAACGTTGAACGTGTGAATTCAAGGTATTCGAGTCATATTGGTTTTCACGTTCTAATTCTTGATTAAATATGTCATGCATGGATCGATTTAGTGCTGCCATTCCTAATTGTGCTAATGCTTTGCTTGCCATCATCAAACACAAATCTTCAATCAGAATCAATGCCTCGTTATAAATTGCCGGTGTAAAATCCATTTCAGGATTGGAATTGATTCGACTCAGTCTATGTAAAATATCTGCCGACAAGTAATTTTGATATTTTGTCCACAAATCAACTGGATTCGATGGATTACACGTAGTCAAAATAATTGCAAATAGCGAACGAATTTGTAGTGGATGGGCAGATACTGATGCATCTGCTAATGTCCCATCTCAATGCGTATCATGTTCCAATAAATCTAAACTTTGACATGCTTCACGATATGTTGTACAAACATGTCCATCAACTGTTCTTAACTGCTGAAATGATATTGGTCCACGATCATTGATCAAAATAATATAATATAAAATAAAAGCATTCAACATTATTAGGATGAATAGTATAAATTCGCCCTACCAAATCAGTTGAAAACAGATTTACATGGCCATCAACTCGATTCCCTTGCTTACGACGTTGACATTCTTTTTTTTTTGTTGAATTCCATGTAATATATCTTGGTACTTCTGCATACAATAACGTTTTAGCAACTTGAAAAATGTTGTCAATGTCGTTTCTGGTGGCGTTTCCGCTCTTTGCGCTGCATTCTCCAAGGTAAAATACACACGCTGTCCGTTTTCAAGATGAAGAACAGCTAAATGCTGAACGTTTGGGTAATGTTCATGTATCGAAAATGAAAAACAAATGATTTCGTTAAAAAATATGACAATAAAAACATGAAATAAAAATACATTCCTTATGGATGTGTTTCAATTTGAAGTGATTGCGTTGAGGGAGGGGTTCAAAAGTTATAGGCATTTTACTCTTTTTGCGGGCGTGGCATTGGGCGGATAAATAGCCTATGTCCGTCAGAAAAGCATATACTTTTACATAAAAGTTGAATTTTGCTGAAAAACAATCGAACAGTTTCCGAGATCATTCATCACGCACATAACATATCTTCATTTTTATATATATAGATAGATGTGGTACTTAAAAAAGGAACTAATTTGTATAGAAAAATAAATACGTACCCAAAATGGTACGATAGTAAGTAGTAGTTATGCAACTGTGGAACAGATACGTTGGTTGCTGTTGTAACTATTGTGAATGTTGTTCAGTGTGAACTACTTCCTTAACCTTTGATGTGTGACTTCATGTGAAGATGTGGATTATCAGCACACATAGATAAAAATTGTATGACACTGGAAATATTTTTTGCATTTCGAAGATTGAAAACGAATTTATGTTGGATTGTAATTAAGTTGGTTAGTAAAGAATAAAATTATTGAAATAGGGTGATTGCGTTTGGATGGTCAACATAGAAGAAAGTGGTGCAGGAGGTTGGGGGGAATTAACTGATTCGGTACGGACGGGAAAGTTTTATCGCATGTGAATTTTAAAAATCATATTACTTTAAAACTTATAATCATAAAAATGTAAAATCTCTCATTTATAAAGCATTACGTTTTTGTTATTTCGGTACGGTTGGGAGTTTTTTTATCTCTTCTACTTATATAAAAATACCTATGGATTGGGATTATTTTATCCCAGGATATTTCATTTACAGGATCTCCTAAAGTTATAATTACTTCTCTTAGAAAGTTATAAGGAACTCAATTATATAAGAATTTTTGGACGCAACTCCACCCCGTCAGCTCCACTTATCGTTCCGTTTAAATAATAAAATTTAACCATTTGAGGGCTATAGAATATTACACATTTATTGCTTGCATTGGATTAATTATGGAGTAAACAAAAAATTATCATTCCATTCTTCTTTAAATGGTACAACAGGCAATGGAACAGACTAGACCGAACTTTTCGTTTCTATATTTGTTATGTGTGATATATTAAGACACGAAGGGAAAAGAAATACACTTCTATGCCGAATCCGAACGGCGAAGTGAAAAGCAATTCTTAGGTAATTTGTCGTGTAGAAACATTTGGAATTTTCTACTTTTTGATTTTGCCCCCGCTCCCCATACTACCAAGTTACTCTAGCTCCGATTGATTTTTTTAAAAGCTCAATCTCATCACGAGATTATTTAATTTATCATCAGAGAAATCTTTAAAATTCTTGGGCAGTTGAAAACACAGTTCAACCCAGTTAAAGCCACCATGTACTTATTTATTTGCCAAACTATCTTTAGTTAATTTATTGAAAACATTCGGTAATCGTAAGCATTTAGTACAAATATGAAGAGCAGAAACACAAAATAAATGTTTTTATAATAATAAATATATTCATGGAATGATATTTATGAATATGGACGCTCGAAAAACCACTTTTAATTCAACCTAATATTTGACCCCAATCCAGTATAATAGGCTTTTTTCGATTTCACTTTTCAATCTAAATTAGATATGAAAATATGTACGTGGAGCTGGAACTAGGAGTGTGCATTTCTTATTGTAAAAGTAAGTCAGTTTCCGAAGCATTCGCTGACATTAAATCACGTTCCAATTGTGTCGTTGTTGCAGCTGTTTGATTTAAAAACAAATCAAAATCATATGAACCATTTTGAGCACCAATTGAATCCTTCTGATTCGTATGATTCGTAATTGTTTGCGGTGTCGACATAAGATCAATGCCAAAGAGACCAAGCTCCTTCAGTAGCGTCTCGTTTGATTGCGTTGCAGCAGCTGCAGCAGCATCATTGCCATCAACATCCACAGTCAAAAGTTTGTCCTGTTCTGAGTTCACCAGTACGGGAATAGTAACCACTTGCGCTGGCTCTTCAACAGCTTCCAAACCACAAATAACTTCTGCTCCGCCGATTTTAACATTATCATGTTCTTTGATATTTTCAATATCCTCGTTATCATCATCTGACTCTTGTTGTGGTTTCAATGTGCTGGATTTGCATTGAAAATCGGTTTCCTTGAAGTCGACTTCAATGGGGAAGAGTGGCGGTAGTGTATCCATACGTTCCACTACGGTATTATTCAGTTGTGCCAAACTTGCCAGCAAGCTGCGCAATTGATTATTAAGATCGGTTGCATGTTTACACTCTAGCAATTCCATTTTCTCCAAGACATCAGTTCGTAGTTTAGCAAATTTATTCCGTGCATCCTGACGGCAACGCAATATCAGCCTGTACTCATAATTGCCCGTCTCGACGCGATAGAGCGGCTCCTGCAGCGCAATAAAACTATTCTCTTCATCATCCATCTCTTTCACCTTCAAACAATACGAAAGGTAGGTAAACTTTGCATCTGCATAGCGTCGCACTGTTAGCTTTGTATCGGGTATTGCTTTATTCAGGTATGTACCCAAATCAGATAGCACCGGCTTAATTTGTTTAATAATATTTAGGCCGTCCTTTTCCAAGTTACGATGAAACTCGCCGAACGACCGAAACGCTTCGGAAGCTCGTTTCTGTGGCTCACGAGCGCTTATTTGCGTAAAGCAATCACCAAACAATTTGTACGTTTGCAAGAGATCGTAGTAAGCTTTCAGCATGCGTCGTGCATGCTCCACCAAACCCTTATACATTAGTTCAGTGCCTTCCAGTTCTTCCAAGCGCTTAACCAGCGAATCATTACAGAGTATTGCACGCGATAGGCCCAACGAATCGGCGGTATTGCTTGACATACTATCGACAATACGATGTTTGAGCTTCTTTAAGATTATATCCAGTGATTTGCCCTGCTCGGGATCTGCATGCAATTTATTATAGTGTATAATGACTTCAGTTGAGGCGCCCTGTATCATTTTGGCCACTTCCACTTTAGTTTTACCCTTGACACTGACCGAATTTACGGCCAACAGTTCATCGCCACTACGCAGAGAACCTTCACGTGAGGCGGGCGTGCCGTCAAACACCTAAATGATATTCAAATTTTTATTAGATTCGAATGACTGGAGATAACTGATCGATTGATTACCTGTACAATGTATAGACATGGACAAATGGGTGCTCCTCCACCAATACTTATGCCAATTAGGTTACTTTGATCCTTTGTAATAACGACGGAACTCGTCGTTACTGTCATGCCCCTATTTTAGAAATTATAAAGAAGTTACAATAGCCAAAGATTCAATTAATCTAAGAATTATTTATAAGTATAGCAGAAGTTGACCTACAATAATAATGCAAGGAATATTCATGTAAATATGGTACATGGGAATGACAAAATATGTATTTATATGTACTAGATATGTACAGGGTGCTTTTTTTAGAAATGTGGTAAGAAATAAAACGCATATAATTTAATGTAATGGCCAAGAATATAGCTTTATTATAAAGATAAGGATTTGCCATTATGTTTTAAAATTTCGATTTCGGGCAAGTGGCCGCCGCATACTTCAGCGTCAGGCTGGTTCGAATAAATTCCAGTCGAGAGGCCCAATTTTCGGCCACTTTTTGCAGCAATTCTCTTCCAAGGAGTCAATCGTCTCGGGCTTATCTGCGTAGACAAGCAACTTCACATAATCCCACAAAAAATAGTCCAGCGATGTTAAATCGCACGATCTTGGAGGCCACGCCACAGACCCACGACGCGAGATAATGCGCTTACCAAAAGTTTCCTTCAATAAATTGATTGTCATTGTTTCGTTGGCTGTATGGCATGTAGCGCCCTCTTGTTGGAACCAAAGTTCGTCCACATCAACATCCTCCAATTCAGGCACGAAAAAGTCATTAATCATGGCTCTATAGCGTTCCCCATTGACTGTAACATTATTACCGGCTTCATCTTTGAAGAAATATGGACCACTGATTCCCTCTGCCCATAGAACACACCAAACAGTGACTTTTTGAGGATGTAACGGCGTCTCAACAATGGCTTGTTGATTATGATCACTCCAAATTCGACAATTTTGCTTATTAACGTACCCATTCAACCAAAAGTGAGCTTCATCGCTGAACAAAACTTTCTTGTGAAAATCGGGATCGTTGGCCATCTCGTTTTGGGTCCATTCACCGAACGTGCGACGCGCTTGATGGTCGTTCGGTTTCAATTCTTGAAATGGCAAATCAAACTGAGCATAAATCAAGTGACAGCTGTCAAAAAGACCAACTCCGAAAAAAGGATTTCCAGATTGAAAACCACACTTCTAAAAAAAACACCCTTTGCTAGATAGATAGCTAGTATACGAGTATAATGAATTAAAATTTAATAGAAATAATAAAAGTACTGCGTTTGATTCGTCACGAATACTCAATTCGCTTAAAGTCGCTTATTATATTTCGGAGTTGTATGGGAATACAACAACAAAATAGGGTGAAAATTGCTTGCTTTGCGGCGGCGATAAGTTAGCAGAGAGTGACGAATCGAACGCTCTTTGAATTCATAATAATGAATAAATTAGTTTATAATTTCACAAAATTTTGTTAAAATACATTTTTTGAATTTATTATTATATATTATTTATTCTCTTTTATTAGTTAGTATCTCTACCATTTGCGTAATTATACATTTCTAATTTATGCGACCACATGTTTCATGTTGTCTTTTATATATTACAGGTATTTCATATATGTAGGGATTTCTATCTGAAAGATGCAAAACGCGAGCTAATAAATATTACAAATTGCTAGCAATTTCTTAACTAAATATTTGGAGCAACATTAACTTAGCTAGGGGAAGTTATGTACTCGTACATACTTATATAATGTAATGTACTAGTTAAGTATATAAAAAATTGAATTAACTTACACTTAAGAACTGGTATAAAAAGTTCTGCAAATGTTGAAACTATTTTATGAAATTATAAATAAAAAAAAAAATAAAAAATGTGACAAATTAGCAGCCACAATGGCTATCGATCGATAGCCATTTTCCATGTCCTGTGATTCCATTCCCTCTCTCATTCTCCCTCCTTCTTTCTCCCACCTATAAATCTTCCTTCCAATCAACACACTGCTCTGCATACATAGGGGTACACCCTGTATGATATGTTGAATGTATCAATAATGAAAAAATAAAAATTAAACCCTCGACTGAAATGCTATAAGGTTGTGGGAGCAGACGGCCTGTCTCAGAAATTGCATGCACGAATTCTTATGCCGAATAGAGTTGGATGAAATTAAATCCCCAGTAATGGGAGCCTCAGCGTACTTTGTGGTATCGAGCGTACTTTATGATATACCATATATGGTAGATACTTATAATTGGACTTTATCAATGTGTTTCGTAGAAGATGGGACCATTAGCTGTACGCCGACACTGAAAACCATTGAACAGAATGCATTGGCCAAGTCAGCATTTGTATTACTATATCCTCTGCGTATGACACATATGATGATACATATGAACTGATACAGTGAAATCCATTAGGCATTGGTTATAAATATATTATTTTATTTGTAATACCACACGCTTTTCCAATTTGCATAATAAATCAACTTTCTTGATAATTAACATTCCAGAATTAATTGCAAATATTGCCAACATTTAACTTTACTACACAGAAGCTTCATATAAAAGCAAGTGATATACACTTGCTTCATTTGCCAAGAACATTTTACAATCTCAAGTTCAGTTCAATCTCAAGTTCCTCATGCGAACGTTAACATTGCTATTGTCGATAGCATACGCTGTAAATACAATGGCAAGGCCTGAGCATGAATGGAGGAGAATTAAAAGATTGGATGGTGGTAGTTCAGGGCTCACTTCAGAAAGTTTAGAGTTTTCAATAAGCTCAGATAGCGAATATATAGATCCAATATGGATGAATCCAAAGAAGACGAATAAGTTCGGTCTTGAGAGTGAAGATTGTGTAGACGATACAAATAAGTTTAATATAAAACCAGAAAACCCGCAAAATCCTGGAAAAGCAGTTAAGCCCGAAAACTCAGGAAAGCCAGGAAAGAAAGAGCACAGTTCAGAAGGCTCAGAGCTCAGTTCAGAAGGCTCAGAGCTCAGTTCCGGGCTCCGTTCAGAGCTCAATTCAGAAAGCGGATATGTAGATCTAATACGTATTATGCCAGCCAGCACTGATGAGTCCGGGCTTCCAAATAATAACTTTCTAGACGATACAAATGAGTCCAGATCGTTCGATATTGAACCAGGACAACCACCAAAGCCGGGAAAACAAGGAAACCTGAGTCCTAACAGCGACAACAATTATGCTGATTGATAAACTAATCGAAGATGTGAAAAGAAGAAAATGATATAGTGAAAAATTGTAAATAAACTTAATAATTTAATATGTAAATCATTTCAATGTATTTATTAGCTAATTAAATAAACTGGTAAACTGCTATTAAAAATATTCATTTATTAAAATTATGTCAAGTCGACGGTAGAAAAATAAAATCAGCATACCTACGTGGTATTACAATGGTCCTCATGGACCTAAGTTTGTCTTACTAGAGGACCGCCGTTCTAACCTAACATAAGCTATTGAGAATATGTAGCAGATCTAGCTTTCAAATACAATTACTAATATGTAAATATGTAGGTTTTAAATATTATACTAAGTCTGGTCGAGACTACTTTAGGTCAAAAATTGAATGTGTGTGTCCTGTTGATCCTTTATTCGCTACATACACCACTTACTTCTTGGCATATCCCTTGAAATCGAACGGTTCCTCCGAAGCCGTAGAATTCAATTGTACATATGTTTGTTGGCGATTCTTCCCTTCTTGAAACATAAATATACCATATACTATACATACCATATGTATGTATAATTATAAATTGAAAAACCCCAAACCAGAAACTACTTAAAAATTTCCAGAACTTTCTGTACCGATTCTTATGTACTAGAACTACTTGTTTGCTTTCGAACAACAGTATCTATGCATATAACGTTGACAGAAGCATTCCTAGTATTCTAGCAACTGATTAAATACATTTGCATTTGCTCGACTCAATTGTGCTCGATTATATGGAATAGCTTGAATTCTTTAAATTTTAAATTCAAACTTACAATCGCTCTAATTCATACTTTTGTCTAGTAATATCGGTACTGAACGGGCCAATATGTTGTTGAGGGCCCGTGCAAATAACAGTTGCATCATTGTTATCATCGCTTTGATGGATTTCAGATATGTTCGTATCGATTTCATGGCCGTAAGAAGTTGAAGTAGTTGGTCCCGCCTCAATGTGCTGCTGGCGCTGCTGTTCCAATAGGTTCGGCTTTGAACTTTGTGAAAAATGGTCAATGTGCGTGATTTTGCAACATATTTTCTTCTTATTTTTCTTGTATTTAGTTTAGTATCTATAACAAATGCCAACGTACTTACTCTTCGATTTGCAGCAGAGGCGTATTAACATCCTCAGTGGCTTTAGCGCTTTAACGTGTTAGTTATAGTTATTTAGCACGTTAGAGAAATATTACGTAATTTGTGCAATAAGTGTGTGGGTACGCAGAAAAGACCATTTACCATATACAAGAGGTTAATTGAAATTAGTTAAAGAAAAATTAGTGAAAAGTATGAAATTGTAGAAAAAAAATTGATATAAATAAAAAACAAAGAAAAAAAAAACAAACAAAAGCAATCATAGTTGAACACACGCGTACGAATGCTTGTTTGTCATTGTAACAAATGATTGTTTAACTTACATTTTATCCTCTTCGAAAAAGAAATCATCGTCAATATCGCTTAACATTTCAGTTTAAATTTTCCTTTCCTGTTTTGCACTCTTTTTATTATTTTAATGTCCAATAAATAAAAAATTAAAGTCTGCTTTTCAGCGAAAACGAAAGATTAGAAAATGAGTATTCACAATATACATATATTGTGACACTCAGTAACAGGGTGGTACAGAAATAGAAAAATGGCTAATTTCACATAACAGGGATCAGTCGTTAGTATCAAATTGATACACATTTTACCTGTTTAACATGTGCCAATAAAACATCCAAGTTATAAGGCCCCTTATTTTATGTATTGTTATTCACAATGGATATGGAGGTAAAACATTTTAAGAAATATCGATAACAATAGAAATTTTTGTCAATCATTGCGGTTAGTCGTCGGAATCTTTTTTTCATTTTTACTCAACCTAAGAATATTTAACAACGAGAAGACAAATAATTGTAAATATTTTATTGAATAAAATAGTCTAACAGTGTTCAAAAGTATTAAATTATAAAATGTTTTTGATTTAAAAAAAATTATCGATAAGTTGTTGGAAATAAATAGAATTACTACATCCCTAAAACAGATGATCTAAATATTTGAAATTTAGTGCAACTTTTGTTATTAAATAGAAGATAAATGCCTGTTTTTTAGTTATTGTTTTTTGTTGTTTGACATTTTATATGTATTGTATATTCTGTGTTTAATTTTTCATGGCAAACTGTTATTTTTTTCGTTATTGAAAGTTCACGGGGATGTTAAGCAGCGATGTTAAGCAACATAATAGCTTGACATAACACCTATAAGTAATTATGATCTTTGCGGTTTTTGTTGTTGCTTGCCCGTACAATGGAAGAACCACGGTGGAGGAGCACGCAGAAGGGGACGTCCAAATCTCCGTTGGAAAGACAAGGTGAAGGGCAACCTGACTGCACTTGGCCTTATCAACTGGCGCCAGCGCGCGCAGAGGCGACTGGCGAAGCTTTGTAGAAGCGGCCAAGACCGATCATCGGTTGTAGTACCAGTTAAGTAAGTAAGTAAGTTGTCCGTACAATTATCGGAAATAGTTACACTTAACTAGTTGTGAATGGCCAATAAAACGTAGCTAATAGTTCACATAAACAAATAACTAAAATAATTATAAAATTATTCTTATTGAAAATAAGAAATAATAGAAAATTCAATTCAATACCATATTTATAATCGAAAAATTTATATATTTTTAAGGACAATCAGATAAATTTTATGCCTAACTTTACTTTGTGTCAAATTAATATATCAATGACAGATTTGACAAATTTTAAGGATTTTTTTTAGATTTTAGCTAAAATTAAGTAGGTAAGTGTCAAAAGAGTTAAGCATATACTAGCTTAATTTTAATATATGCAGAAGCAGTGACCGAATTTCTAACTCAATCAGTACCGAAATGGGACAGATGCCCTGGCGTTGTATTCACCCACCGACCAATATCTCATAAGGATAACTTAGCCAAGAAAAATATTTATTTTCTATTTCCCTGCTTCCAAGACTCGGAAACTACATATACCAAATAATTATGTTGAGTCTGAGTCTTAAAAATACAAATGATTTCTGTACGACCAGTAGTTGAAAATCTCTTTTAAGTCATATTCTCAAATATTTGAGTCTTAATATTACAAATAATTTCTGTACGACCAGTAGTTGAAAATCTCTTTTAAGTTATACTCAAATATTTGAGAATAACCTTACTATGGTAAATAAATTAAGGGTAAGGTTAACACCAAAATCTCTACATATATACTACATATACGAAATTTTTTTCATAGAATGGTCATGGCTCCAGATATTTAAAACTGTCAGGTTTAAAAATACACCCTGAATGGGTCTACATTTCATCTAATGAGCCAAAATTTTTAAACAATTGGCCTATTCACAATATGGGAAATTTAATTGAATTCAAGTCCAATGAATAGGCAACAGCTGGCCCATTCACAATATGGGAAATTTATTGCAATTCAAGTCCAATGAATAGGCAACATCTTTTTATTGTAAAATACTAACATCAATGCCAAGGAAAAAACATTCGTAAATGAAATTCAATTTTACCGTGTGTCTACTAAAATTTTACTCTCTTCCTCACTAATATGCTTAAATTTTATCGTACGCAAACAAAATTGTGGGAATATTTTGTTTCTATTGAACAGTGAAAAAACTAAATAATTGGAAATATAAATGTTAGGTACATACTTATTAGAATAAGGTAAAACTATACTACAGCAAATAAAATATGGCAACGCGTTGATGCTGATTGTAGTCTGGCAACTTCCTCAATAAGCTTTCCGGATTTCGGAAAGAACTTTTCTCATTGGAAAAATCCGATTTTATTTTTTAATTTCTAATAAGAAAAATTAACCGTAATTTCATAAAATATGTTATAAAATTAAAGTGCTAAGTGCCGTGCATGTAATGCATATGAAATTTAGAGAACAAATGTAAAATATGTTGGTGAAATATATGAAAATCTACAATGAGAAGAATTCTTAGTGATTTTTTTTCTGAAAGTGAAATGACATTTTGAGTTTGGGACGAAAGCGGGCGGCAGCCATTAAAGAACTTATTCGTCGTTGTGTCGGAAGATTGTTGGTGTTGTTGTTGGGTTGCTCGCTCGTCGTGTGTGTACATATATATATATAGTCAAGAAGAACACGGAGCTGCGGCAGAGGGCAGCGAACGCGGTTTACTCAGTCTCAGTCGATGCAAACATCATCGTCGCATTGAATACAACAACAAATAACGTAAGCAAGCATTTATGCACATACTATTTGGAGGGGAGTGGTGGCTGATGATGAGTTAGTACTCTTGTATTGTCGTAATTATATATGTATATATATTCATAGTGGATTGAGAAAATGTAGTTATAAAATAGTAGCAACAGCAGTATTTATATTTATTATATTTTCAAACGTAATTATTAATTATATTAGTTTTGGTATATTTAATCAGTAAACTAATTCATGCATTATGTATTTTTGTTGACAAAAAGTGCATTGATGGTATTGTTTGGAAACATATGTTAAAAATTCGCTTGAAAAATTGTAGCTTTTATAAGTTTTGACCTTTGTGAGCATGCGTCGTCTTCGTTAGCTTCGTTGTTGCAGTGCTGCTAAAGTAGCGTCAACGTCGACGCAGCACTTAAGAGGGGAAAAGAGAATGATGTTTTAATAATACTCTTTATTTGAATCATATTTATATTGGTGGGGAAAAAGGAGTGTATTCCAAAGTTTAGTATGATTTATGCCCAATTAGCTTTTGTTTATAAACAAAAAGATGAAATTTTGTAAATGAGTGATTCTATTGAGATGTTAATAAGTTGTTTAAACAGTTGTTGCTATTCTGTTTGTAAAAGCATTGATTTTTAGCGCCAAATTTCTGTTTGATTAAAAAGGTGATATTCATAGGTGATTGCATAGTTTGATTTATATATAAATGATTTTATAAAAATTTTACTTTTTCACTAGAATTTCACACGATGCGGCCGCGGCCCCTATAAGTTCACATTCTTATATCCGCGGCTGTTGTTTGCCACTACCTTTCCCAATAAGAAAACACAACACTCGTCTCAAAATTCCCCTCACCGTTTTACGCTGCGCATTCAGTGGGGAATGAGCAAATACGCTGAATTAAGAAGTCATTCTCTGCGCTGCGGGCTGCGCGCTACTTCTCTGCTCGCGTTAAGCTCTGCGTACTCACTACGGTTCGTTTTCGTCTCCGCATTGTCGTCGATATTCTCCACCTCATTCATAGCAATGTTTAGTTCAGTTCAGTCTACGCACACCTTAACTCGTCTCACCTCCGCCGTTGACGTATATTCGTTAGATTTTTTTTTGGATTTATTTTCTTGAACTTATTATTGCCTACTGACAAATAAAAATTCTTTCTTCCCCCCCACCACTGAAGTGAATAACTCATCTTTATTTGAATAAAAAGTGTATGGCGTTCGAATAATTTTTAAGAATTCAATATTTGCTTTTGTATTAACAAAAATAAGTAGTACATAGTTTGAAAAATTAAAAAGGCGTAGCGGAACACAAAATAGTACAATGTATTTGTGTAATAATATTTAGCAAAATATGGTGCAATATTAAGCAAATTAAATTGAGAGCGAACTAATTGTAAAAATCAACTGACTCGTAATCAGTACGTGTGATTGTCATACTTTAAAAGCGAAGCGAAAAATAACTAACAAAAAAACTATAGCAAAGAGTAAATTAAAACGTACATATTTATATAAAAAACGACTTATTAACGTCATCGTGTCATTCTGGTAATTGTAGATATGTATTAAGTAAATTTTTTTGTATGTGAATTAAAGGACAGGGTTGCATTCGTGTATAAAATGCTTCAAGCATTCGATACGAAAGCTTACTGTAAGTAATTAAATTTAAGTGATCGATAATGAAAATACAAACTTTTTCTTATTAGAAATATAAATATCTTTTCGCGGTTTTTTCAAAATGCTAGTAGTTACATGCATATATGATAAAACAAATTAATAAATAAGTATTAATTGATGATTTAATTTCAGTATTGTTAACAATTTAATTTGAATTAATTTTAATTTTTTTTAGTACCTTTAAGTAACATATTTAAATCATATTATTAGTAACTACAACCCTCCATTTTTTGTATTTAACTGTACTTGAACTAAACTTTTCATTTAACAAAATTGTTGTTTTTCCTTTTATTCTCTCTAGTTGTCTATTTATTAAAAAGTTATGAAATGCACTCTAATTGAATAGTATAATGAGAAACAAAAATTTATAACTCTTAAATAACCAAAACGAAAAATAATAGAGCCGATACCTATGTACGTAGAGTAGAGAACAACAACCTACGAAAAGAAATCTTAAAATATGAGTATTTTTCACTGAAGAAAAAACAGCGCCAACAATTGTTAAATAAAAAAAAAAAAAAAAAAAAAGGAGGAAAAAACTTGATTTTTTCATGTGTGCTTTTTGGCTTTTTTTTTTTTAACTCGAGATTTGCTTTGCTTTTGTGCTTTGTGCGATTCACTTCACATCAGACATCAGTTCAATTCTTTTTACGAGTTTTCCTCAGTACGTTGTTCGTAGTCATCGTCTCCAACGTCGTGCCGTCGTATACTTTATTGGCGGGCGCATTTGTTGTTCTATTCTAGCTTGATACGGCGGGGCATTGGCGAGAGCGAGAGGAAGCTTTCTGAATATAAATACACATACATACACACAAATCTACATAAAAAAAAAAACACGAAAGTAGATGAGTAGATGAAGTGTACACAAACACATACAATTCCAATTTACAATTGCATTGAATGCGATACGAAAACGACGATGAAGACGAAGAAGCTGACGACAACGACAACGACGACGACGGTGTTGCTGATGATGACTACAAACGAATAGCGCTCGCTGTAACTGCGACAATAAAAACAATCTCACTCATTTAAATATTTTATTATCTTTATTATTTACAAAAAATGTATAAAACATTATATCAATTGCACCAGCCCCGAAACGAAAGAGAGCGGCGAGGGATTATAATTACATATCGCTCGTTTGCTGTAAGACTGTCATAAATAAAAAATAAAGAAAATTTGGAATTAAGTATACAAACTTTCTACTTAATTATTTAGTAACTTATATTCTGTGAAAAAATCATGTCAGTATCTTAAGAACCCCTTTACATGAGACTATGATTTGCCCTTAGCAATTGTATGGAGTGATAGGTAAATTGAGAAGTTGTAAATGTAAAAATTTATGTATTTTTAGTTATGACAGTCTTACAGCAAACGAGCGATATGTACATGTATTTTTTTTTATTGGTAAGAAGAAAATAAATCTTAATTTCATGCATGCAATCATGCATTTGATATCCAATATTTATCCAATATGAATATATTGTATTAATTATAGAATTGATCTGCCGGAAAGTGTTTTAATTATGTAACGAACTTTTAACTTTAACGAACGTATTAACTCTTTATAAGCTAAATCAAAACAGCTTTAGGTGGCGTTTAAAATTTAGTTTTTGTATATAGTGATAGGTAATCAATACGTATGGCCGTCGATACATTGGACATTTTAGACCCACAAAAATTTCATGGTGTTCGCATACAACCATTTCTGATTGAAGGTATCAGTCGACCTCACCCCTTCAGATGTCACTCAAACTTTGCTCATGGTATTGTTTTGGGCCAGTCTCACCAACACGATTTTCACCGCAATTGCGAAACGAACAATTTCGATTTACGAAATCATCTACATCTCAGTCATAGATAAACGAAACCTACTTCAGCATTTTTCCTCTGTAAGGTATTTCTTGTGGCAATTGGCTCGACTTCAGTCGAGTACGAGTTCACCGATATAGTTTTGTTCTGATTCTCAACGCAACCATTTCCAAAATTTATCTTGGGTCAGTGTTGGCTGGTGTTCTCGCAACAGCCAATCACTTAAGTCGGTATAAAGTGCTTTTATGTTTTGACTACTGCTTAAATTTGTCTACACTTAACAGAGTATACTCTAAGAAGGATTTGGGAATTGTGCTGGACACACTCTTTGAATTCAAGGATTATATTGACATCATTGTTAGTAAGGCTTGGCTTGTATGCTTGGCTTTCTAAAGAGAAACTCCACCGAATTTTATGAACCTTGCAAATTTTTTTAAACATGGATGTTATAGATACAAATAAGGCTTTTAACAAACTTTTATTGATTTCAAAAGCGTATTTTTCTTTTTCTCTCTAGTATAAAGTAAATAAAAGGATAATTCTTATTTTCATATATTTATTTCGGGTTTCAAAATATTTTAAAATTTCAACCACTTAAAAAAAAAAAAAATTTACTTTTTCTTTGACATTAGATAAAATAATATTGTAATCTTGAGCCTAAAAAGATTTCGATACACCTTTCAAGGCTACAACAGCTTCGATTCGAGTAGGTATTGATTCAACAAGTCTCTGCATTTCACCGTTTGAAATTTCCTTTTCCAAGACTTTTCCAAAATTATTCTTAGATCCACTTTATTCTGTGGTTTATTCTGAGCCATTTTGCGTTTCATCACGTGCAATAAATGCTCGATTGGATTTAATGCTCTGGAGAGTTTCCAGGTCAAACCATACGATCAATACCAAGGTGCTTGAATATTTAAATATAAGAATATGCTTGAATATACAGTTTCGGACAATAAAATAAGAACAACTTGTTCTGAAACCAAAAACTTTAAAAAAATATTTCTCTAGGCTTATGATAAATTTAAAAGATATTTACTTTTATTCATTTATTCCATAAGTTTAATTTTTTCTTAAAACAAAAACAAAATCGATTCAGTGTAAAAAAATAAATTTAAAAGTTAAACATAAAATCACATTTCAAAAGGACAAATCAATAAGAACACTTCAATTAAAAATATTGACTCAAATTGTTCACTAATGCTAATATTTTGTGGAATAGCCTTTGTTAATTAAAACCGCGGCAGACACCTTGTAGGCAGTGATTCCACAAGAGATGCGCAAGTAGCCTGGGGTATGGAATACCACGCTCTTTGAATGCTTTGCCACAATTCGTCTTTGTTTTTAGCTCTAGTACTGCCAATTTTCTCTTTGACAATATTCCACAAGTTCTCGATTGGATTAAGGTCAGGAGATTGTGAAGGCCAATTCATAACGGGAATTCCATTATGGGAAAACAATTCTCGCGCAAGGATTTGGGTCGTTATCCTGTTGCATTTACCATTTCAGGGGCATTTCCCATTCAACATAAGTAAGCATCACCTCCTGAAGGATTTTTACGTAAAGAAATCTGTCCATCATTTATTTTATCCAATATAGAGGGCCCACACCATACCAAGAGAAGCATCCCCATACCATGATGCTTCCACCTCCGTGCTTAAACGTCTTCCTAGTATATTTTGGGCTCAATTCTGCATTTTTCGGGCGTCTAACCCAACGTTTGCCATCACTTCCAACAAGATTCACATTGCTTTCGTCTGTCCATAATACGTTCGGCCATTTTTTTGCATTAATTGAATCATCCCAATCAATGTGCGCTTCAGCGAACTGTATGGGACACTTTCGATGTCTTTGTGTCAACACTAGTACTTTTCGTGCTGTTCTCCCATACTTTTTTTTTCCACCAAACGTCTCCTTACTGATCGAGCACAAATTTGAACCCCTGTCTCCTCTTTAATTGCGGCAGCTGCCTTAAATGGATCGCGTGCCGCCAAATTTGTATGCGATTGTCATCTGCACTTGTAGTTTTGCGGGGCCTACCTCTCTAGCATTGTTATTTTTGAGGTAATAAAGATTGGTAGACAAATGTCGAGGATCTGCTAATAGTTTTAGCTATTTGGCGGATGCTTTGTCCCTCATTTCGCAGTTTTCACGCTCCTCCTTGCTGCAGTGCTTTGCTCGACCCATTTGGCTGTGACATTACGGAATAGTTTACATTTAATTTGTAGAATTACCCTCAATGCTACCATTTAAATGCTTATCAGTACAAATTATAATCAAATTTAAGTTTTCTTTTTAAAAAATATAAATTTTTTCGTCTGCTGTTCTTATTTTTAATTGCCCCCCTTCGAATGCTTCACTTCAACTTTTTTGTTTGGGAATCCCCAAAAAATATTTAAATGTAGTATTGCCACCTAGAAATTTATAAATTATATACCATACCATTTTCTTCTCTATAACAATTTTTTGCCATAAGCAGTCCGGAAAAAAAATCAATGGAAACTTTATAGTGCTCTTATTATTTATAGCTCTTATTTGATTGTCCGACACTGTATATAAAAATAATGACTTTTTGGTATCGAATCAACCGTTTGTATTTCGGACTCATTTTTGAGGTCTGTATGTTTATTATTCCTCTGCTTATCTACAAATGATTTTTTTTTTCGCAAAATTCCGTCTTTCTTTTAAATAGCAAATGCATATACATAATTGCGATACCGTAAAAGAAATCGTAACAAAATCTATTCTATCTAACATGCGTTTCTAAAAAAAAACTAGGTGGTAAGATGTGCGTGACCGCAGGTGTACATTTGTACATATGTATTTATTTTAATGGCGAAATTTCTAATTTTCATATTTCAATTCTATTTCTTTGCAGATGAAATGAAGTGAAAAGTTCCGAAACCCAACGTTTTTTTTTTATTATTTAATTTAAAGTAAAATTAAAAAAAAAAATCTCAATAAAATTTGAGAATAAACAAATGAACCGAGTGCTTTAAGCACTTGAAAGAAGTTGAGGAAAATGTTTGCAGACACTTGTTTGGATATGGAATATGAAAATGCAAAAAACAACAATAACTGCCGGTGAGTCAGCGGCGGCAATAGAAACAAATACGGTAACTTCTGCAACTACAACAAATACAAATGAATCAAATTAACAGCGACAGCAATAAAAATAAAAATAAAAATAACACGAGAAACGAAAAAATCAACATTCACCACAGCGACAGCTACAACAACAATAACAGCAACAACAGTAACAGTTTTTGACTGAGGTGAGCTTACGTTACCATAAATATAAATACCTGAATTCTATCTTTATATAGTACATGTATTTATTATTTTTGCGTTTTGTGTGCTATCATAATAATTCATCGGAATAAAAAAAATAAATACAGATAAAATTTGTTGCATTTGGAATTTCATTTGGTGTCATTTTCTATTTTATTTGTTATTGCGTTTTATCATATTCTTATTTGCATTATTGGTAAAACACAAAAAAGAAAAAAAAAATCATAAATAGATTGCCTAATATATTTATATTTATATTCATATTTCATTAATTCATATATTGTATTTCAATTATACAAATTATATTTACTTGCAATTTTAGAAAATTAGTAGACTACTGAAATAGAGAAGTTTATTACGTTAATCTTAATATGAAATTGATACAAATTTTAAAACCGTGAATTGAATCAGAGTCTACTTGTAAAGTTTTGCTTTTTCTTAAAATGTTTCAATAATAGAACAATTCTCAATTGAGATCGTATGTTTGAAGGAGGGAACCTGGTTCCCCAGACTGGAACATAATGTCTTTATTGGTGTCCTGTGTGATTGCATTCCCTCTCTCATTCTTCCTCCCCCCTATCAATCTTCCTTCCATGCAACACAATGCTCAGCATAGGGGTACGACCTGTGTGTTGAATGTATCAAAAAAAAAAAAGAAGAAATAATGTGGGTTTGATTGCCGGTGTGCAAGAGGGCGAATGCCATATGACTTTCGGACTCCTTTGAAAGGGCTTAATAAATCGTCTTGATAGAATATAATATTATACTTGAGGAGGAATCTTATACTAAGGAGGTAAAATTTCGATTTCTTCTTTATGAGCCAACATGTATTGCATGGAATTTTTGTTTGTTTGTAATTTAAATGTGTTTTAACTACGTATTTCAGCGATCGATATATACACATCAAGGTATTTACTGTACTTTGCTAACATACTTTGTTTTCAATTTTTCATATGATTAGCGGATATTGTATGTATTTTTTAGAATGAATATTATACATGCGCATTTCTTTATTCCAATTTGCTACTGAGTCAGTTTTTCATCCAGGAATTTGTCGCCACTATGTGGGTTAGGATGGGTTAAAATAATCACAGTGTCATCTGAAAATGATAATAGAGATAGAACGGTCGTACTTCCCTGTTCGGAATACGGAAGGCACCAGAAAATTACTTCGTTATATAGAAGAAAGCTTTGTTTTTTAATTTGAAGTAAACAGATCTAGTAATAGTGACATCTTAACTGGTCTGTGTTGAGTTTTTTTTTTTGTTAACTTTACTTTACTTTTCATAGCACAACAGCCCATGGACGGCCTAGACCGAGCTTTTCGCATCCACTCATGTGGTGCGTGTTATATTTGTACATGAAGGGAAGGGACCTACAGTTTAATGCCGAATCCGAAAGGAGAAGTGAAAAGCTTTTTATATGCTATTTCTACTCTTGCAGATTTGCCATTGCCTGCCAAGATTTTTTTTAATTTTTGATTTTGCCTGTGCCGAGATTCGAACCCCGGACACTCTGCGTAGCAGTCCAACGCACTACCACTACGCCACAGCGACCATTTTTGTTAAACAAAAGTCAAAAGTCAGTGGGGCAATATGTTGCTCAATAAAATTTCGTGCAATCAATGGCAATTGATATGACTGGCCCCAATTTCAATGAAATCTGTGAACTGTGTCTCGGTGAAACTGGATCGTGCAGAACTGAACACTGCTTATATTGTTGAAGTGTTTGAAAGTACAGTTCAGGCCAACTTCATTATCCCTGAGGTTGTTTTTACAGAATTCGTTGATAAAATAAAGTTCAACTCTGAGTTAATTTCAGAAATGAGCTTTGGGTATATCGATTGAGTTAGTGCTTAATAAATCTTTCAATTGTTTTTTTTTTTTTGCTGGCTTATGCCATTATTTTTCATACCAAAAAAAACAGCTTAAGGATATTTATTTCTTAGAAATAGTCGGTAGTAGAATAGTTGGTGGAAGCATTTATTGAACAAAAGAACTCCAATATCAATGAAATAAGGAAACACTCCATACGTGTTACCATGAAAGTATGTTCATTTTTAGGTACCATCATATCACAATACATTCTCGTACTTACCTCCTTTTACAATAAACGTGTGTCAAACAAACACATGCTTTAACACGTTAGTGGGATCCTCTAAGTCTAGCATATGCCCTTGCTCGGACATTCCTTCGTTAAAGGGTTGCCAAAGTTTTTCAATTCTGCTACTCTTGAATCTTGCAAGGGCATATTTTCTGCCTTATTATTAATTATATTAAACTAAAATGTATGTATTTGAAGCACTACATTCTACTAACTGAAATGCAAATAATAGTGCATAATTTGTTTATCCACTCACATTGTAGTTCATATCACCAGAGCTTTTCATGTGCAAGCTCTTATATTTATCAACTAAATAAACATTTATTTATTTGTTTTCTAAATAAAACATAGGGTTGCACATAATAATATGCAAAAGTTTGGCATTACTTACTTCACAGTGATAACTACTAAAACATCTCGTTATACTTCGTCGTGTATACTTACAATACAACCAACAACAACAAATACAAGTTGTTAATGTGCGTATGTATGCATATGTTAATATATGTACATATGTATGTATGTATGTATGTATTTCTTCCTACCTCACTACTAAGTACTACCGTTTTGACGTTTGTATATTTTGTTGTGTACTCATACTCTTTTAACGTTTCCTTTATACATTCTCTATCTCATCTTTTTCCCTACTCTACATATTTCTCTCTCTCACTCTCTCTTTCTCTCTCTAAATCCTTACAACTTTTAATGTTAAGGTTGAGATTATGAAATTACAAATTGAGAGATTATATGATTTGCTTTTGTTTTTGTGCTCTCTTTACTTTACACTATACTATCTCCTTTTAATCGATTAGACTTCTACTATCTACTTAATATTTTAAATAAAAAATGTTCGCATTTTCTTTCCTCTCTCTCTCTCTCCATTTCTCTTATGCATTTTTATTGCTCTACAGTGTGCTTTAGAATTAGACTACACCACACCCCTGGTATTTGACTTTTTTTTTGTGTGTGCAATACACAAATATTTTTGAATCCTTATGCTAAGATTATTGCCCCCACTTTTTTCATTGGGGCTGATAATGAGCTCAATCTCATCAAAAATTGACTTGCCTTGCCTTGCCCTGCCTCTAAAAAGCCAAAGCATTTTGTTGCATGCGCGCGCTTTTCCTCCCTCGGTCCATTCCCCATTCTACGCTTTCGCCTTATATAAAATGTGGGCTTATTGTTTTAGCAAATTGACTATAGTGGTGTATGCATGTGTTTGTTCAGTATGTGTGTGCTAATATTTATGAACCCAGCAAAAAATGTCTAACCACTTTTCAAAATCAAATTTTTTGAATATATTATATTATATTAAATTTTACTCGGATGAATTAAGGCTTAACGCTTCAGTTTTCAAATTTTGTGTGTTTTTTGCTTTGTTTTGAAACAGCTATCCACTACACTACTGCAGCTGAACGTCTGTTTTGTTTATACATACATACTCTTAACACTTTTGTTTTAAATGTTTTTTGGAGAAAATAGAAAAATTTGTTTTCTTCATACCGTTAACAATTAATGTTAACTTTCGTTATTTTTAATTTTTCTTTTATTTTTGGTAATATCGAATTAACCTTAACGTCGTTAACTTTTTGGTTAACCCTATATTGCCCCCTTTTCCAGATTCTGTCATAACAATTCGTAGTTGCATTAGCAAATTCAATTTATTTGTATTCTTGAATCTAATAGGAATAATTTTAAATGTTGGCTCTTCCATTTTGGGAGCCGATTTCGATTTCAGCACATGATTTTTTTTTGGTATTTATCAATGAAGCTACGAATTTTTAACTGATACGACGGAATCCGAAAAAGGGGTGATTGACTTCCGTCTCTTTATTACTATTCTGTCTCGAAGTCACTATCAAGACAGTTAGTTTAGGAATTAGAAAACTAACTTGTTTTTTGCTGGGTACATAAAATGTGTAATTTAAATCATTTTTATGACTTAATGGTAAGTTTTTAATGTATGAATATTTGTCTGTATTCATGTGAATGGATAATCAAAACGATATGATATTTCATTGAAAAATCAATAATAAATTTACCACATTTGCCTTCGATTTTGTAAATTTTTAAATCAAAGCCAATAAGAAGAAAATATGGCATAATATAATGTTGACGACTTTTAATAATTATTCAGCTTCTAATAAAATGTCAAACAGTGGCACATGAAACTATTGTTTTTTGAACAATATGCTCTTAATACACTGAATTTGTAATATTTTCTTCATTAACATTATCAGAATGCTTTCATTTGAGAGAAAGGTAGTCCTTAGCACTTGAACTATGTAATCAAATCTGGTGTGGATTTTCTAAAGAAAGTACTTCAATGAGAGAACGGGCGACGGGTGAATTGCCTTTCCGTCTGTAGTAATATTCATATTCACTTCTTTCTGTTGAACTCACTTCATGAGTAGTTCATTATGTGTAACCGAAAACTATAGGCACTTTGAGTGCTATAATTGTTCCTCATATTAGTAAATTTGCTCTAAGCGACGGATACTCTATAAGAAAAAAGTTAGGTACATATGAATTCTATATTTTAGGTATTTAGGGATGAGCTTTATATTTTATAATAAGTATTTGTATGTATTTAAATTTATTGATAAATATTTATATGTACAGCTCAATAACTTAAGGTTTATTATATGTTTTCATGTAACTATATACACAACTGGACAAAATAATAGGTGTGAACAAATTTTTTTTCAAAAACAGGCTTGGCATTCATATATTTTTTATTATCCTTTAAAAAATAAATTTGTTTTCAACATAAACAAACTTCAGCGTCATAACAAAACATAAAAGGTTTTAAAAACTCTAAAAAATAACTTAAATTTTGGTTAATTCATAAAATACACAGATTTTCGATTGGACAGAATAATAGGTGTCAACAAAAAACTTAGTAATAAATATTGAAATTTTGCTAGTTATAGCCCCGCATTTTACTGAATTAGTAAGAACGCATTGACGATATCAAATTCCGAAAAGTTTGTACAGGAATGTTGTACCAAATTTTTTGAATATTTTCCCATAACTGCATTTTGTTTTGGCGTTTACGTTCTCCCCAGAGAACCATGCTATGACAACTCACGATGAATGTTTATGATCATTGTCCAGCTGAAATTTCCACAAAAGCGGCATATTATCCTCGGCATATGGTAACATTACCGTTTCCAACTAATCCTTATACGCGAATCTATCCATAACGCCATTAACTTGATGTATCGGACCAATACCTTGCCAAGAAAAACAGTCCCATACCATTAAGCTGCCACCTCCGTGCTTCACTGTTTTCGTTGTGAACCGGACGTCGAATTCTTTGCCTTTCGAGCGACGAACGGGTCTTTCCGTATCGTTATCAAACAACATTTATTTTTGTTTCATCGCTCCAGAGAATATTGCGCCATTTTTTTTCTCCATGCGAACCGCACCATGTTTTGTGAACTAATGCAAAATTTTTCCTCTTCTTCAAATTTGCAGTTCTAAGCAGAGGAACTTTGCGAGCAATCCTACCGGCTAGATTTGCGCTTGCTCGTGATACAACATTCCCAATTTCGCTTGCAGTTGTTCTGGGCAACTTAAACGCGTCGCGTTTAGCTAATGTAACGATACGGTTGTCGGTCGTATGCTCCACGCGTTTCAATAACTTTTTCTGGCTTGAGAGCATTTGTAACGAAATTCTGAGACCGTCTTATCGATCTGGCAATGAATTTGTAGGTTTTTCCTTTGTCTCGGAGCTGACGAACAAGTCTTCTCTCCCCTTGTACTGCTGTGAACTCCACGACCCATCTAATATTATTAAAAATTATAATTACTTACTTACTTTTAATGGCACAACAGCCCATGGAGGGCCTAGGCCGAGCTTTTCGCATCCATTCATGTTGTGCGTGTTAGATTTGTACATGAATGGAAGGGACCTACAGTACAATGCCGAATCCGAACGGCGAAGTGAAAAGTTTTTCATAGACAATTTTTACTCTTGTAGGTTTGCCATTGCCTGCCAAGAGGTGGTGCCGTGTAGAACAATTATTTGTTCTACTTTTTGATTTTGCCTGTGCCGAGATTCGAACCCCGGACACTCTGCGTAGCAGCCAACGCATTACCACTACACCACAGCGACCGAAAAATTATAATTAAACCTTTATTTAGTTCACTTTCATCGAAATCTAACCTTCTGGAACTAAATAACGCTTTAAATTTATTCACTTTTAATTTAAACCAAAACACACCTATTTTATTGTCCAGATCAATTTGAAGGGTGGACAAATACAAGCCGCAATATTTATCGAGAAGAACTTTTGTTGCGGGGATTCCCCCATTTCTTTCCAAAACAGTGCCACCAAACTTCAAAATTTGACTTTTGATTGTAGACCATGCCAATTAAATTTTTTCGTTCATTTTAAAAATTTTTAGGTTCACACCTATTATTTTGTCCAGGTGTGTATGTATAAACATATGTAAATAAATGCCAATACATACTTACATAAAAAACAAAAAGTACGTCTATATATGTGAATTTAACGATGTAAAGAATTAAATCAAATATTGTGTGTGCTTATTTATCATCATCTCATAAAACATTCATAGATTAACATTACGACAAAAGCAGCAAACACATCCACATCATCAGCTATAACAACAATTATGTACATTAGTAATAAAACATACTGAATTGGTAGACATTCTTACACACAGATGTATATACATACATACATACATACATATTTTTTGATACATAAAGAATATATTGTAACTATTCTCATTTTTCTCTTAACCAATGTTTAAACCCACACACGCTCACAAATACAAAAACTCAATAATGGAATTTGTCATCTCTAAAAGAAAAACAAAAAAAAACAAAATACAGTTGTTGTTTGTAATTGGTGTACATCGATTCTCTCGCTCTCATCATAATTTACTTTACATTTACTCAGATTATTGCGCTTAAAGAAAGAAGAGTATTTTGGAGTAAAAAAGGATATCATAAAACCTAAAAAAAAAAACATTAAACGAAATCAATTTTTAATTCTTGTGAAAATGTTGCAGTCACATATATCACAACAGCAAAGGCAATCACAACAACATCAATTCATGTCGTCTTCTACAGGAAATATTAATAGTAATAATGCTGCCACAACTGTCGAATCAGCAGCAGCACCAGCAACAACATCGATTGTTGTAAACGATGATGGCGGCAGCAATGCTGGTAATATTTTATCGCAACATACAATTACTTCTTCAATTAATTCTGCTATCAGCAGTGGTGTTGGTGTTGTGAATCAACAACAATCTACAAATATTTCATCTATTATCAATAAAACTTTAGCAACATCATATGCTGCAACACAATTAGCTCTACAGGAGCAACAAGCGCACATTGCAGCAACGTCGACAATCACTACGGCAACATCTACAGAAACAGCAACAATAGTACCACTACCATCATCGGCACCAGCAACAACAGCGACAACAACAACAACACTTTTACCAAATGCACAAAATGTAAGATTCTCTTTTAAACAACCACACACAGACACGCGCGCATTCAAATATGTATAAGGAAATAGAGTAATGCAGAAATATATTTGCATACATACATATTATATACAATAATACCATAATTATGTAAATTTATGTTTGATAAATACAGTGACACAATCACACACACACACACACACACACAATATTTGTTAAAATTATCGTTAAATTCTATTTACATATATTAAGTCAACTGTTGCTAATGTTGTTGTTTTATACCAAATTGCTTTTATGAATGCATCTGAATTAGGCAATATAATCTAATAAATTGCTTAGCGGTAGTTTTCGGTATCATTGATTTCGATCTCGATCTTGTATTTATATTTAGATTTACCATTACATAGATTTTATGTCTGGGATTCCCGCCATAGAGAGATCGATAGCGATTTTGGACTTAAGCGATTTTGCTATGTATCGGTTACTTTACATTTCAAATGGGAAAATTATAACCTTCTAGGTCGCCATATACTATTTCCAGAGCTGTAGAAGCTGACCATACTTTTGGAAACAAAAAAATAATGACAAATGTCTTAATACTTAATGTTTGTGACCAGAGAATATGTATATCCCATGATCTTGCATATTAGTATTTATGCTTTTCTAGACACCTGGTAAACTTAATTCCTCTAGATAGGCCAAAATCTACCTTCAAAATTAAATACAAATATTTGAAGTTTTTTGGTGAATTAAAGGATTTTTTCAGAAAATATTCACATCAAGGACCATTATTGAAATTATGTACAGGAATACACGATAAGATGAAAGAATTCAGAGAATTTGCAAAAATTTCCATAACTTTCAACTTTGAGATCCTAGTATAGTAACCCGTGAAGAATGAGCTAAACATTTTTAGTAATGAATATTTTTTGTTTTTTTTTTCAGTTGAATAAATATTGGGTCCTAACAAATTTCCAAGATCCAGAACAACAAGCAGCTGTACCATCCTATAATATTGGGATATCACAGTCACCAGCAACGACAGTCATACCGACTTTGGCACAGCCTATAGCCAAAGGGTCAACAGTTCCACTAACAACAACAACTGAAGCAAACGCATTAGCACCATTGATTGTTGCAAAGGAAACAGCTGCAGCAGGTGGCAGTGCAGGTGCGCTGCAGCTACCTCAATCAATGCTAACAAATGCAGGCATTGGGCAGCAGTTGCCGAATGGAACAATAATTACAGCACAACAGCAGCAGCAGCAGCAGCAGCAACAACAATTACATGTGCATGGTTAGTAATGAGAATATAAAATTGGGTTTGAGAAATAAAATCAACAAAATTTATTTGCATTTTTCAGGTGCAATTGATGATAATCGACAACAGCAGCATGTATCACAGCAACAACACGTGGTAGCTGCTATACAGCAACAACAACAACAACAGCAGCAGCAGCAGCAACTACTACCACAACCAGATTCCATTAAAGTGGAAAAACCGTTTTCAGCCAACGGGTCGAAACTTAATCAAAAACTGATAATGCAACATGTCACAGCCTCGTCCACGCCGACAACATCAGGCGGTGGCGTTGGTAGCGGCGTCGGTGGCGCTACGACCATAACATTAGGCGCTCCTAAAACTGAAATCAAAGATGATGGCAGCATGGGCAAACCGCCACCGGGCATTGAAATGTACAAAGTGAACATTGAGGATATATCACAGCTATTCACGTATCACGAAGTGTTTGGCAAAATACATGGCGACGTCATGAATCATCAGCTGGCAGCACATGGCGTGAATGCACCGACAACGTTGCCGCCACACACCAATGTTTCCAATAATGCCGCTGTTGCAGCGGTTGTGGCCAGTGCCAATGCTGCAGCAGCTGCAGCAGCCGCAGCAACAGCCGCCAATACAACCGTTGCAGGAGTCGTTCCTCCTACCACAACAACTAATCTAACGACAGCTATTAGCAGCACAACAACTGGTGGTGGCGGCCTAACAACAACGGCACCAGCAGCCACATCTGTCACGGTTACAGCGACCGGCGTCACAGGGCAATTATTGATGCCCAAAATGGAAGGTGGCATACCGGTGGTCGATCAAACGGCTACGATAACATTAGCGCCCGACGGCACACCCATCGCCACCGGGACACATGTATGCGACATTTGTGGCAAAATGTTTCAATTTCGCTATCAACTGATTGTGCATCGACGCTATCACAGCGAAAGGAAACCGTTCAATTGCCAGGTATGTGGGCAGGGCTTTACCACATCGCAAGATCTGACACGTCACGGCAAAATACACATTGGCGGCCCGATGTTTACGTGCATCGTATGCTTTAATGTATTCGCTAACAATGCCAGCTTGGAGCGTCACATGAAACGCCATTCGACGGATAAACCGTTCGCGTGCACCATCTGCCAGAAGACATTCGCTCGCAAGGAACACTTGGACAACCACTTCCGTTCGCATACCGGCGAAACACCGTTCCGATGCCAGTACTGCGCCAAGACGTTCACGCGCAAGGAGCACATGGTCAACCATGTGCGCAAACACACGGGTGAGACGCCACATCGTTGCGATATTTGTAAGAAGTCCTTCACGCGCAAGGAACACTATGTCAACCACTACATGTGGCACACTGGTGAGTGGTGGTGGGGCGCCGGCGAGCGTTTTAACCTACGAACGATCGGACGAATTAACTTTTTCTACTACTCGCTCATTCTCTCTCTCATTCCACCCATTGCATACATACCAACTGACATTGCACGACGAAGAACTGTAGGCTTTAGTAGTTTTCCCGTAAAGTATAGTAAGATTAATTGCCGATAGTGTTAAAGTGGATGTAAATTCAGATTATTTTCAAGCTTCTTTTCCGTATTATTGTAGTTATTTACAATTGGCTTGAGTTTTGTTTGCTGTGCTGTGCTAAGAGAAACTAAGAGAGTTACTATTTTTTTTAACGTTTGCATTGATGGCAAATTTTAATTACAACTCTGTTATGTTAATGAGTACCCACATAGTATTACTCGTTTCTATTCCAAAGCGTTTCACTTTCCAATGTACGGGTAAAATGTTTAACCTAAAAAAAATAACCTTCTATGAAGAGGACATAGTATTCCAAGTAGAACACCTGCACCTGGCTTTTTTATGTTTTAATTTTCTATGGGTCCGTAAATTTATGTAGCTGCATAGTTGCATAAAAAGAATAGTACTAAAATACAATAATAGTATCTTACAATTGCTTTTATATTTATCGCAACTTGAAGTGAAGGTGTGCTTTCTGTGTATTCTATAGAGATTCGAAATCTTTTTTCCTTTCCTTATTGGTTTGCTGTGAAATAAGCCCGTTTTAAGCCTGTTCTTTCTTGTTGAACAACAATGTTCATTCAACTATGGTTTTTGGTACTGTTTTTTTACTGTGAAAGAAAGGCGTGATCAACATATTTATTCTCATAGTTTTAAAATGGATTTTTTTAATTTTTATTATACATACATATGTGGTTTGACACAAATGTTGTTGGCAGTGATTCTTTTATTACAATGGAAGAGATTGTCGAAGAATGAGTGGGGCTATTGTTTATACATATTTTTGTTTTGGTTCAGTACTTTTTCGGTTTTTTGAGTAATGGCTTTTTCTATCCCGGTTTTTTTGGGCACGGCTGTTTCGAAAGTTGCCTGGTTTTTTCGTCACTGTCGTTTAGAGGAACTAATAAAAATGTTAACCATCTGTTCGTTACCAATTCAATTATATTACTATTTTAAGCATCCCTACTGAAAGTGATTGGAATGCAGCGTCATCGATAATTTGCATCTAATTAGAGATTTATTGTTTGTTTGTACTGTGGAAAAAGTAATTAGTATTAGTGCAAATAAATATAAGTACCTTTTAAAGATGTGGTACCAAATACCCAAGGAAATGTTGGGGTGGGGAATGGTTTGCCCTAAAGAAGAAGAAGGTAGTAGTGTTCTAACAGCATAAATTATGTACATAGATAAAATAAAGGAAAAAAAAACAGCAACAGCAACAGCAGCAGCAATAGCAACACCAATAGCAATATATAAAGAAAATGGGGTACACCGCTCACCCACCACTCCTACATATTACCCATGTACATTTTTGAATGTTCCTTTCTTAATTTTTCGGATGTTGGAGCGAGGCTTTGATATTTTTATACTTGATACTTTTTTAATTTGATTGAAATTCATAAGTGTTGGTTGATTGATTGTGTTAGTATTTTAATTAAAGAAGTAATTTAAATAAAGCCAATTAAGAAGCGCTAACGTTTAGTAGTATTCCTTGGGACACTTGATATTTACTTGTAAAGATGTTAATCTTCTCGTGCTTATAATAAATTCAATTTAATTTGCAGGTCAAACGCCACATCAGTGTGAAGTGTGCGGCAAGAAGTATACACGTAAGGAGCATTTAGCCAATCATATACGCTCCCACACCAACGATACACCATTTCGATGTGAGATTTGCGGCAAGAGTTTCAGCCGCAAGGAACATTTTACCAATCACATTCTCTGGCATACAGGTAAAATAAAATAAATCTAAATCTGTTTGGGCATTTGCTTTCATATGTATTCTGCATTTTATAGGTGAGACTCCTCATCGTTGCGATTTCTGTTCGAAAACATTTACACGCAAGGAGCATTTGTTGAATCATGTTCGCCAGCACACTGGTGAGTCACCGCATCGTTGCACTTATTGCTTGAAAACGTTTACGCGCAAGGAACACCTCGTCAACCATATACGCCAGCATACGGGCGAGACTCCGTTCAAGTGCACCTACTGTACGAAAGCGTTTACGCGTAAAGATCATATGGTCAATCATATACGTCAGCACACTGGAGAGTCGCCACACAAATGCACATACTGCACGAAAACCTTTACACGCAAGGAGCATCTAACGAATCATGTACGCCAGCATACCGGGGAATCACCGCATCGTTGCAGCTATTGCCAGAAGACTTTCACGCGCAAAGAGCATCTCACGAATCATATACGTTTGCATACCGGCGATTCGCCGCACAAGTGCGAATATTGTCAGAAGACATTCACCCGGAAGGAGCATCTCAACAATCATATGCGCCAACATTCGAGCGACAATCCACATTGCTGTAATGTTTGCAATAAACCATTTACGCGTAAAGAACATCTTATCAATCATATGTCACGTTGCCACACAGGTGATCGTCCGTTTGCGTGCGAGACGTGCGGCAAATCGTTCCCGCTAAAGGGTAATCTGTTGTTCCATCAGCGCAGCCATACCAAGGGCCAGGAATGTGAGCGTCCGTTTTCGTGCGAGAAATGCCCGAAGAATTTCATATGCAAAGGTGAATACAAAATTGGAAAACAAGTTTGAAAACCATTTTTTTTACTTTACTTTCCAACCGGGCTACCGTGTTTTAGGTCACCTTGTTTCTCACATGCGTTCGCATTCTGACTCGAAGCCACACGCTTGTACCCTATGCAGCAAAGCATTTGTCGAGCGTGGCAATTTGAAGAGGCACATGAAAATGAATCATCCCGATGCAGTGATGCCACCACCACCAGTACCGCATCCACAGATCCCAGCCGGAGTGTTGGCAGCGGTTAAGCAAGAAATAAAACCAATCATAAGTAAGTAGAGTATAATTATGTATATCGCTTCACACTCAGTGTACAGGGTAGAATGGTTTTGATCGGGCAGCAACATCGGCCCCTAATTACGCGTCGTGTGTAGGGGCATGCGGAGTGGATCTAGCTATGACTGCTTTAGACAAACTCAACCATGCTTGGTCTTTCCTTATAGTAAAATCGGTCAAGTGGGCGTGGTACCTTCTATACAAGTGAAATTTTCAGAGTGATGCTGGAATGATGATGGAAATTTTGAAAAAAAAATTTAACCAAGTTTGGTAGACCTCACTTTTCAGTGACTCCAGAATAGATTTTGATGGATGAAAACTGTCAATATCAAGAAATATCCACGCCTACCTCCTATACAAGTGAATACATTTAAAAAGTGAAATCAAAGGAAATGGATGAGCAAATAAAACCTGAGTCGATATATCTTATTTGAAGAGACTGCAGAGTAAGTGTTGTCAAAATTATTCACATTGGCCATAACCACGCCATTCAAATGAAGTCTGCCATCTTTGCGTTAAACACAATGATAAATTTTAGTACATAGCGAGTTAATCTTTCAAAATATCATCAAATTCGAATAATAACCATTCTACAAAGCGAGATTTTCTAAATTTTTGTTCGTTCAGTAATGAAAATAATTATTTATCCTCCCTCCTCTAGTTCCTCATCAAACACCAACAATGCATACAATTCAGCAAATAACTTCCGGGGCTGCTGCGGCAGCAGCAGCAGCAGCAGCCGCTGCGGCTGGTGCAAATGCGGTGCAACTGCCGCCTGGTTTAGTGCCATTGGTCACGTCAACGATAACATCGCATAATAGTCAAAAGCAGCAAGTGCAACAGCAGCAGCAACAACAACAAGTGCAACAGCAGCAGCAGGCACAGCAAGCGGCACACCAGCAACATCAGCAGCAAGTACAACAACAGCAGCAGCAGCAGCAGGCACAGGCACAGCAACATCAGCAGCAACAGCAACAATTGCAGCAACAACAGCAATTGCTACAATTATCCATACAACAGGCAGCTCATCATCAACAACAACAGCAACAGCAGCAAGAACAGCATCGTCAACACCAACAACAGCAGCAGCAGCAGCAACAACAGCAACAGCAGCAACAACAGCAACAGCAGCAGCAAGCCCATCTTCAGCAAACACAAGCTGCCCAACAGCAACAACAACAAGCGCATCCACAACCTCCGCAACAACAGCAGCAACCACCGCAAGTGCCGATCGCTTTAATACAAGCCGATCCCAGTGCTTTGGCACGTGCTGCCATGCAATTGCAACATTTACCAGCAAATGTCGAACAACATCCAGTGGTTTACTAACAGCAACATAATTTTACATCAAATTGGTGAGCGACGGTTGAAGCAGTGGCAGCCACGTTGACAGCAGTCAATGCTGGTTGATTGCGTGGTGCCCGCCAGCGCCTGGTATTATGGCTTAAGTAGCACGGTAGCAGGAGGAGCGTGCATAAAAGTAAAGTATAATAATTATTAAAACACAATAACAACAACAACAAAAGTTAAAATTTTTTTAATTTTCAAGTCTATTTGCTGCATACAAGCATACAACAACTGGACTAAACAAAAGTCCATAAATTTATATTTTCCTTTTACCAGATAAAAATATGAAAATATTTTGAGCTGGCTTTTACAGACTATGTACACGCTCTCACATATCTATTCTATTTTTGTTTTGCTTACTTGCATACTTATAGTTTTTAATAATATAATTACAAATATTTATACATACATAGTATATATTTTTTAAGTTTTCCATTTGTGTTCGTTTCGTTTGCATGGTTTTCGATTTCCTGACCCTGGAGTTCGTCGTTCATTTTTAATTTATTGTGTGCAATAACAATATCATTTTCCTTATTTGATTTAATCAATATTATTTAATTTTAAGTAACTTTCCAGTCTCCTCACTGAAAAAATTGTATATTTTCGTTACTCTTTTATTTTTATTTTTATCTTTATTTTTAATTTTTGCATTTAATTTTTATTAGCACATTTCAAGTAGAACCACAAATAAATTTCAAAAATCGTCTCTAAAAGCAAAATTAGAGGCTGGCGAAATTGAATGGGTCGTTTTGCGACACGACATATGTATTACCTAACCTAAGGGGGTTACCACCCCTCACGAAAAATCGAAGAAATATTGCAAGAGTGATGTTGGACCAAGCCTAACCAAAGTTTAAGGCCCCCCGTCACACTGTTCAGCGATGATGTGAGAAAATTGGTTGTTATGAGCTCGCTTTCCCTACACCAATATGAAGATTAGAGTGCAATGAATCACTGAAACTCGTCTGACTGACTAAACGTTTAATTCTTTATTAGGTCTGTTGATCAGTGTCAGTTTCATGTGGGTTTGATTTTAAAAATGTATTTTTCAAAATGTTGAAACGAAACATTATATGGTAGTCAGTGCAATATAATATTTGGTGTCTTATATTATATTAATCCTAGGCCCCATTACTTGGGGTGGATTTCGTTACCATAATTGGTTTGGTTTCTAGACACAGCATGAACTTGATTTGGATTTTATATTCCCCTTCCTCTCTCAGTTTGAAGGCGAAGCTTTATATGTAGAACGACGTTTCGAAGATAAAGGGCTCGGAGCTAGATGATCAGCTTCCCCCGGGCCCCTATTTTCTCTCCATGCCATGCAATTGCAACATTTACCAGCAAATGTCGAACAGCATCCAGTGGATTTAGCTTTGGGATTTCATACAAAAGTGAAAACATTTCTAATTTGCTTGCTAGTTATTGGTTTTAATCTGGAAATGTGCTTCTTTGAAATAATTTTTGTATAACAAAGAAAAAAAAAACAAAGCTTTACATTTACTTATATTACGTATCATACTTTCTTAAAATGTAATGAGTCTTGTTGAAATATTTTTAAAATAAATTAATTACTCTCATTTATATTTGTATTTTAAATACAAACAAAACAATCCACGAACACAGGAAATGGCTTCTTTTTTTTTTGTAAGTTTTATTAAAGCTTTTTTAAAAATCAATAAATCGTAAACCGAACATAAATGGGAAACTTAAATATTGCATACCTACATACATATTTACAATAGTTCATATAAAAAAAAAGTTTGTGAGTATTTCTTTTCAAAATAAGCAAAATAAATATATAGTTTTTAGTATGACTAGTGTAGAATATTTTTGAAGCATAATTGTTTATAATACCTAATTCTAATTTTGGTTTATTAAATCACAACAACACAAGTTCTCTTATACAATTTTTTTTTCTTTTTAATTCAATGCACACACACATACATTTTTAAATACCATTTTCAAATGTATTTGAATAAACAAAAAACTTAAGCTGTATTATTTGCATTTCTTCAATTCATAAACAAAATAAACAACAATTACTACTAAACATAAAACATATTTTTTTTTTTTGCAAATCTATTATTTTTCTTTTGTGTTGAAACAAATCAAACAAAATAAACAACAATTACTACTAAACATAAAACATATTTTTTTTTTTTTGCATATCTATTATATTTTTTTTTTGTGTTGAAACAAATCAAACATAAAATTATAATAATTTCGTGACTATCTACTTTTCTATGTTTTCAAGATTAGGCACACTACAATTTAAATAAATATTTGTATGAAATTGTAAAGATACAAACATTTGGTATTATTATTAAACAAAAAGAAAGAAAGAAACAAACAAACATAAACCAATCATAGAATCTAAAAATCAAAAAAAAAAAATTGTAAAATTCCAAAATTTAATTTGTATTTTAGCCAATAAGTTAAAAATATACTAAGTTTAGCATAAAGAATTGTGTCTAACAGAAAAATATGAAGAAAATTATAGATAATAATAATTTGTTTAAAAAGTAATTAGTTGAAATATTTGGCATAGACATAGAAAAAATGAGGTAGAGTTTTAAAAACAATAAAAACAAATTCAAACACACAAAAAGAAATACATATAAATGCAAGTACACTAACAACTAGATATGTATACATTATGTTAAACACACATAACATAAATGCATACATTCATGAGAATATATACATACATACATATATTATACTAATATTACTTATAAATAATAGATTTATATTTATATACATACATACATACATACATACATACAGATATGAATAGTATGTATACGCTTTAATTAAAAGGAAAAAGAAAAACAAAATAAAAACAATTAATTAATGGCGAAAGAATAATAAAATATAAAAAAAACACAACAACAAAACATACTAATCTTTAGTTTATAATTATTAAGCATTATTCACTACTACTATTATTATTATTATTATTATTACAATTACAATTATTATTATTATTATTATTATTACCACTACTACTATTACTAATTAATACTACTGTGAATTTTTATTATAAATGAAAACCGAAAAAAAGAGAATATTGCATACGAATACGAAAGAAAGAAGAGAAATCTGGAAATTCTTGTTGTAATTGCAGCAGTATAGTAGAAAAATGAGAAGAAGAAGATGGAGAGAGTACATGCGTGAGAAAGAAAAACGGAAGAAGTTTTCTCTTTTTTACTTTCACACGACGAGAGATTTACTTGCGAGTGCTTGTTTTGGTAGACAGTGTGGCTAGATTATTTTTAAATATAATCTTGGTTGAAACGTATTTCACATAAACGATTTGAAACAATGTTGAAGAGATATGAAAACAATTTGCTTCCTTTAAATTCAGTGCTGCAAAGCTAAGCTGGATGAGCAACTGAGTGAACAAATTCTGTTGACAATTAAAAGCGCAAGTTTCACACTAATAAATCGGAACCTAATGGTACCTGAGGTCGCTTCGTCTCGTCGTCTCGTCGTGAACGTATTACCCGTCATGTAGTTCACTCCGGCATTCATACAACTTCCCAGTGAATTATGAATTCGTCCCCAAAATACTATAACTTTATAATTCAACAAAACAGCAGGTCGCAAATTGCATGAAAAATTGTGCCACCTGGTCACATTGCTTGCGATGACTCACAAAAATGAGAGGTGTAAGAGAAATAGAAAACCCCTCTCATGTAGTTTGAAGTTTTGACATTTCTCTTTATATAGTTTTTTCTTTTTCAAATGAGAATGTTAAATAGCCAGATTTTGTACGTAAAACTAATTGCATGCTACTCTCAAAAATGTAGGAAAGAAGGAGAAATGGCATATTGGATATAATCTTTTAACATTTCCCTTATATGGCGTAAGTTTTATTGAACTATTTCACCGTGCAAGAGCTACATTAGACTTTATAAGGGAGCGTCAAAAAATATCATGCAACTAGTTTCACCATGGAAGCGCTGACATAGTTTCTAACGGTAAATCTTCTCGTGTATGATAGAGAGAGAGAGAGAGAACTTAATTCTGTTTGTTCTGGCACGTGCTCTCATCACTTTAAAGAAAAAGTAATCATGCATATGTAAATTTATTACATTAACTGATAATTAATATATTATTATTATTACATACTTACTTATATACACACAAATATACATACATACATATATATTTACACACACATCTATACATTTACACATACACACCCAACACACATACAAACGCATATAAAATCTATATATATTTATATATAAAATTTAATAATTAAATAATTAATTAATGCTTAAAGAAACAATAAAATCACATTCAATCGTAAACCGAAAAAACACATATTAAGATATGTTGTTGCTTTAAACAAACCAACAAAATAAAAAGCAAAAAGTAATTATTTCTCAAAAAAATTAGTACATAAAATTAAAAAACAAAAAAAAAAAAAGAACACATATCCTTAAATGTTGAAAAGAAACCTTAAAACCTTAAAAAATTATTATTATTTTGCAGGTTTTCAAAGCCTTCCTCACCCCTTCACATACACACAAACAACTAAATTTTTGCAATTTCTTGAGACAATTTTATGCGTGCACAGTATAAAAAAATGTGCTTCCTTTATTTTATAATTTAACAAAAGTTTTATTTTTAGCGCTTACTTTATAATTAATAATATTATTATTATTATTATTATTATTTACCAATACCAATATAATATGCAATTATATTTTATTTGCTTCAAAAAATACAAATCTTTGTTTTATTTGCACTTTTCCTTTTTGCAGTTTTTAGCTCTGAAAATTGAGTTTTCTTTTGTTTTTGTTACTTTAGTTTTCAGTTATTTATCTAATTTTCTTTCGGTTTTAAAGTAAACATTTCTATTGATGTAGTAGTTACTTAGGTATTGTATTTTGATATGCAGGGAACAATTTTAAATTGTGTTTTTTTGAAAATAAAATTGTTGATCAATTCATTTGCGTATATTATTTACTATGCATTAAATTTAAATTAAAATGTCGAAAAAAAGAAAAAAAATTTTATCTTTATACTTAACTTAAATATTAATAGCTACTTATTAGGTTTCTGTGGTGTTAGTTCTTCCGTCTGTGCTTGTGTATGTTTCGTTTATGCCCGATAAGTAAGAATGAGAAGAACTCTTCGCAGCAGAGAGTTAAATAAAAGGTGTGTTTTTATTAGGGTAAAACATAACATTTTGCTCTTCCTCTCAGTAACTAACTGTTTTTGTTCTCCTCAAATGTTATTAGAATTCGCTGGTGGTCTCTTTTAGCAACTGTTGCCGCGCTCGCGAGTGAATTAAAGGAAAATTTATTGCCAGATTGCCAGATAATTTCTCTTACGATATTCTTTTAGTTCCTCTTAAATATGTGAGAGAGTACATGGACACAGACTGTGAGAGAGCCTACATAGATATATTTTTTTTTTCATATATTTATATGGCAGTATCTGTCAAAATAATGAGTAATGACTTCAGAGCAATTTACTGTTAGTTGTGTACATATGGTAAATATGAGAAACAGAGAGTACTGTTCGAGTTTTTCATGATTAATAACTTTTTTGTTTTCGCCGTTTAACTCCGAAGAGGTTTAACACATGCATATGTAAGCATATAGAAATTACACTTTACAAATTGTTATGGCATATATATTTTATGTTAACTTCTAATAAATTTCTTAAAAAATGTTTTATTTGCAATCGTGGCTTGGGATTATATTTTTTTACATACTTCAGAATCTTGTTTCATTGAAATTTGAAGCATGAATTATGTAGTATGTTAAATACATTCTCTAAAAAAAAAATATTTGTGACCCCTTCAAATGAATTCCCTATTTAAAATACATAACAGTGTGCCATACGAAAGATAGTGAATTGTTTTTATTTTCCCAATTGGGATTGTAGACGGTGTTTATTATGTTTATTCAGTTAGCAAGAGAGTACGTATGTCCTTTCTCTTACTCTCTCTCTCAAGTCTAGGGAGTCAGTTTTTTAATGCGAGTTTAAACTGTGATTTATATCGAGAGAATATTGAGAAAATTGAGCACAGTTAAACCAAGAATATGTCCGGTTACATTTCGTTTTGACTAGCAATGCCACTTAATGGTGTTTTTTTTTATTATTAACTCTTCTACTGCATATGTATGTATATTTCCACATAGACATTGGGCCGTATGAATAAATGAAACTAAATGCTTTTACTCAAATTTCTTGAACAAAATATGAAAAGATAAAAATATAACATCAAAAATGTTTCCTAAAGAGCAAACAAAATGCAATAATACATATATATTTGAATATTACAACCAAACAGCAGCCATGTTATATAAGAACAATAAATACCATATTATATACAATTAATAATAAATACATACATACAAGCATATACAAAAAGTATGCATAATATATAAAGAAATATGTAACTGAAGTATACAAATAAAGTAGTGCTAGAATAAACGAAAGAAATACAATGCATAAAAACGAAAAGAATCCACATAACATAAATGAGGAAACAAATATTTTACATACAATTACATACATTGAAAACATACATTTAAATACAATATACATAGGCGAATAATACATAAAAGAAGAAGCACACAGAAAAACCAACACACACACACATACACATGCATATGTGTGTAAATCTTAATACATAGATTGCAATTAAACTAATTATAGACATACATAAATAATCATACATATGTAAGCATATAGCCTGCAAGCAATTAAAAAGAGTCTTGGAGCATCTATGTGTGTGGTAGGATGAAGTTTTGTACGCCCTTTGCCCATTACTGGTAAGAGTAATCTTTATAACCTTTAAAATGAGTAATAAGGGAGGACACAGTCATGGCGCTACAACAAGTAAAACATTACAAAAACACACTGCTTTGTTTGAGTAGAGAATGTTTAATGTTAAATGCAAGAAAGGAAAAAAAAGTAGACGAGAGTGTAGCCACCAAAACCACGTTGTTTTAATTTCGCCATGGACATAATCGTTTGCCGTTTACTAACTACATCAGCGCTCTCTCTCTCTCTCTCTCTCTATTGTATCGACTCTCTTAAGAAGAGCAATCTATATTCTTTTTCATTGAAAAACAACAAAGATAATCCACAAAACTATAACAGATATTCAATTTGATGAGTTGACGACTTCGAGAGAAATTTACTGTTATTATTAGTCGTCATTGTTTTTGTAAGAGCTTTTGCTTTGCTCTCACCTCGTCAAATTGTTCTTGTTTTACATATAAAATAAATTTAAAATGAAATGAATTTAAACAAATTTGAACTTTTAAAAATTAAACTCATCAATTGATTTTTTTAGAAGCTTCTCTTACTTTACTTTACTTTTAATGGCACAACCACTTTTTCGCAACCACTCATATTGTGCGTGTTATATTTTTACATGAATGGAAGGGAGCTACTGTTTAATGCCAAATACGAACGGCGAAGTGAAAAGCGTTTCAGAGCAATTTTTACTCTTGTAGGTTTTGCCATTGCCTGCCAAGAGGTTGTAAATTAAATGGCCATGTAGAAAATTAATTTTTTCTACTTTTTGATTTTGCCTGTGCCGAGATTTGAACCCCGGACACTCTACGTAGCAGTCCAACGTATTACCACTACGCCACAGCGACCACCTAGAAGCTTCTCTATTAACATAAAAAGATACATAACGGTGATTTTAAATCGAAAGAGAAGAACGAAGAACAACATTGTTTTACAGTCATTAGAGATGTGTACTGCGATTTCAATTCTCGTAAGCTAAAAACATTTTTGCGTTGAAAATAGATACTACCTATAGACAACAATAGCAATTTCACTGCAAAAATGCGAAAATGCAACAACGTTGCTTATGACAGAAATTAATATATTTGTAATTTTTAGACGTGTGCCTATAGAACCAAACAAAATAAAATAATTCGTTACACAAAAGGTTGCCGATCCAGATTTCGGCACACTCCAATCAGAAGTTTCACTTAAAAAAAATGTAATTTAATGAGCGAAACAACAAATCCCGAATGGTATGCTATGAGCGATGATTAGTGTCAGCTCCGAAAACAAGCCTCTTATTGCTTTTTACATATCTAGTGTAAAAGGAGCAACTCCGATATTTATGCAAAAGTAGATTCGACTGACATCTCGAGACAATTTGCTCGAATTAAGCATGTACTGACAATGCCTGATAAATTTTGAAGCATTAAATCATTTAAAACGATTTTGAACACATTTGTGGCTTGGGCCATTTTTGCTCTCAGCCTCTTATATCATCTTCCGAGAAGATGAGAGAATTTTCCGTGGTTTAAAATTGTTTGCAGGGTATACATATATACATAAATTGCATATATAACACTTACACACACACACAAACGGAATAGTTTTACCCTTTTTTGTTCTTGCTATTGATTTCTACAAATGTTCATCTTTGAATGTAGTAGTTTAAGTATGTAGACAAACATAGTATGGACGGACATGTATCCTTATTATTATATAAATATAAAATTAATTGTAAAAAAAGCGTAAACCTAATTTTGAACACACTTCTACATAAAAAAAAATAAAATAATATTTAATGATGTTCGCCCAACAAATTTTAATTAATAAACAATTTGTTGTGTTGAATAAATCATCACACAAACACTGGCAGATTCAGATAATGTAAAAGAGCAGGTCGGGTTTTATCTTTAAACCTTCCCCTCCCTCTCCCACTACGATCTGATATTATATAAACACACACACACACACATAAACACGGAAAAACATATATAAGCATACTCACGTTTATAGATACAATATATGTATGTTTATTGAGCCACACATTAGATACTATTATAAAACACATGAAAATGATGTATCTACCACTTAAAACATTTACTAGTAATATAAACTGATAAAAAGTATACATACAAACATATAAACGTAATTATATTCATATTAAATTGGGTAGATACATAAAGAAGAAAGAATGCATACACGTTATACATAATGTATGCACTCACACACACACACAACACACACACATACACACAGATATGTATGTAACAAACAAGAAATAAAAATTTTAGAAGAATGTAAAGAAATAAAGTTCTTGAGTTTCTTTTTACGATGTTTCTTTTTGCACATTGTCGCCTAGATTAATTATTGTCGCACGTTACATTTGACGACTTTTGTCGTCACTGTAGAAAGTGGAGGTGGTATGTATGTATATAGTAAACACTAATGTTACTCGTAATCTGTTGAACTTGCATCATCGTTGGATTAATCATAGATCACTCAAAACCGAGCAATGTAGTACTTACTACTACTCACTATTTGCTGAGAGTCCTTACATTTTGTACTGTTAGAATATATGTAGATAGGAAAAGAGCGTTGAGATGTCACTCTTTCAATGTATTTCATATGGGAGCCATATTAAACAATAAAGCCCTCTCTTTCTCTCTCTTGATTGAGGGGCAATATCGACAAAGAGCAATATTGGTATATGTCAAATTTAAAAAAAAAAAAACCCGAAAATTTACGAAGATATATGAAAACTGACGTGACACACTGTCGTACAGTGTTATTTGTTAGAAAGTGAGGGTTTTAAGCTGTATATTAAACATAAAACTAGTATCCAATAAATGTACTCTATATTTATCCGCCTCTGGAAAAATGTCAGTGGAGAGACTTTTGCGTGAGCAAAAATCTTGGAAAACAGAGCAGGAGGAAAAGTGAGAGTGTGAAACACTCACTCTCCCTGCTAGAGGTAGTAAGTTTTTACTCTTTCCGTTCACATACTTTTCAAAATGTTTCATTCTGTCTGAGAGAATTTCTCAATTTTTCTCAAAATTTTTGTCAAATTAGTTTTTACTGGAGAAGCAACAGAACGCATACTTAATGTTGGTAAGAATATGATTTATGATAGGGGGCAGCAAAGATGGGTGGAGTCAGGCATTATATCTTATAATATATAATTAATTACTACAGGGTGAAGCAACTAAGGTGTTTCCAATTAAAAGGCTATAAGTTTATATATTGTTTTAACCATACAATTTATTCAAAAAGGAAAATAATTAATCCATTCTTCTTGAATTTTACAAATTGTCCACTTGTCAATAAATCCTTCTAGGAATTTAATTGTGGTTCTGAATAGTTCGATGTTGCTTAATCAGCTTAATTTATAATCTATATGGCCTTCTCTTTCCTAATCACTGGGTTTGGTTTGGGTGAAACTTTCAAAACGAATCAGCTGCTTGAATTATCTCTTATGCTTTACTAGAAATACAAAACAATTTTTTTTTTTTAGATAAAAAGGAATATTTTATAAATTGCAAAATAATAGTCAAATACATTTTACAGCATTGTGTATAAATAAAATGCTTACACGAAAAACATTAGAACTAAATGAAAATGTTCGCAATTGTTAAAAAAATAAAGCTTAAGATATATTCAAGCTAAAATTTAAATACAATATAACCACAGTATTGATTACACTATGAATATAACGTACATAAAATAAAATAAACTCATAACATATGAGAGGTTCATAAACAAATGAGCCAAAATGAAAAATAAATTATATAATTTGATGACAAATTACTACACAGTCTTCAACCATACAATTGGAAAAGACAAATAAATTTATAAAGAGTTAATTATTATTTTACTGCAATTGCATTAAGTCACATCATTTATCAAATGGCAAACAATTTCTATTTGAATTTAAGCTAGTGAGAGAGAGAGAGAAAGAGAGAGAGAAAACTGAAGTATTAACGTATGCTTTGACGAAACACGCCTTGCTTAGCTCTACTCGTTGAGGTTGACGATTTTTTCGCTGTATGTGGATCGGGTGCGAAACAATTCCACAAACGCAAGGTCTCATCGGCACCGGCGCTCATCACCGTACTGCCATCCGGTGACATGGCGACCTGTAGAACACGTGATGTGTGACCGGTGAGTTCGGCCTGTTTCACCATAGACGGATACTTCCAAATAGTTAATTGATTGTGTGCGAAACCGTGAGCAGAAATGAGTTCTTTGTAATTGCGTGACCACAACAAAGCGCAAACTTGTGATTTTGTGTCGACCGAATTGATGAGTGAACCGTTGCTGACATTCCAGAACTTAATGCAACGATCGGCGGTACCACCACCACTGGCCAGAACATTAGCTTGCCATGGGCACCACGCGAGCGCACGTACAGCAGCTTGATGTTCACTGAGGATATACGCAGGCTCGCTGGCAGTGCCTAAGCCACTTGCTGCGGCCCAGACATTAACCAGATTATCGTTGCCACCGCTGGCGAGATACCGGAAATCGTTTGACCACTTGAGGCCGCACACTTCCTGTGTATGGCCGGTTAGTGTGGTGACTTTGTGATTGCGTGCTCGCACATCGTGATGGATTATCGAACCGTCACGACTGCCCGACGTTACGATAAAAGAGTTCCATGCCAATGCGCCCACACGTGCTGCATGACCCTCCATTATACGTAGTCGCTTGGTTTTCGAGCAATCCCATAATTCGACAGTGCCTGCATTGTTGCCAATGGCTAGACATTGCCCCTCTTGGATCCATGAGATGGAGCAAGCATGTTCACCCTCTTCGTATTCGATTAACTGTTCAATGCTGCCGGTGCCTGCATTCCACAGGTACACCTTATTGCCTAGAGCTACGGCCACAATATTATCACTACTCCAGTCCATTAAATTCAAATCTACATGAGAGAAATTTTACAATTTACCATTGCTTTAACTAATTCTACTTGTATGGATTCACTTACAATAGTCGTTGATGATGTCAGGTGCATCTAGAATACGATCCGATGTAGTGGGAATGTAACGAGAGCCGCTCTTTGTCGATATGGGTGTGGTGATTGAATATACCACTTTCAATGGATTCTGATGTGATTCGGGCGCTGCAGGCGCCTTGTTCTGGTAGCATAAAATACGAGTGTTTTTTGGGTCAGATACTTGCATCGAATCGCCAATTAATCTCTGGCGTTCTGCTTTCGAAGGCGTCATCTTATTTTTGTCATTAGCGGATAATTCATTCTCGTCGTCATTATCTTTGTTCTCTTGTTCCTGTTTAATCTAGAAAAGGGAAGGGGTAATGTATAAGCTAATTACTTAATATGTAAGGCTTTAATGTGAACTTCTCATTTACCAAGTAGTGCGCCAATTCGAAATTACTTGCGCCTCGATTTGGTATAAAACGATCGCCACCTCCCGGTGTTTTGCTGCCCTTGCTTGGCGTTGGTGTCTTCTTGCAGTTTCCTTTCAGATCAACGTTTTTACGCGGCGTCTTTGCCGAGGGATTATTTGCACCAGAAAAACTTGTGTTGTATGAAACGGAGAGCACGGAACGCGAAATATTTGCACTGCCATTAAGGCTGGCGTTGGAAGAGGCTTCCAATTTTTTCTGCCACCTTGGCACCGGGCCTCGAGTAATTTCCCCGTCAAGGGTCAGTGCGCTGTTAAGATCCTCCAGGTAATTAAATTGCGACATATTCGCTGAATCACTTTGTCAATTTATAGTTTTTTTTCTTACTTTTACTTAAGTGATTCTGCTCTTTGTTGTATCCACAAATGGCGGTTGGGATGAAATTGAATTTTCGGCGCTCACATTGCATTTTATTTCAGCAAATTTTGGGCTGATATCAGAGCTGTTTTTTTGTGTATTCCTTAGTTTTTCGCAATTGGAAATGATGTGTTAAATTAGTACTTGCGATATGAGCGATATGTTGAAATATTGATATTCAGGCACCGACCGCTATATAACCGATATTGGCGTATTCAGATATCGATGTATTGAAAATTTCTTACAGTAATTTTAACCGCAGATTATCACATTAAAAACAGAATAAATATATAAATCATTTTATTTGTGTTTTTCATCTAATGCAATGATAATGGAAATCTATGATTTTAGACTTCATAAATATAATTACTACTACACTCACATATTTAAATCGGGAAGTGATATTTTCATTTTGACATAAGAAATTTCCAACTAACGAATGAGAACACTAGACGAACGTGATTAAAATACATTAAAAAATACTGCTATCAAATCTTGGATTTTAAAGTCCCCTAAAGACCACTTAATTTGCATAAGTCCCAACACTCATTTGTCAAATATTTCAAAAGAAGCATAAAACATTTTGTGACTTGATTATGGTTATTACTTCATTATTGTTTTCAAAATATTGTAAATTAAAATTAAATCTTCAAAAATTTTATGTTCAGACTTTTGCAAATCAAATTGTTTTAGGCAAACCTAAACCTAAAAAAATGTAATAATATAATCGATAATCGGGATAACGCATTAAAAAAAGCATTTTGATAAAGAATGACGATATGTCAGAACGAAATATCGAAATATCGATATATGTGCATGCTTATTTGTGTTTGGTCGTAAATTGTGTACAGCGGCTGATTGCGAACAACTGATTTCATATAATATTCGTATGGCGTTTTCTATTGTTATTTAACACTTTTTATATTTGCTTTAATTGCAATATAATTGAATGAAAATGGGAATTTTCACGAAGGCTGAGGCAAAAGCACAATCAGACATACCCACAGAAACTATCCAAGCGCCAGCAGAAGCTGCAGTGAAGACAAACGAAACGAGTAGCGACGGTGATGCACCAAAAGCAGCAGCACATCAATCTAAAGAATGGGGCTATGATTTGTATCCAGAACGGCGTGGTGAAGCCTACAAACCAAAATGGTCACGCATACTTATGGGTATGGAGGGACGAGAAAATATCGACAAACTGAAATGCGAACGAAATGTGTGGTGGTGTGTGAAGAATAGTCCGCTGGTGAAGCTAATGATGGGTGCACTCAGAAGTTCTGGCTGTCCAATTGATTTGCGGCGACACATTTCATGTGAAGTGTGTGACAGCAGTGTAACTGGCGGTAGGGCGTTGCTGTTGCATTCTACACTTACTATAGATAACATTATTTGTGCTCATTGTCTCCTCTACACAGGTTATGATCCTGTTCTAAATCAGATTGTGGTTTGCCAAAATATGGCCCGTAAAGAAGGCATGGTACAGGGCGTTCTCACACATGAAATGATACATATGTTTGATTATTGTAATAATGATCTAGATTTCAGAAATATTGATCATTTGGCATGCACCGAGATACGTGCCGCCAATTTGGCACATTGTTCTTTCATGAGTGCAATGATGCAGGGCGATGCTTCAATATTCGATATAAAGCAAACACATCAGGTGGGTACTTATATAATTTTTTTTCTGTTGCACACATTTAGATAAATAAATTTTTTTCTTAAATTAGAACTGTGTTAAAACCAAAGCCTTACAATCGGTGCTGGCAGTTCGTAATGTTACACGCCAAGAGGCAATCGATGCTGTAGAACGCGTCTTTCCCAAGTGTTATGCTGGTAAGATTGCTTGCCATAGATTTTTTTTATTGATTTCATTGTTTACATAAATTGTCCAATTGATAGATTTGGAGCCTATTGGTCGGCGCATTCGTCGCAATTCACCAGATCAACATAAGGCTTACATGGAAGGTCCCATGTATGGCTATGATGTTTATTGACAGTGCACATTTACTTGTAGTGTAGTTAAACTGCTCTTTTTTAAATTGTTTTAATAAATAAATAAAAAAATAAATTAAACTGTGATTATGGATTTGCTTACAACATTACGCTGAAATTGGTTTTCTTTTCAAATTATAAATATATTAAATATGTAAATAATAAATGACCAAATTGCAATTAAATATTTGCCTTTCCTTTTTGAATCCAAATACTAGTTATAATTTTTTCACTATACTTTTTCATTTCAGTTTATAACCAAAACTAACATTGAAAAGTTCTTGGTACTAAATATTAGAAAATCATTCCTCCTTCATTTATACATTTTTTTTTATATTTTATTTTAAATCGATTTGTTTCGTTAATGTTTGGAATTTCTTCAATACAAACGTAGAAATATTAAAACCCTTTTTCTTTGCAGGTGGCGATGCACCGCGGTGGTGCTGATGGCAGCTCATGATGATTCGTGATTATTTAATATATTACATATTTTATTTGATTCATCACATCATTAAATTATTTAATGATGGCCATTAGAGTTGGTATTATTATTAAAAAAAAAGAACATTAAACGCCTCATTAATTTTGTTATTCGTTCGTAAATGTAAATCGAAAATCATTTGGTAGAACTACTCGATACATACAGTTTAGAAATATTGTTTTTATTCAGGCAACGAACAAATTTTGAAGAACAATTATCTATAAAATGTTTTTCGATTTACTGCAAGGAATTTTCGATTTTATTTTAGGCCTCATATTTCCAAGTATGTGACGTCATTAAGTTTTATATAAATTAGTACTAAAATTATTTGATATGAATTATGGTTTTAGGTTCTGACGATGAACCCGATTCTGAAGAAGTGGAAACTGTTGACACCACCACCACAATTTCCGAAGATACGGAAAATATTGAAAAATTGTTTTAGTTTTTATATACATAAATTATAACCATTGGATTGAGTTAAGTTTGTTGATATGGCTTAGAGTTTCACTACTTTTGGTCGAGATTTGAAGTTTGAGTTACGTTTGCCGATATGGGTTGGAGTTTCACAAGATTATCTGGATACTTAGGTGGTTTTATAAAATGTAAGCAGAAAGAAAAATGAATTTCGGCCAAAATGGAGATACGTGGTTGAAGAATATATTGGTAGGAAGCGATTAATAAGTTTTACAAACAACACTTTTTGAAATAAATAAATAAATAAATATAAATATGATTTGTTTTAAATATAAACAGTAGTGGGGCTCATGTAAACTCATAAATGCCCCGCGCAAACCATATAAACTTACAAACTCGTAAAAGAGCTTACAAATTTCTTGAAATTTTTTACTAAGTAGTCTACACAGTTATAATGATTGCATGTTTGTTGTATTACTTTGAGTTTATGAAAAATTCCAGACAGTAACCATACAATGGGCGAATGACTCAATGGCGATTGTGCAAAAGCTAGGCTCTGGCCAAATTAAAAAGGCCGAAAAGGAGAACAGCAATATTTCTTCTTCGGAACATGTTCTTCTGCTCTTCACAGGGCACAAGACATGTGGATGTGTTCTTGACTCCTTCAGGTAAGCGATATTACAGATAAATATCTGTGTTATTGTCTAGCCTTTGTAGGAAGGAGACTCTTTGTTGTACTTTCTGAGGGATGTTGCTTCCGCCTGGAGCCATAATTCTTATGTTTATTAGGATTAAGGTAATATTTTGTAATCCTGGTAACCCTTACCAGTTCGATTTTCCTTTCGTTAAGTTTGGAGAGAACAGTGGGGATATATCGGCAATCCTTAGACATTTTACCGAAATGTGTAAAGAATTGCTACTACTAATCGGGAAGCCGAGAAGTAAAGACTTCCACCGCAGCAACCAACCCAACAGTTCGAAGACCTGATACCCGACACCGCTACTCAAAGCATTAACGAAAATCGAGGTGAAAAAGGTACGCCGCAATTATATGTTTATAATAAATAAATCTTGTTAGATCGTTTACTGCTGCTTTTCTTTTTTCCTACACGACTACTTTCAACTTCCCTCGAGATCCCCCCCTCGTCCGGAGACCCAAAGCCCTCACCCCTTTACAGATGTTGTCTGCTCAATCGATTATACTCTACCTTAATTTCATAGGTTCCTTAGAAAAGCTATGATATTAGGAGGATAGTATAATTGGATCTAATCAACCAATCTAAAACGAAAACATTTTCCCACTTGGGAAAAGAACATTTTATTATGCAAATTCGAAAATACTAAATCTAAATTTCACAAAGTGTTGAATGAATTTTTTATAGCACCTTTTTCTGGCCACAAAATGTACTCCGCTTGCAAAAAAGGCGCTACACAAAATGCAATTTCTATTCAATTGACTGCAAATTTGTTATTTTTATTGTTCATTTCAATATCTACTATGTAACTATTTCGTTTGAGTATTTTTGACTACCCAAACGCGATTCTGTCTAGAGTCGAGTATTGCCCATTCTTTTGAGAATTAAGTACTTACCTATAGTACTTCTTTAGGTAACGATTCCGGCCAACGCTAATAATAACAGATATATGGCAAATAATATTTAAGCACATAATTTCTTTATTTCATAATATGAATATGTGTATGTATGTTTATTATGTAAATAGTGACATTTGTATATAAACAATTTTATAAACATTTAGTTTTAATTTTCCATTTCAATCGACATCATCATTACAGCAAAATTTACCGAAGTTACCGAATATGTGTAGACATTTTATATCGTTTCTCAGATAAAGTATCTACATACATAAGTAAAACAATTTTAAAATAATTTATGTTTCTTTTTAAGTTCTTGTTTCTTCCACGCTGGCAACTCATCGAATTCCCAAAAGGACATGCTGAAAAGCGATACAAAGTCATCGTGTGTAAGATGAACCTGCAAATAGAAATAAAATAATGGATGAATTCAATAGTTTGGAGATGTTTCTACCCCCTAATTTAAGGTAACTATTACATAACATTCACGAATTCGTAACTGACTTTTAAAATTCGTAACAATTTTATTTTAGAATCTACTCAGAATAATGGAGGACGTTCTTTACTTCGCTCCTCTAGCAGAATCACTTCTACTAGATTGAGGCAAGAGGATCATCACAGGTGTTTTCGGAATTTATGAATGTACGATTTGGTGACTGTTATGTCGGATTCGTGTACGTGATCGGTTACCTCACGCTTGAGTGGATTAACTTCTGCTGGCAGCAAGTCGATTTCCTGTTGCAACGTTAAAATTGGATATTTATGATGACGATCAAATTCCTTCTGGTGATTCAATAAAACTGGCAGTGGCGAATTTCCCCCATTTCCACCATTGATATCAGATTTTCCATTGCCGTTGACCGTCCCCTCAGCAGGTTTGGTGAATTGTTGGCGCTTCTGTTCATAAGTTACATAGTTCTGAAAATAAAAATGGAATTATTTAATTTTTTTTTGATAAAAATCGCTATATAAGTTCAATCGGTTGCCTAATGGACAGAACACATACTTCCCACAGCAGATGATTCCAATTTTCAAACAATCCTTTAAAAGCATTTGGTTCATCGCCTTGCCTCACCACAGCCACCGCGGTTGTTGGTCTACGTGCTATTGGCACTGTCTCTAAATAGTATTGAGCCATTTTCAAATATTTGTCCTTCTCATAAGTGGAAGCGTAACGCCCCAACCAAACATATGAAATCAAGCCAGCATCGAGGATGTAAATGCATTCGGGTGAAAGATCGCTTTGATCGTAGCCGATAATTTCTTGATTAAAGAATTTACCACGTTGCGCCCACATCAGAAATAGCTGCGCTTGTGGGCGTGCTTTCGTTATATTTACTGAAAGATACCCACCATTATTGTTGTTATTTTGTGGTGACAGGCTGCCACTATTGCTGCCAACACTACCGCTGCTATTGCCATTGCTGTTGCCATTGCTGTTGCCATTGCCGTTGCCGTTCATTATCAACGGGTGTGTCATGTGATTTGTTACGGAACGCCAAAATTCTTTCGGCTCCTTGCCCTCTATCACTAAGGAACTTTCGCCCAGTAGTGCGCCGACATTTTTTGCCACTTCACGTGCATCACCCGTTGAACTTTGACCACACCACACCCACACGTGGCTCGCCTTGACCACGTAACACTCTTTGGAATTCATCGTAGTCAACGGGTATACTTCAACCGCTTTCGAATTGTAACTGGCATTGCCATTGATTTTCAAAACGAAATAATCGGAGCTTGTTGCAGGTGCCACTATCGTGTCCAATTTGTTATTTATGTTTTCGCTTATGTGATTATTATTGATGTTGTTGTTGTTGTGATGCAAATTCTTATCACTCTGCAGTATTATCAATTTACCATCGAAGATTTGCAAGAAGTGAGGCGTTTCATCGAACTCACACATCTGCACGAACATAACTTTCTCGTGTAGGCTTTCAAAAGTGCTCCGAGCAAATCGTTCACATTTCATTACCGCATCGGCACTAGCATCTGAACCATTCCACTGATAGATTATGGTATCGATGCCCATATTTTGAGCATCAGCGGGATTAGCTGAGGAGAGCTGTAAATAGAGGACTGAATAAGGTAAAGAAGTATTGGAGATCGTTAATTAGAACTCACCGCTACTGAATACTGCACCATGTAACAGTGATTCGTGGTGAACATGACAGCCTTGGTGACTGGCATCGTTATTACTTGGTCCTTTGTAATGCGATAGATAATACGCTCACCGCTCCCATCATCAATCAACTGCGTATCGGCTGCCATTCGTGGACGTTGACACAGTGTCATTGAGTCAAAACGACCGAGAATTGTGGAAATTGGTTTCAACGTAATGTTCGATTCATTTAGTGATTCGTTGTTCCAATTTGGAAAGAGACGTGTGAACTCAACAGGCTCATGCCCTTGAATGACGCGTATGACTGGTGTGGAGTAGGGATATTTTTTCTGTAAATGAAAGCAATAGGGAATACGGTATGAGATAAAGTAATTTTTACTACTACAAAAAAAAACAGACCATTTTCCTTCAAGGTTTAGAGTGACCGAATGGACTCTTCCCTGTGGGACTGACTCATATTGTACCTACCTTCTTAACGAAAGCTCTGCCATTTCCCATTGCACTGATATTATCCTGATGCGATGCCATATTGCCGACCCACAACCAAATGCCCTGAGCATAACCATCCAAAACATAAGCAGTACTTGAATCACTTAAATCCTCCTTGGTCGGTATAACCACATCCAATTGATCCAAATGCAAACGTGTACCTCTATAGCCGCACTTATAGATTTTCAATTTGTTGCTATTTTGCTTCTCGATCATCGCTGATGTTTGACTAACCACGCGCTGATTTAGCGGCAGCTGTGAATTCCATACACTTTTCAATTTATCCGGCATTAATTGTTCATAACCATCATCAACAATAATTATTTCGTTTGCATTCCTTTCCCGTTTCGTGGCCAATTCAATGGCATTGCGACGTTCCGCAGAGCTGCTCGATCGTCCAACCCATACAAAAAGATATGTTTCGGTCTTCAAAAGCATAACATAATCGGAACCAAAATGTTCCCATGTGATATTTTCCAGTTCAGTGCATCGCATACATTTGCGACCACGTAACTGATAAAGGCGATTTGGCTCATTTGAGGAGACTAGAGCACTGGAACGTATGCTGAAAAAGGAAGTAATCCAATTTAAAAGAATACGAGAATCTAGCATCTTTAAATTAAAAGTGCTGCTCGAAAGAAAACTCACTTGATTCCTCTTTTAAAGTACGACAAGAATCGCGCACTCTCATTATCCTGCGTCTCACGATATTCAGTGGCGACATTACCGAAATATGTATCGAGTTCTTGTATTTTGTGCGCTACATTTGAGCGTTTCTGTTCGGAGACTTTATCGCCTAACCAAAAATGTATGAAACGGTCCAGAGATATTCCCGCTTTACCTTCACGAGTCTATCAATTGCAAACGTGTTCAGAATGTACTCGTTAAAGAGTTCAGCATATAAATTAGTTCAATTGAACAAAACTTACTATAGTATCCTGATTAACATAGGTTCCAACCGGACCAGCGGCATATATGATATACGCACAATCATCAGTGAATGTGCCATATTGTGATTTAGATTCAGCTTCCAAGCGATCCTCTTCAATTTTCCATATAAAAAAGCATATAGCATTTTTTGCAATCTTACGAAATGATGCATCAACTTTAAGGTCCGATATGGAATTCGGACGAACTTCCTGCAAGGATACAAAGAATTATTTCACAATTATCATATGTACATCAAAGATAAGTTGTGATTAAAATCAATAAGCTAATCTCCTAGGGCAGATACAGAATCTGATGATGGTGATTGTGATTAGTCTATTAGTGTTGGCATTATTTGAATAATGCATTTACTATTTCACTATTGTAGATATCATTGACAAACACTTATGTACGTAGATAATTCGGCGATTACCAAAATTTCTATGTATAGTATAGCATTGAGTAATGAACATATCATTGCATTCCTATTTCATTGATGAAGAAATTTCACTGCCGTTTGCATTACAATTTTCAATGAAAAACTCATGCTTAAGTTTTTGTCATCGTTAGTTTTCTTATGATCAAGCTCTCTCTGCCAAGTTTTGTGATTCGCAAATTTAAACACTTGGACATGATGTTGTCAAATAATAATTTGATAATTATAGATCACCTGTCAATCAATCAAACAACAATTGGTTCTTGTTATTTCTGTCGTAAAAAGAAAAAACAGCCGAAGACGACTTAAGATGGAAAATATTTGACTAGGCATAAACAACAAACTGGAATTTTTAGAATTATACAGGGTGAGCTATCTTTTATGTCAGTATGTAAACTTTGAATAATTTTAACATTTATCAATCGATTGACTTGAGTAAACTTGGTTTTGAGACGTCAATTCAGTACAATTATGACCATGATACGCTTCACGCGCCGAAATAGTGACTCTGTACATTGAAAATAGTCGCTCAGTGTTGTTAACTCAACGTGCATATCGTCAAAAATATTGTGGCCAACAAGCACTGTCTGGCAACACCATTCTTCGTTTCTTGGCTAATTTTGTTGAGCACAGGACACTGGGAGATCGTCGACAAGCCGTTCATCAATGCCCAAGACGTTCCAATGAACTGGTTGAATGATTTGCATTTGTTTTCGTATAAAGTACAATTGATTCAAAGAATATTGACGGCAGACTGTCCACGTCGCTTGGAATACGGCCAAACAGTCGCTTTAATGGTTGACACTGAACCTGATTTTTGGAAGGAAATTTTGATGACCGACGAGGCCCATTTCACACTCTCTGGCACCGTTAACATCAAAATTGCCGCATTAGGGGCAACAGAGAATCCACACGAAATCCATGAAACACCATGACCAGAAAGTGATTGCTTTGCCCGGCGTTTGCGCCAAAACCATCATTGGGTAATTTTTATTCAGAGAAGGCGAAACAGTTAATGGGAATCGATATCGCTGGATGTTGGCTCAATATGTCTGCCCACAAATGTGTGAAAAAGGTCTGAACGGTTACTGGTTTCAGCCAGACGGTGCGCCATGCCGCATTGCAAATCAAACAATGCAGTTGCTGCAACTAAAATTCCCTGGACGTGTGGGTTTTTTCAAAATTACGACATTGGTTGGCCACCCACATCTTCAGATTTGAACCCTCCGGGCTTCTTTTTGTGGGGTTATTTGAAAAGCAAAGTGTACGCCAGCAATTCTCAGGCCAGTGCCGAGCTCAAGGCAAACATTCGCGCGGAAATCATCGCTACTTATACCGCTCGAGATGCTCGAAGACGTGATAAATTTTTTTTTGCTTTGGTCAATAACAGCGGCCACTGGATTCAGATTGATGTTGCATTCAAAAATTAGTCCAAATAAATTGTAAAGGACGAAATTAAATAAAAATACTTCACATATCGAAATCGGTAGGTACTTTTTGTTTTTAAAGTTAATCAATATTCACGTACCGACATAAAAGATGGTGCACCCTGTACACTTACGAGTAGTTATCAGCAGTTATCATTTTTTACCACAGATTTCTTCGTTATGCCAACAACATGTATGGATAGATACGCAAGTACTTGTGTATTTAGTTACAACTAACTAAATGATTGCTGATTTAAGATTGTCATGTGTATCTGAAATTATTAATTGCACTTCTATACAAATTTTACCACTTCCATCGTGATTGTGTGAGTGTGTCGTAGTATATGGTATGTAGTAGTTTCCTCCTATGTATTGTTGTAGATGTGTCATTTTGATATTACTTTAAAAAGGCAGCGGAATTAAATGCTTGCCATACCAAGCATGAAGGTTCATGGAGTTGTTTCAATTAGCTACGCTCGAAAACTACTTGTATTTACCATAGTACTTACGAGTGTGTAGTTTATTGACAGGAAAGGAAAACTACATATGGTACATAACTAAATCACATGAGAACATGATATTGCAATTATTTGAATTATGTTCCTTTTCGATATTTTCAGTGTACACGTAACTTCATATAATTAAAATGATTAACTCTGCTTTAACTATAATTTTGTAAAATTTAGAAAAAAGATAAACTGAGTTGATAAAAATTATAAGTGCATAAGTCACACATAAACAAATTTCATTCTTGTATGTACTGCACATTTGATGTAGCTTAGGCAAAAGAAAGAAAAAATATTTAGATTATCTCTTGTTCTTGAAAATATTATGTGAAGAAAAAATAATGGACAGCACAGGGTTAAATTTTTTTAATTTTGGACTTAGGCACTTTTGTTATTAATATAGCAAATAAAATGGTTATTGACATAGTCAAGCGTATAAAAATCCAGTGGCTTCGCTGGCTGGATCATGTTGAGCGAATGGAAGATAGCGCTCCGCTCCGGCTAGAAGGGTGTTTTATTCGAACCACGGTGGAGGAACACGCAGAAGGGGACGTCCTAATCTCCGTTGGAAAGACCAGGTGCAGGGCAACCTGACTGCACTTGGCCTTATCAACTGGCGCCAGCGCGCGCATAGCAGAGGCGACTGGCGAAGCTTTGTAGAAGCGGCCAAGACCGATCATCGGTTGTAGTGCCAGTTAAGTAAGTAAGTAAGTAAATAAATGGTCTTAAGCGATTTTAATAAAAATACGAAAAATAAAATCTATGTAAATACATAATATTGTTACGAGTCAGAGAAACTTGGGCAGGACTTAAATTGCGATCACAAGTCATAACGGCGAAAGCCGGTTTTTTAAATTCCAGCAGAGCCATTTAAAGTTTAAAATCCTCACTGCAAATTAGGAGTCGTTGGTATTTTTTGATGGATATTATCAGTCCCAAAAAAAATTACAAACGTGAAAAATTAATAGCAAATAGATTTAGACACGCTGAACACTGTGGCACTAAAAACTAAAGTTTATCCTAACTCAAGTTAGGCCATTATGGTTTGTGGCTACTGTAACAGTCAATATTCGTATAGTTCGAATCGTTCGAAATATGTAGTATTTGATAAAATTCAAAGTTCAGTGGTGGCTGTAGTGTACCTGGTAGAGTGCTGGACTACTGCACAGGGTGCCCGGGTTCTAATCTCTGCATAGGCAAAAATCAAGAAATTTCAAATTTAAATTATTTTATCTTTATCGGTGTCCTGTGATTGCATTCCGCCCCTCATTCTCCCTCGTTCTTCCTCCCACCTATCAATCTTCCTTCCAATCTACACAGTGCTCTGCATTTATATGATTGCACCCTGTTTGTTGAATGTATCAATAAAAATAAATAAAAAAAGTATGTGTAACTAGAATATGAATGGGTGCAAAAAGCATAACCTAGGCGATCCATGGTATTAAAAAAAGGCACCCCTAGATTTTGGGATTCGTTTATAAATATAACACATGAAAGCACATCTCCAAGTGAAGATAAATTCGCTTCGAAGTGTGAACAAAGTATACGAATATCTCCCATAAATTAATGAATTGAAAAGCTTACTGCCAATCCAAAAAGACCAGTCGGAAGATTTAAAAGCATTGAAGTAAAGGAAGATCTAATTTGGTTGAATAGGATGCCTTCTACCGATATGTACGAGTATCTCTATGGCTATGGGTACTCGCATAGGAAAGCTAATTTCTGTGAAACCGCCTTCTTAATGAAAACGAAATCATATTTTTTTTATTGATACATTCAACATACAGGGTGTACCTCTGTAAATGCAGAGCATTGCGTTGATTGTAAGGTAGATTGATAGGTGGGAAAAAGAAGGAGGGAGAATGAGAGAGGGAATGCAATCACAGGACAACAATAAAGAAAAAGAAAATATCACAATTTTAAGTGAGGGTAGCTTCGAAAATCTCGGTTTAGGCCCTCCTTGGGTTGTTGTGCAGTTAAAAGAAGCAGAAGAAGAAACTTGAAACTTCTAATAAATTTTTTCAACTATTTAAACTAATTTTTTCGACCAAAAAGGACCAATACATGTTATATATGTATGCATATGCATATATATAAGTATAAATAAGATAAGATTTCATTATAAATATGGTATAATGACAAAAATTTAATTAACAAACTTATTTGGTTTTAAATTCTTGCATTTTATTGGTAGTACTTCGAGCCTGACAATAATTACGATAGTGTTAACGGACTTCTTGCATCATTGGTGTTTATTTTGTACATTTATTTTGCTTACTTTACTTTTAATGGCACAACAGCCCATGGAGGTCTTAGGCCGAGCTTTTCGCATCCACCCATGTTTTGCGTGTTATATTTGCACATGAATGGAATTTTTTAATTTATTTTGCTACCAATATATTTACTTTATTTATTTAGAACTTATAAAACCTCTGCTACCAGCCTCATTCATATCTAGTTGCTTTCTTAACGGAAAGCGAAATTGCAATAAATTAATATTGCTCCCATTAATATACAAATAATCATGCAGCATGCTCTTTTAAAGCGTGCTAACCGTTAAAGTTATTGCATACAGAACAGCAACAACAGCCACAGTTAATAGAAAAACGTAAGCCTAGTTTTCACTATCATTCGCATGAAAAAAACGTGTATTCAAAGTAGAAATGCAACAACGCGAATTAGCAATGAATTTGATGTACATATGTATGTATGTAAAACTGCAACACGGTATGAGAAACAACAGCAATCACCATTGCAAGTTGCAAATAAAATAATGAGAAAAAATAGTGCAGCAGACGTGTTAACATAAATATGTCACAAGTCATTAAAAGCAACAGCGTAAACTAAAAAACTGAAGCAAACTAATCACAAGCATAAGCAAAAACGATAGAGAAGTTTTTCTTAGATGTGGAGTGGACACTGAGGAAATTGCTGTTCTTGTTGCTGTCATTCAAGGAGCTTCAGCAACAACAGTATACTGCAGTTTGAGTTACAGTTGTGGCAGTAATAATTGATGAAAATGATTCTGCAACAATCTAATAACTTTCACAGCAAATCAAAGTATTGAAATTTAACAAAATGTCCAACACGAGAGACACAGCCTCCACATGTTGACCGTATTACATATGTACTCGTATGTAGATAAAAAACAATTAAATAAAACAGAAATTCACAAATATGCGAACAGATTATATACCATTTCTTTTGATGAGATCTCCATCACTTGCATACTCTCTGCGTTGCACGGACGAGTGTGATAAAGTGATATTGTTAATGGTTGTCGTTAAAAATTGCGAAAACAATAATAGCAAATTATTATCTTCTTATCACAACAGCCTTGAACTAATTCGCTTTCTTGTCAGCTTGGCACTTGGCGCTACTATGCAACTGCAACTGCAACTGCAACTTTTGTAAATTTACTAAAATTTTTTTTCACTTTTACCTAGAGACGAAAAGTTGCTCGTTATTTTAGTGAGTTAATGATATGAGCACTAATAACTTCTTCTTTTTCTCTTTCTCTCTTCGATGTTTTTCTCACGTTGTTGCACTTTTCAAACTTGTTTGGCCAATGGTTTTTGGTTGGTTGGCTGGTTGGTTTTTCAATTGGCGTGATCGTCGACGTTGTGTCTCGATGAGAAAGTGAAAAATCCTTTCAAAAATTGGGCCAAATCATAAAAGTTTTTCTTTTTTGTGGATTCTCTATTTTAGTTTTCCACTTGATTTTGCACTCGATATTTAGAAATTAATTACTTGCAATTATATATCTACTTTTTCTTTTTTTAAAATTTTCTAATGTGTATGTGTTTTTTTTTTTTTTTTTAATTATTAATTGTTGCTGACACTGTAAATTTTGAAATATATCTGAATAGTTACATTTCGAGCACAAATAACTTGATTGTTATTGTTCGTAGGCGTTGGAAAGTGGTCGTTGATTGATTCTGATTCTCGAGAAACCGTTAAAATGCTTTTACATTGGTCGCCTTTCACTTCGTCGTCGCGTCGCGTCACGTCACGTCACATCACATCACATTACACCACATTTCCTTCGTTCATCGTTCATAGCTCATCGCTTACAATGCTTTCAATATGCCTCCCAATAGAAAGAAACTGTTTGTTTCGTGGTCGCCGTCAATCGCTATTCACCGCTAAACGAAGACTGTCTGCATTATTGTCTAGCAGCGCGTTTATTACCAACTCTATCAGCGTACCAACTACCGCCAACTGTTGCCTGCCACAAACTTTGAGCGGTGTAAAAAGCCAACATGAATGAAATTATCAGATGAGTGTGAAGAAAGAAAAACAAAGTATAAAGAAAACGAACCAACATCAATTGTGGCTATATAGACTAGGGAATGTGTGTACTATGTAAATATGTAAGTATATAATACATAATAGCAAACAACAACAAAAAAAAACACAACCTTTCATTGTGTGAGTTTCAAGCATTTTCCCCCATATTGTTGATTTGCTGCAGTTTCTGCATATACTCATTGAAAAATTTGTAATAAAAAGAGTCTACAGTCATTAATTAAAACTTCCTAAAAAACAAAAAAACAAAAATAATTTTCCATTTAAGTGCGGCAAAAGTTCATTGGGTTACTCTTTGTGTTCACCAGGTTGAGTTAGGTTCAGAGGTTGGAGCTCAAGAGATAAAACAATGTCGCCGTGAGCAGTTATGATCAATGCATACTTATCTGGAAAAATCGATCACATGGAATAGTTTCGTTTTAAATAATTTCTAATCTGAATAAAAGCTATTTACTGGAATTTCTGGTAGTTGTCACAGTTTAAAAGTTAATTAGGACTCTATTTTAGGATGTTAGCTTTAAAAAAAAAAAATGGAACGCTATGGAGTCCATTTAAAATCGATCACTTCGAAAAATTTTGTTTGAATCTACGCAATGCCAGGATGACCACCATCATTTTACAACTGTTGCAATAATCACAAGTTGCATTACACAATTTATAGCTCACTACGTACATGACTGAAAAATCTGGTTGTATTCCTATTAGGGTGCGGGATTCAGTGGATCCAATGTCATTATAGGATATAATGAATATCATTATGGAATATAATGCTGCAAAGACGAAGAGGAGGAGGACACAATCTCTTACTACCTCTGTATCAGCCAAGGCTTGCCTATCTGCAGGAAATATACCGCAGATCAATACTTTCTAAATAACCTGATCGATTTAGGGTCTATTGAGTTGGGGCATCTACTTAGATACATAGCAAAGTTCAAATTTTTTGAGTAAATCAGGGTTCTCCAAAAGAGGGGTGGGTGAAATCCACACGTGGGCCATCACAAGTGTCTCTTCATGGGCTTTCACCGTTCCGGTCAGTTTGTTTATTCAATATTGTTATGCCCAGAAACAGCCCAAACTGTGACTTCTCGAGTAATCCATGAACAACAGACGAATTGTTCAGAATCCATGTTCTGGACGCTTGTCATTAGGGCTTTCAGTAGCTCATTCTCAGCGAGAAGCGGCATCGGTGGTCTAGTGATAACGTGCTAATCTTTCAATCTAAGGTTCCATTCTGATTGTGTTGTTGGTCGACACAACCAGGAGTTTTCTTGATATACTTTGTTGTTAAAGTTTCTTGAATTTTTTTGTTTATATAAATAGTTATTGTGTATCTGAGGTATTTAAAAGAGCGCTTAGGGAAAGTTGTGATCATATACAAACCTTAGTTAGGGCTTAATTCGTTTGTATTTGGCATAAAGGCTTAGAGAGCAGAGAGAAATTCAAATAGATTAAGAAAAATGGACATGGAATTTAAACTGAGATTAACTCGTTCTGAAAACCTGCCTGTAAGACCCGCTCAATATACTTAGTTTCTTGAAGAAGACCACTAGTTATTCTAGTGATTTTTCAAATACTCGTATGTTTGAGATAAAACAAGAAGAGGTAGAGATGAAAACCAAAAACCACTTAACCTTTCTCTAACTTTTCCATTGGGTGTAATGCATTTGTGGCATTTGTGGTCGTGATGCTGACGATAATGGTGATTCAATCAAGCATACAATTTTTACATACATTCAACTTCTTTGGGTTTTTTGATATTTTCTATTATTTGTCTGCAACAGTTTTATGATTGTTGTCGCTTGACATTTACTATACTAGTTGTAGCTATTGTAAATGTGTGGTAGCGTTGCTGTCTCCGGTCGTGCGTTTGTTACCGTCTGCTTGCGTTGCTCTGGCCAACATGAAATGAAAATTGCACTGTGCATTTCGGCATTTCGGCTTCTTTGCCACAGTACAAATAGTTGTTTTTTATTTAATTTTTTTTTATTGTGTATTTTTTATGATATTTACAAACGGTTTTCTTTCACTTTTATTTTCTTTTGGCATTTGAGCTTTGTGAGTTATTAATATTTAAACTTAGTTTGTTTTCGGTTTGCTGTTTTTGTTTTTGTAAGTTAGGATGCAAGCTCTTTGGTCTTTGGTCTTTTTCTTAAATACTTCACATACTTATGTATGTTTGCGACGATATTGTTCGCTTAACACGTTCTCATCTTATCGTTTACATTTCACTAGCATGACTTTTTAAACTTTGTTTAATGCTAAGCTAGTTTTACTGCAGGTATCATATTTAAAAAACGTCGGGAGTTTTTAATGATTGAACGTGCTCTATTCGTGTGTCATTTGCTGGTGTCAATAAGCATTTAAATATTATGTCGGTATATATTTGTATAATATGTTGTATTTATGAGAATTACTGAAGTGATTGTTGACATTTGAATAGTAAATGCATTGTCAATAGTATTGCAAGAGCTGAGCATCGTCGCAGATAATGGGTGATATATTCTGAGGAATAATGCAATCTTTCGGCTTGCAAAATAAGTAGTATAAAAGTTAAGATATTAAAAATTTCCGACTTCCCTTTAAGTTAGATAATGGGTGATATATTCTGAGGAATAATGCAATCTTTCGGCTTGCAAAATAAGTAGTATAAAAGTTAAGATATTAAAAATTTCCGACTTCCCTTCAGGTTAGATAATGGGTGATATATTCTGAGGAATAATGCAATCTTTCGGCTTGCAAATAAGTAAATTTCCGACTTCCCTTTAGGTTCGATTCTAGATCTAGCATATCAGTGATAAGTATATCTAAAATCAATTAAATAATCTTAACGTTTTCATTTCAAACAATCAAGCGATCAAAACATTCTCCAAGATATTCCGTTAATATGAAGTCATTTGAAAATCTTGCTGTTGTATGTGAAAACTTTAAAATGGACTTTTACAAATTAGTTTCATAACATTATTTATGAATGAAGCAATGCCATGGGCGTCTTTAAATAATTTTCCTGTGGGGGTTACATGCACATGAATATGAAGTTTTTCTATGACAAAATTGATTTCCGACCTTTAAACATCAATCCTCGAAAAAAATGAAAGTCTCAGGTATTCACATTTATAAAATGTTTCCATGCTGCCCTCTTCCCCTATAAGTTGTACACTGTTCATGATACCCACTGATATACTTACATCGAAACAAGATCAGATTTTATCAACTCAACTGCATAACTTGATTCCTCACTGATGCGAAAAAACAAAGTGTTGCTTCTTCTGCGCCATCGTCTTCTTCTTCAACTGTAAATACTCGTACTATTATTTTTGTGCGTTGCGCATGCGCACGAAAGATGATGGTAAGGTGAAAGAATGAAGTTAGTAGCAGACAAGTTAATAAACCGAGACAATTTGCCAAGAGCAAAAAGTTTTCTATGTATTTCTAACATAAAGTTGTGTTAGATTAGATGGAAAAGTAGTGACCCACAGGAGGAAAAATGTTTGTGGAAAATCGAAAAAGTGAGAACAAATCTTTTTTTCCTGTTATTTTTTATTGATATTATAGTTGACGACAAGTTGTTTCTTTGTTTTTTTTGGGTCAGCTCAGAGTTACAGAGCAAAATGTTCTAATTTTATATTTTCGTAAAAAATAAAAATGGAATATATCCGATTCAGAAAAATTGTAATACTATTTGAAGAGTATCTAAGTTTCTTTGTAATTTACAAGAATATAAAAATCTTATTGGCAGTGAAGAAATAAGTAACGCTTAGAGATGGTCTCCTTCAGTCAACCATTCTGCTAATTATTCTCAAGTAAGCTCAAATAACTCTAAATGGAATTTAGATACAAACATAAGGAAAGCAATTAAAAGCCTACAATAAATTCGACAACGTCTTCTAGCTAGAATGGAGTGGTTCAATTAAATCTAGAGAATATGTGAAACAAAGTGAGCACAAATGGATATCGGTGACAAAATCTACAACTCACTCATAACTTCGTCAAGCTGGAATTCATCTGAAATATGTATCAGAACTTTGGACTATATAAGTATAAAACTAAAGGTGCTCACCCCAACTTTGATAAGGGTGTGGAACTCATGTGAAATATCAGTACACATAAAAAATGTACAGCACGTGAAACCAGGCCGACCAACAAGAGACAATCTTTCAAATTGGTTAGAAGCTGTGGTTAACATGAGAACAAGATGCTTTAATGAAACTCTAAAGTTTTTGTGGGAGAAACAGGAAATGAAAATGTGAGAGTGAGGATTGCATCCATTTGGTAGGATACAGTTGGTGTCATCAATATTATTGGTATATATGTATGTAAAACATTTTTGAGATTTTAAGCAGCACATCAGTTTTCAAATTACCAATAGAGATCCAAAAATTTTCGATAGATTTTCATCAAAAATATCGAACTACTTTTCTTAAATTTAACAAGCTCCCATTTAAAACAAGCTCCCAATGTAAAAAATACAACGTTATAGAAATGGGAGTACAATGAATGAACAACGAATGTGTAGAGAATGCATTCAATATTTCTATAATCTATCGAATGGTGCTTCATTTTTTTATTTATACCACCGCTGTTCTTTTCTACTATGTATGGCAAAATGTGGCATCTTCCACGTTTGATCCACTTTAGATGTAATTGCATTTAATTAATATATCGTTGAGACCATAAATAATGATAAAGTGGTTTTATAAAAAGTAACACAACACGGTATTTTTATGAATGTGCGTGTGCGTGAGTGTTAGTGTGTGCGGCACATGAAAATCGTTGGAATTACAGAGAATAGCGGGTTTGTTTTAAGAACTGCATACTTTTTTAGGAAGATGCATTATTGCCACTACGTTTACTGGAGCTTCTGGGCACTTGCAGCATGTGGGCATTTCTTTTTTTTATTAACTATCGTGTGATTGTTTTTTGTTTTGATTTTAATTTTACATTTTTTCATTCAATAATTGTTTAAATATGAGAAATACCACTATAATTAATATATAGGTACATACCATAGTATTGTATTATTATTTAAAATGCGCTTTCAGTTTTATGCTGAATTAATTTCTGATGATGAATCGCTAGAAATTTTACTATGTAATTGAAAGTTCATGGGAGTTTTATGATTCAACAGAGAAATGATATTGCCTACTATTTGAATATTTGTAATTATTTAAGTAATACTTTGTTTTTATTTTTTGTTCAGTTTTTTAGGTAGGTATTGCCAATTAAATTGAGATCATGGTCTGAACATATTACAGCCACGTACCGCAGCCACGTAAGTACTACTTACTTTGTAGTTAAATGAACTGAGAAACATACAGAAAAACTAATAATGCAAACTAGTACATACTTTTTTAATTGCTATCATTATAATAATTATTTATGGCATATTTACAAATGAAAAGAAGAAAAGCGAATAATACAAAGGTGTTTAGCCAAAAAATCATACAGGGTGCGCCATCTTTTATGTCGGTATGTGAATATTGAATAACTTAAAAAAAACCGATTTCTATATATGAGGTATTTTTATTTAATTTCGTCGTTTACTTACAAGTTATTTGGACTAGTTTCTGAATACAACATCAATCGTAATCAAGTAATCAAATTGTGCTTTTTCGATTATCTCGGGCACTTTTTTGGGCAGACATAATGAGCCAACATCCACCGATATCGATTCCCATCGACTGTTTGGCCTTTTCTGAAGAAAAATTGTCCAATGATGGTTTGAATTCAAAGGGCTTCACTTTTTGATAATGCAATGGTGTTTTATGGATCTCGTGTAGGTTCTCCGTTATCTCTAATGCGGAAATTTTGCTTGTTAACGGTGCCTGAAAGTGTGAAATACGCCCCGTCGGTCATCAAAATTTCAAATCAGGTTCAGTGTCAACTCCATTCGAGTGACTGCTTGGCCGTATTCCAAGCGACGTGGATGGTCTGTCGGCAATATTGAGTCCATTTTTAAATTTTTTTTATTGATACATTCAACACACAGGGTGTACTCCTAAGAATGTAGAGCATTGTGTTGATTAGAAGGAAGATTGATAGGTGGGAAAAAGAAGGAGGGATAATGGAGAGGGAATGTAAAGAGGTAGACAGCCATTGTGGCAAGTGTTATGCCTTGATCACAATGAACTTCAGATTACCAGTGTCGACTATGACCGCATGTAGCGCCAAAGACCGAGCTTTTCGCATCCACGGAAACAAATGCAAATCATCCCTCAATGTTGTTCCACTGAAGTCAAAATGCTGTGCGCGGTGACGATACGATACATGTTGGTTCTCGGCAACCGCTCTCTCTTACCGCTTCAACCAGCTTATTGGAACGATTTGGGCATTGATATTGATTGATTGTCCTGTGCTCAACAAAATTCGCCATCAAACGAAGAATGGTGTTGCCAGACGGTGCTTGCTAGCCACGATATTTTCTACGATATGCACGGCGTGAAGTGAATTGACGTTTCAAAACCATGTTTACTCAAGTCAATCGGTTGATAAATGTTAAAATTATCCAATGTTTACATACCGACATAAAAGATGGCGCACCCTGTATAGTTATTGTTTATGCATATTTAGCAATTAACAAGCAAGAAAAATAAAAGTTCAGTTGCATATAAATTTTTTTATTTAATTGGCGTTGTTATTGTTTTAAAGTTCACTATCGTCATTTTTGTTAGTGCACAGAAGAAAATGAATTAATATTAACAACAACCACTTCTCCCACGATTTTAGATCAAGTTAAAACCGTAACTTTTTTGACCCGCAAGTTGGAAGTTTAACAAAAATGCGTTTGTATGTTTACAGTACCTAAATTAAAAGTTTAACAAAGTTGTAGTAGGTAAAGTTAAATGAATTACGCTAACAAGATTCAAATATTTAAATAAAATATTGCATACACAAAAATAACCGCTATTTACAACTCTTTCACAAACAGATACCATACTTAAAAAGTAATTAACTAAGAATTTTTATTCTCGTGTTTTAAACAAAAGAGTAAACAATAAAATACACTAAAAATTAAACAAACAATTAAATATAACCAGGCAAAGTTGGTAGTTGAATTTTGGTAGCATCCCAGCAGAAAAACTCCTCTCCAGCTCCAGAACAGCCTTAACCAAGTAAGCCGCAACGAGTCATTATTGGGATAGCATTAGCTCATCATACTATTTTCATTATCGATAAATATTAAATAAAATGGGGGAACCAGAAATACGGAATTATGTTAGTTTGCTATAACGGAACGGGAGTTTATGGCGTTAGGCCAAGAAAGGATATTATTGCTAATATGAGCCAAGGAAACTCAGCTTTTCAGGCGGAAGTACACGCAATTGAATTATGTTTTAGAGAATATGAAGAAAGGCGGTCGTGTAAACGAAACATCTATAATCTTTCGGACCCTAATGCTGCACTGGCCTTTAACTCCTTCAATATAAGTTCAAAACTTATATGGCAGTACCTTCAACTATTGAAGCATCACAAAGTAGAATCCACCTAATTTGGACGTTTGAACACAGTGGTTTGAACAGGAGCATCCGAACTCCTCTTTGGACTAATGCCATTCTGCCGCCCGTCATGGAGTTTTGTAAAGCACAATCTTAACACATGGCTGAACAAAAAGTTCCAGGCTGCCTGGGACGACACCTCAGGCAACAGACAAGCAAAATCATTCATGCCAAGTGTATCATAGTTAAGAATAAAACAACTCTTGATGTAAAACAGAAACGGAATCCGAGCTGTCACTGATCACACTGCTCAGTTAGGAAACGTCTTAGATTTTGTGAAGAAGACGAGGAAACAGCAGAGTACATTCTGTGCCATTGTGACAAGCTTGCAAGGCTTAGACTTCGTCATCTTACTATTGCACAGCCAACTAATGTGGGCAATATGACTCCAAGGGATATCTTAGCATTTTTAAATGCTCCAAGCCTAGGAAGATTATCTTAGGATATTCAATGGGCTCTTCACAATAGGAACTCTTTCAATCTAATCTAGTTTACTATAATAATTTTGCATTAATAGAGAAATGAGAAATTAATTTTACATATGAGAATCATAAGTCGGCTAAGTAGTATTTTATGCCCTAAGAAAAACTTAATAGTTGCTTATATTTATTTAACTTCTAATTTATTTTATTTGCTTCCAGGTCATGTTAAACTTGTAAAGCCGGATCTTCCATATACATACTATCGAAATCTTACTTTACTTACTTTTAATGGCACAACAGCCCATTGAGGGCCTAGGCCGAGCTTTTCGCATCCACTCATGTTGTGCGTGTTATATTTGTACATGAATGGAAGGGATCTACAGTTTAATGCCGAATCCGAACGGCGAAGTGAAAAGCTTTTCATAGCAATTTTTACTCTTGTAGGTTTGCCATTGCCTGCCAAGAGGTGGTGCCGTGTAGAAAAATTATTTTTTTTTATTTTGTTATTTTATTTTTATTTTGCTTGTGCCGAGATTCGAACCCCGGACACTCTGCGTAGCAGTCCAACGCACTACCACTACGCCACAGCGACCAAATCGAAATCAGCTTTCCAAATTATGTATGGTATATAAAGAGAAAATGATTATGAAATATTAAGTAGTTTCGTAGGGTTCCAAGAAGGAACAAAGGTCTACATTAAAACTTCTGAATGATGCCAGATAGAATGGGTCTTTGACCTTACCATAACTCAGATAGATCCATGGAATGAATTTTCTCTTGTTTTCATCGCTTTCAATTTCCTTGCGCGATAAAAGTATCCAATTAACTACGCATTTCAAACAATTTGTTCTCAATAATGCCTATGTGAACGTTTGAGTAAGTGAGTAATATTGAAGATATTTATTGCAGAAAAATAAAATAATGGCCCAACACTAATAATAATTATTAAAAAAAAAAAAAAATAAAATAATATATATATAAAAATATTGAATAAAGTTAATTTTTGACAGACTCTAAAGGGTTAATCAACTATAGTATATCTTTACTATTGGAAATTTTGTTTTTAATCTCTGTGGTTTATATGCATGCACACTATAAACACTTTGACCTCCTTTTACTTTACCAACTCTAACGATACTGCCGGAAAATGAAATTCATTGAACCTCAGTAAAATAAAAGTCAAAATTAACACTTGCTTACAACTGTTTTTTTTTTCGAGAAATTTCAATAAAAACGTTAAAAAAGTGTTTATTTATGGTTCAGTGACTGACTTTCTTTGAGAAATTTCAACATTTTCCGAAATGCATTCATCTTAATTATCTCCAACTTCCAGGTAAGTTATAAACAAAGAATTAAGGCACATACACACAAACACAAATTAAAAAAAATTTAACAGTATTAATAAGTTTTTAATATTATGGGAAGTACTTGCACAGTCTCATAAACTAGGCATCATTAAATCTTGCCCATTGACCCATTTGAGCTCTTGAGAATTACACCTTCTCTCCAGCTGCTTTTCAGCTTCTCAGCTTCTACTTCTTTGCTATGCTTTGCTTTGCAGCTTCTTTGGTTGTTGGAAAGATTTATGTTAGAAATTTTTTTACTTCTATGGCAAACTTCATCATGATTAACATTTAATGACAGGAAGTTAACAAGAAGAAGATGAAGAAAAGAAACCTTCAAGAAAATCTTCCCGAAATAATAATCTATTCGCATTTAATTAAAATTGTTCACTATCTTGAAAGTAAATTTGAATTTCTCACTTCTCGTATTTGATGAGACAATTTCAAAGAGTTGTGTTTCTTTTGTATCTGAAATACAAATGTTACTACGAGGCATAGTTTCATTATTGTTTGCCGCAATTAGTCACGATTTTCTATCTTTTCTACAACAATCAATTTGTTTTAACTTTTGTACACTGAAGTTCATTCAGTTTTGATTGTTTTATTTTTTTTTGTAGGTTGCTTACTCTTCATTAATATGATAAGTTTCATTTTAGCCTAGTCTACACAAATGTTTGAAAGTATTCGAAATTGATTGATAAGGCAAATTGTTATTGATTTTGTCATACAAATTTATCAAAAAAAAGTACAAACAAATATTGAATATTCACATTCAAATATTGTGATACTGAGAAATGTTCAATATCTACATACTCGTATTTGTATTATACATGGTGTTTTTTTTCGAATTGTCGTTTTCAAGATGAAATAAAACGCATATAATTTAATGTTATGGCCAAGAATTTAGCTTTATTATAAAGATAAGGATTTGCCATTATGTATTAAAAACGATTTCGGTATGTCAGTAATGATACGCCGAATATTCTCTTCCAAGGCGTCAATCATCTCGGGCTTATCTGCGTAGACAAGCGATGTCACATAACCCCACAAAAAGTAGTCCAGCGGTGTTAAATCGCACGATGTTGGAGGCCACGCCACAGGCCCACGACGCGAGATAATGCGCTCACCAAAAGTTTCCTTCTATAAATTGATTGTGATTGTTTCGTTGGCTGTATGGCATGTAGTGCCGTCTTGTTGGAACCAAATCAACCACATCAACATCCTCCAATTCAGGCACGAAAAAGTCATTAATCATGGCTCTATAGCGTTCCTCATTGACTGTAACATTATGACCGGTTTCATCTTTGAAGAAATATGGACCAATGATTCCCTCTGCCAATAGAGCACACGAAACAGTGACTTTTTGAGGATGTAACGGCATCTCAATAATGGCTTGTGGATTATGAACACTCTAAATGCGACAATTTTGCTTATTAACGTATCCATTCAAACAAAAGTGAGTTTCATCGCTGAACAAAATCTTCTTGTGAAAATCGGGATCGCTGGCCATCTCGTTTTGGGCCCATTCACCGAGCGATTTGCAAACGTTGTTCAGGAGTCCTTAAGTCTATTCACTATGAAATGGCAAAACAAACTGAGCATAAATCAAGTGACAGCTGTCAAAAAGACCAACTCCGAAAAAAGTATTGCCAGATTGAAAACCACATTTCTAAAAAAAAACACCCTTTATATGTATTAAATATGTAGGGCAAAGGCGTGTGCCCTGATCCGAGTGTCAATTTTGTTTTTGAAAAATTTCACTCACAGAGATATGTTTTTCTATGAAATTTTCAACGCCCCCTTATGCATGGTTTTAGATTGCATTTGAGTGCTTGTCCGAGAAAAGATAAACCCACAAAATTTTTCTTTTGTTTTCTCAAAGGACCCACGTACCATACTCTCCCCTATACTATATATGTAAATGCTGAACAATATGGTAAGCAAATTAGTTGTCTATTTTGTTGTTGTTCTCTTCCACAGATCATTATGAATATGAGTATTGCTTTTAATTATTTGTCGATTGACGCAACTCCTCTGTGACATTCACTAAGTAATAATTTACCTTTTTTTACCTTTTTAGTCGTAAAATCTTTTATAGAGGTTTTTTCCATATGTTGTGACTAACAGAGAGAGGTACATACTTATCTGAGATAAGTATGGTATATTTATGTCCTTTTAAAAATCAAGTAGATTTGCTTGATTGACTCCAAAAAACAATACCCGATATTTTCACGCAAGATTCAGTAGTTGTATGTTTTCGATTTTAAAATATTGAAAGTTGTTATTAGAGAACAACCGATTAATTAGCATCGGCTAGTATCGGCATCGATTCACCATCGGTTAAAAATGTTCGATCATTTAGCCGAAGAAGATCTATGATGGTCTTCGATGAAGATGGCAAGTAGGTAGGACAATGATAACAATGCCCCAGTTAAACACTTCGAAATCATTTGCTCTGGCTAATTCCAATCCATCTTACTCTGCTATTTTACTCTACGGTTGGAATTTGTTCTTAAGGTCAGAAACCATGAATTTATTATTACATCACCTCCTTGGTGAGTAAGGCTTACCTGGTTGTGCGAAATCTTAGAATGACTGCTGCATTTGTATCAGGTGAAACTAAAAGAAAATTTGTATTGCTACTGCTGATCCCTATTTTAACTTATTCGGGAAGTTAATTCCAGTAGGTTCGATTCAAGGTCTTCGCACAAGCTACTCGTAACAACAAGCTACTCGTTAACAACGCGGCTCGTTATATCTCTGGTATAAAAAGCCTATAGTAGCTTCAGTTTTGTAATTCAAGCATAAGCATAAAACTTTTGGTCCCAAGGTATAACTTTTAAAAATTTTAAGTATTATTTACATATGTTGTTTTTTGTTAGCATCATTAAGACTGTGGAATTCACTGACATTCAACATTAAGATTGTCTCTAATTCTGAAAATTTTAAGCATTTAGTTCTTAAGCATTTTTCATGGGCTGTCATGCGTAAGACCCCCCAAATTTAAGCTTCAGATGCTTACTTACTTTACTTTTAATGGCACAACAGCCCATGGAGGGCCTAGGCCGAGCTTTTCGCATCCACTCATGTTGTGCGTGTTATATTTGTACATGAATGGAAGGGACCTACAGTTTAATACCGAATCCGAACGGCGAAGTGAAAAGCTTTTCATAGGCAATTTTTATTCTTGTAGGTTTGCCATTGCCTGCCAAGAGGTGGTGGCGTGTAGAAAAATTATTTTTTTTACTTTTTGATTTTTTGATTTTGCCTGTGCCGAGATTTGAACACCGGACACTCTGCGTAGCAGTCCAACGCATTACCAGTACAGAATGAAAATATTGTGGTAAGTAAAAAAGACCCGAGAATACAAACACCATGCGTTCTTTGCAATCGTGTGAGCAAAATAAACACCATACTCCAAGAGATGTGAAATGCTTCTTTTCCTGTCTTTCTTTTAATGGCACAGCAGCCCATGGAGGGCCTAGGCTGAGCTTTTCTCTTTACATCATTCTCACCATTAGTGTTAATATGAAAAATATTAACAACAGGGCGGGAAATGTGGAAAAATAGAAATCACAATTATTGTAAAAATTATTTATGAAGATTTTAACAAATAATTATGTAATTTACAGATTAAAATTGAAAAATTGCTTTAACATTAGCTTTTCAGTTTCGATGCCAATCGATTTTGAGAGCGTAACAAATATATGAAAAATACCTTCCTGAAGATTTAAAAATTTATAGCTTTTCAGATGGGCAATTTTTTTCTGTTTAATTAATGAAAATATATAATTAAGTTTTTGTTTCACACTTACCTGCTTAATAAAATTATGTTGCAGCATATCGAATTTATCGACTTTATACATAATGATCTTAAAAAAAGGTTGTTTTATCGACGCAATTAAAAAGCACTATTCCATTTTATGAATATTCACTTTTTTTCTTTAATTTCTTTATGCACAACTTTCAAAAATGATCTAAATATTTGTTTTTTGTTATTAACCGTTATATTATGACGAAGACCTTTACCGCAGAGGGGGGAGGGCAAAATCAACGAAAATACCAAAATTAAAAAAAAAAAAAATCAAAAACAAAACATTTAGTGAATGCACCTTTTAAGGTAATCAGTGGCGGATTTACCCTTCCGGCATTAACTGTTATGAGTATATAAGTTTTTAGGGCGGTCAATTTTAAAGATTTTACATTTTAATTGCATTAATACTTTTCGGTTCGGAATTAAATTAATTGAAGTAATAAAGTGAAGCTTTCTTGGTTTGACTCCTCCTCCTTCTGGAGTGAAATTTGTTATATAACTAATAATAACATGTACTTAATACTAACCTAAATTTTAGATAGTACATAAATCGCCTCAATTATGTAAACTATAAAAAACGATTTTGTTTAACCTTTTCAAAAGCAATGAAACATTTTATGAAGACTTTAGTATAACATTGTATTTTAAGGTTGAAGGTTTGTCGAAATTTCAATATTTAGACTTGTAAAAAATAGTTTAGGACCTCCATGTGGTGTTATGCCATTAAAAGAAGAAGAAGGAACTTGGAAATCTGTTTGCGAATGTTTATGTTTCAAATATCAACATTAGTGAATACTTGTAATAAGTGGGAGTTAGTGACGCCCTTTTTTTGGGTTTAATTTCAATGTGCCTGAGTAAAACGTGTCCGCTCATCTATTATCATCATCATTGACACTTACAAATCACTCAATTGTTTTACACAATTTATTGAAATAAGTTTTGATATTTATACCATACCATTATGGTAAAACTAAAAGAGTAAAAATTGCCTATGAAAAGCTTTTCACTTCGCTGTTCGGATTCGACATAAAACTGTAGGCCATATACAAAAATATAACGTGCACAACATGAGTGGATGCTAAAAGGAGAAAGAAGATCCGCTTTGTAAACAGTCAAAGCTTCTTCATTTTTAAAGTCATTGTATTATTGAAATCAATATTTCAACCTTTTGATTTAAGGCTTTTGATGGAATTCAGATAACGTTATTTGAATTTAACAATATCTAAATGTGGCATGACTTAAGGAATTAGATTCCGTCATTAAAGATAAGATTTTGTAATTCCACTTATAAATAGATAAAAATCATGTTCTGGAATTAAAATCCGGTCAAAATTAAAGAACTATCCGTTTTTAATGAGGCAACATTTACAATGAATCCAATTGGAATCCAGAATATAAATAATTTGTATTTGTAAATGCAGCAACGAATTCATAACTATTACCACGGATTCTAGAATACTTGGAAGGGGGAGAGAGGGGGGGAGGGGAATGATAAAATAATGGATACCAAGTCTAAAGTTGATCTGTTAAGCCCATGCTAGGGTATAACATAGTTAGTTCAGAGATAATCGTTTCATGACGTCACTGTTGCGACAGGTAAATGCAGCACTGTTTTCCTTTAACTAATCAAACGTCCTGCAAGCTTTTTTATGAATAACTTAAATACACAACAAATTATTAAGTTGTATCTTTAAAACTTAAAAGGAAATCTTTAATAAAAATGCTGATTCCGATGTTGATGATGGCGGAAATGATTCAACGTTAAAAATTTCGAGTTTATTGCAATTACAAAGCACACTTGACTTTCCGAATGTTGGATATTTTGGAATTCACTTGTTGCCGGTTTTTGTTAGCAGAAATAACGTACCGAATTTTTGTTGCGGAAGTTTAAATTTTCGGTTTGTAAGTTTTATTTGTGTGCTATTTTGTGGAATTCTGAAGTTTGAATTGTGGACACGATGCACGCATGAAATTAAACTTAATACTGAAATGTAAGCGAGGCTCAACCATTGGAAATACCATCGAGCCGTTCATCCACCAAACATCCGTCACCAGCACTGACTGGCAATAACTAAACATTCGTGTGGCCGAAAAAAGTGCTTGCTATTGTTGTTGTTGTTGTAGCTGTAGCTGTTATAGCCTGCCTTGTTTTGTTTTTGTTTTTGTAATTATTATTATTTTTTATTGTTATTTTCACTCTTTTGTTGGTACTTCTTTACTATTAGGAATGTTGTTGTTGTTGTTGTGGTTGTTGTAGTTTGCTGCTTTGGTCGAAATAGAAGGGTCGTAGTATGTTTTTTTTTTTGGCGGAAAATTATCGTTATTATTATTGTTGTTCTTGTTGTATTATTTGTGAGTAGATTTTCGCGTTAAACTCATATACATAATTAAATTTGGAATATAAACGTGTCGATTCAACTTTATTGTAAAGAATATGTGCATTTTGAAGGCGTATATGAAGGAAATGAGACTGGGTTTATTTACAAATATCTTTCGAACAAGCTGTTGAGAATATCGCTATGGAGAAACGGAACTGTTATTAAAGGTTATTAACTTCAAGTCTTCTGCCTTCAATGCGTAGAGCTGCTGAATAAATATATGGCTTGCCATTGAATGAAGAATGATATTGACCTCAATCACCCGTTTTTTTTTTTAAAGGGAAACATCAATATCAAACATAAACTAAGAAAGGAAGTAAGGATCGGTAGGTCCGCTACTGGGCTCAATTCCTTAGATCTAGACAATCAAAGTAACCAAAAGGCATCCGAAACGAGTTGCTTTAAGCTGCTTCATAAGCTAAGAGAAAACTCAGAATCCTCACGGGTTTCTTATAAAGGCTTTGAAAACTGGAGCGCGCTGGTCAGGAGAACACTTGCCATCAGAAAGTGGATGAGGTGCCGTATCTGTACTGAGAGGCACTCAATCGCAGGAAGAGATGTATAAATTTCAGGCTGGAACCCTAACTAATCGCAGTATACTAAACCTATTAATATCTATTATATTTGTCTATGTATTGTATCAACTCCATAGTTATCTTTGTGGCATGATTGTAATATGTAGTTGAATGTAGTGGTAATTGAAGTTGAGATCGCTAGGTCCGCTACTGGGCTCATCACATTTGAACTTTGGTGAAAGCTACTGTTTATTGACTTTTAGATGGAAGTCATGGCTTTTAGATGGAAGCCATGGCTTTTAGATGGAAGTCATGGCTTTTAGATGGAAGTCATGGCTTTTTAGATGAAAGTCATGGCTTTTCAGATGGAAGTCATGGCTTTTTAGATGGAAGTCATAGTTTTTTAGATGGAAGTCATGGCTTTTCAATTATTTTGCTTTAATAATATCAAATATTTTTGAATAAAACATACTTTACAACTAATTTTAAACTTGATTTATTATACTATAAAGTATATATAGTAGCATTTTGATTTTGCTAGCTAGATATAACATAGGTATTATGATAAACAAGTATTTGTTTTGTAAAGTATGGCTGAAAAGTGTAAATGCTCAAAGTCCAAAAGAGGCAGAATGTAAATGCCGTTGAACGCATTTGACATTGCGTCAACCTGACAACATTCTCTTTTTTCTTTCTATTAATTTTATTCTTTTTTTTGTTTATACCTACTACTCGTACCTACCTGCACAATGGTAATTACAATGTGAATTCTTTTCTTTTCGGAATAGCTTTACATACATACATAGTTATGTATTGTATGGTATGTTGTACATAAATACATAATAGTAAATGGGGGTATAAATAAAAAAGATATGACAAAGCGCTAGCGCGCGCATTTGCCAATCATGTATTGAGGCACTCATGCGTATATCCCTTTTCTGGCTGCGACTCACTTGCGACAACACTCCAACAAGTGGCAAGAGGGATTTTAAAATTACTTCTTACTTAGGGTAAATTTTAATAGATGAATAAATTAAATAACTATAAACAAACAAAAAAAAAAACACAAAGACGAAGTGTGTATAGAATGAAGAACTTTTATTTATTTTTTTTTTCCGTTAATTTTGGAAATATTTATCATTAATTTTCACTAGAATCTATGCATTCACATTACTAAATAATTTTTATTCCATCTCTATTTGTTTTCTAAACAATAACAATAAAAGCATTTGAATACCACGACAGTTATGCACTTAGTTTCTTTTGTTCTTCTTCGCGTTAGCCATTTGTCAATTACTTAATTTAGCCTGCTCCAAATCTTCGTTCTTTGCCCCCTCCCCACATTCGAATCGCTGATAATCAATTATTTTCACATCGTTCTCTTTGAGCACCTCGCCCACAGTTTTATCAGCATCGATTAGATATTCTTGATATATAAGGCATTTCTCGTCATCTTTATTGGCATTGGGCTCATCTCTGCCTTCTTCGCCCAGCTTTGCCGGATTGAGACCAACAATGTGCTGACACAAATTCTTCTTTAATTCTTCATCCAATGTTGATGATTCACCGCGAAAAGCAACAATTGTGCCATATTTGCCAACTTGTGTTGTGTTTTGTGGTGTGCTGTCAGCATTTGCAGGCGCTGGATGCGCATAACCAGATAATTTCAATTCGTTATTGGTTTTGAAACAGATGGCACGCTTAATGGAAGCATTTTCACCGACAGTGCCGATTAGTAAAGCCAAGTGATCGCCTAGTGTTTTGCCATCATCCGTTTTCAAATGCTTCAATGCTTCTGCCTCGAAACCTAGCTGCAAATTTCGAATGGAAAATCAGTTGAATATCAATAAGTTTCACTTGTTGGTTTGTTAAAAATTAAATTTATGTACCTTCCACAAATCGCCATCGAAATCTGTCATTTCTGTATATTTGGCGCATAGACGCGATGCTTTATCAACGAAACTTCTGAAGTGCTCATTACGCGCCACGAAGTCGGTCTCACAATTGATCTCAACCATGGCACCGATATTCCCGCGTATCAGCACACCAACAAGACCTTGTGCAGTGGCACGCTCCGCCAGTTTGGTGGCCTTGGACCAACCCATACTCTGTGCCTGCTCATTGAGCCATTTCTCAGCCTTCAAACACATAAGCAAATTTCGTAATTACAATCTCTACAACTTTATTACAATTGGACACTCACTAAATTAATATCATTGTTGTGCATTTCCAGCGCTTTCTTGCAATTGGCAAATGTGTAGCCGGTCTTTTTCCTCAGCATGGCTAGTGCGCTCTTCTCAGCGCTCGCAAACGCCAGACGGCTGGTGTGAAATGCACGTGTGAATTGTTGCAATAACATTTAAGATTTTGTTTCGGTTTCTTCTCCCCGTGGACAGTTCAGGAATTCTCGAATGCTACTCTCTCGTAACTTGTTGCAGTGACGACAGGTGCGTGTGTGGGGGAAAAACTGCCAAGGAAACCAAAGAATTTTATGTTTATTCGTTGAAACAAAAATTTCAATACACAACGAAGTTTAAAACAGAAAAAAAATCAATTCAAAATAAACAGCAACAGAAATTCAATTGCAGTCAGCAGCAGCAGCAAAAAGGACATTTTGTCTGCGTTTGTGTGAATTGAAAATATAGTTACATTTCATACAACACAATTATAAGTTAAAAAAGAGTTGAAAACAAACGCAGACTGTTGAATTTTAAAGCAGTTGTGTTGGTAAGTTAGAATTTAATTGGTGTAAATTACTTTTTTGCGTGAAGGAATTTTTTAAATTTTGGTTGCACAATAAAATGTGTTTTTTCGGCAAACGAAATTGATTTCCCTGTTTCGTTTGTGTTTGTGAGAAAATTCTACTTCACATTGACATTCCGACTGTCATGCGTTTTCATTTTCTGACTTAAACTTTTAATGCACATGAAAACAGCTGTTCCAGCAGAATTGAAGGAATATTTGCCTGTGTAGTAAAGTGTCAAACCACATGAGGTGCTGCACTCTCGCGGTTGGTTTTGAGTTGATAATTTTCGAAGAATGGGTAGCACTTTTTGTTGTTGTTTTTTTGTAGCTAGGAAGCACTAGTCAATTACTTGTTGGTGAATGCAATTTTGAATTGTTTGTTGGACACAATTTTTATTTGGTTCTTTTATTAAGTATATTAAAAGCGAAAATTATTGTTAAAATTAAATAAGTTGGCGTAAAACGTGCATGTAACACATGCGTTACGCTGTCAACAACTGATGCGTGGACAAACGTTTTCTGATCGCTAGAAGGTATGCAAATCTGTTGCCAGGGGCCAAAGTTACTATATTGTTTTTTTTTATTTTATATGGGAACGACCAACAATTTATTAATTCAACATATTCAAGCTCCCTATTGAAGTGGTACAATCTTTCTTTTAATGGGACAATAGCCCATAGAGAGCTATCTGTTTTCTATAAATGCAAATAGAATTTATGATTTAAGAAAAACCAAACTTTTTTCTTTGCTATATTAATTATTTATTCTACTTTCCAATAGAACAAATGAGTAATAAACAGGAATAGTGTAAAAGTAACAGGATTAAAGTAAATAATTTGCTGAAAATCTTTATTAATATCTGTGTACATATGTATGTCCTTTTTAGCTGTAATCAACATGTCGGAGCCACAAAGCTCAACTTCAGCAAAGGGCGCGGTCAAAAGACCATGCTCCAAATTTAAAATGGTCTATAAACGACCCAAGCCGGATATGCTTGAGAGCATACTGAAATCCAAAGCAAATCCAGATTACCTATCGCGCCGTCTGTGGTATGAACTTAATATGCCAGAATGTACGAGTGATATATTTGATGGCAAAATGCTTTCCACTTCAGTACCTGACAGCTTAATATGCCATACCAGGGAAATGCGTCCAAAAAGGAAGAATAAGGTTAAAAAGAAAAAAGGTAATTTTGCTTGCTCTTTCCTTACTTCCTTTCCTTAATATCCGATTTTATTGAATACTCACTCCTCGCTATCATTTCGTTTCATCGATGCTGTTACATATTCTTGTTGGTGCGACTCCTGTATTATTTTCAGAATCTCGCACCTACATGCAAATGCGTATGGAACGTGAAAGTTTTCGCCGCAGACTGGTTGAATTAATTGCGCGTAAAGATGATAAAGATGAAGTCGGTACGGATGAAGATTTTCCCAATAAAGAGGAAAAGGAGATATTACGATATTATTACTATATAAAGCATGGCATCGATACGATTCATGTGGCACCAATTTCCAATCGAGTGATGAATAGGTGAGAGTAATGGTGTGGCGAGGGTGTGGGAATGGCAAATATCCATACATCTTGGCAAATATCCATACATAGTACATATTTGCAATTTATTTTAATGGTATTAAACTTTTGTTTTTGTTTTTGTTTTTTCGTTTGTATTTTCCTCTTTTCGGTTTGAATTCTATGTAGGATTAAGCTTCTTATACCAGCATTTCTAAATAAATGGAATATTGAGCTAGGTGAAAATATCAGCGAAATAAAAGAAGACTATACATTCGCCATGAAGAAAGCTGTAATTGATTTTGTATTGAATAATTCTTTGCAAAGTGTCATGGAGAATAAAGCGAAAGCGTTAACTTGGGAAAGAAAGGAAATTAATGCGCTATCAAACCGTTATAAGTATCGGTAAGTTTTAGTGTCCAATTTTTCCAGAATTAATTATAAGAATTAGGCTGAGTTTTAAATTGAAAAAAATACTTACTAAAGGGGTTTTCAATAGGAGTATAACAAATTTGTATTTAAATAGAAACTTTACTTTTAATGGCACAACAGCCCATGGAGGGCCTAGGCCGAGCTTTTCGCATCCACTCATGTTAAGCTTGTTATATTTGTACATGAATGGGAGGGACCTACAGTTTAATGCCGAATCCGAACGGCGAAGTGAGAAGCTTTTCATAGCAATTATTACTCTTGTAGGTTTGCCATTGCCTGCCAAGATGTGGTGCCGTGTAGAAAAATTATTTTTTCTACTTTTTGATTTTTTGATTTTGCCTGTGCCGAGATTCGAACCCCGTACACTCTGCGTAGCAGTCCAACGCACTACCACTACACCACAGCGACCACTTTAAATAGAAACACACCGTTAAATTTTTGGAACGCTTTGATCGGGCAATTTAAAATGATATACTAGGCTTACATTTTTATCATGGTGAAGTTCACAAACCAGCAAAGTTTGGAAATTATTAAAAATATCAACCGAAATTCTGAGTCGTCCAAATTACGGTCGTAGTAATCGTGCCACCAGACAGGCTGTGAGTGCTATAGTGGATAAATTCAAGTCAGCATATTCACTATTGAATGTTCCTGCGCCAGTGAGACAACACAGGAGTCGAAGGACTGAAAATGAGCAAAATCGGTCGATCTCACGCCGTTCACAGGAATTGGCAATTGGGAACATTGTGGAGAGTTTTGCGTTAAGATCTTGGCCTATACTCTTATAAGATAAAATTAACACAAGCAATGAAGCCACGTGATCATTTGAAGCGACGTAACTTCTCCAATTAGTTTCTGCAAAAGTTTGAAGAAAATCGTGAATTTCGTAGAAAAATCAACTTCAGCGATGAAGCTCATTTTTTGCGATTTAATGACGTTGGAATTCCTGTTATGGTGTTTGCGTTAAGTAATTGGTTTGTGCTAAAAATACAATAACATTAGAGGAGCTCAGGAAAAAAATTTAACACGATATCTCCAACGCTCCGGACGATATGTGTGGAAGAGTGGTAATGGTGGAAAATTGGCTCCATATGAGCGATATCGATTCCATACTTAAATGTATGATGTGTACTACATCCGGATTGAATTTAAATTTTATTTAAATACAAAATTATTGTGTCCTTATTGAAAACCCCATTATATATATACTTTTCTTTCCAAGCAGCACCTACTCAAAAAATGGTTATTTTGAAAACTTGTTCTACATACATTGAAATACTCGTATTTAGTAACAGGAAGAATGTATCGAATTCTTTGGAGAATCGAGTGTTGATACGTTTAAGAATTTTGTGAGAATTAGATACTTTATTCAAGCTATACTGCAGAAATACGATACGTTAATCATAAAACTTCTAGAGAGTTTTTAGGGCAGTTCTTCAAACCTGAAGAATTGAACATTGTTCTTTGAACATAACATGTTGGAAAACCACCTCTAGAGGGGTTTTTGGTACCTAGAGTCGAAATACGTGCTGCAACTCACACCTCGCAAATGAGAGTTTATGTACAAAAAACCAGAACGTATTGGACTATAACTTTCTTCAGCAACAAATCTCAGTACAACATCCTCTTTCAGTATCAACACTATTATTCGGTTGCAAAAACACTGTTTGACTGTGTACTATTAAATCCAAGCATCCAAGCAGTAGTTACTCAACTCGTGAACATTTTGAAAACTTGCTTTCAATTAAATATTTATTTTATATTAAAATATGTTTTACATTTCTTTTTATGTCTTATTTTTTAATTACTTTCCATCGGTTAGGAAAAGCTTTTTATTGGTGTACAGTTCCATTCCTATTGGTGGAAATTTTAAGTATGCCTCCTTAGCAAATAACAGCAAGCCGATAACTAAAGTAATTAATGAATAAATATTAAACAAATTTTGTTTTTAATTTGCAATAAAATATAATAAATTATTACCAGCTGCTAAGAAATTTTTATAAATTTTATGCATTTTCAACGTTAGTCACAAAGCAATTGTTCTTGCTAACCCAAATACAACCATCTTAAATACTCGAAATAGCTCAGAAAGTTAAAGTTGGAAAAATTAAAAACGTGATTTAAGAGTTCGTGACTTAAATACCGAAATTCCATTAAATAGTTATTATTTAGACTGTAAATAAGTTTGATAATGAACTGTTAGAATAAGTTTTTAATTTTCTTAAAATGCTGAAGGAGAAATTGTTTAAATATAAATTAAAATGGGTCTATTAGTAAGTATAAATTTGCTGGGAGAAGTAGAATGTTATGCTTAAATAAATGATAGTATAAAATGTACCATATACGGTTATTTGAAGGTCCTCAGCCTCAATTGGCTCTACCGTAAAGGAAATAATTACAGTAATTGGAATCATGTGGCCTGCCACTTTCATAAAACTGTAGGTCCCTTCCATTCATGTACAAATATAACACGCACAACATGAGGATGCGAAAGGCTCGGCCTTTGGCGCTACATGCGGTCATAGTCGACACTGATAAACTGAAGTTCATTGTGGTAAAGGCATAACACTTGCCACAATGGCTGTCTATCTCTTTATCGGTGTCCTGTGTGATTGCATTCCCTCTCACATTCCCCCTCCTTTTTCCTCCCACTTATCAATCTTCCTTCCATACAACACAATGCTTTGCATTCATAGGTGTACACCCTGTGTGTTGAATACATTAATAAAAACAAAAAAGATTTCGCCTTACCGCGTCACCAATAACCATGATTAAATGGAATCCATTCTCGAGAGAGAATGTGCTCTGGTAGAGAAAAGGCTTTGATCTAAGTAATCGCCGATCAAATGTACTATGCGATTCAGTTCCAGGCAGGCAGATCTCAATTTGAGGCTTGAGTGCGTTTAAATCAGGTCTCAAATGACATAAGCTTAAGTAAGTAGGTGATTTTGCCTAAGATTTTCAACTTCATACAATATAAAAAAATATGCCCAAGTCAACGTAAGCAAAAAAGCATAGATTTCTTTCTTTGTGTAAAGAGATAATGTTCCGCCCAAGAAATGTACTCACAAGGGAACTATAAATTAACTTTTTCCCTTGGGGGATATCACAATAAGGCCTAGTAAGCTGCAGTGACAAGTGAATCGTATCATATCTGGTCTATTTACTACAACGATCTATGTTTAAAAGTTAATATGTGAGCCTGAATACATTGATGAAGTCCTACTTATTTGGGAAAACGTTGAAAAATAAATATGATGCATATGTATAATATGTGTAATTATGTACACAGAACAGAGTTAATCAGATTTTCTCGAATCAAAGGGGGGTAATAGGCAAAGGTGGAAGAAAAGGAACATAATTCGTGTAGTTATGCTTCACATGAGTTCGAAAGCTTGTGTATGTTTCATATGAGTTCTGATACTTAAAAATTGTTCATGCTCTGAAGCCTTAAGCAGTAGAGGCCAAAGAATTAATAGGTCACAAAAAAAAATTAATTCATAATCTATCCGATGTTATATTTTCTGGTTCTTTGGTTGAAATGGAAAGAAGAAAAATGAGGAAAATATAAAGTGCCCACAAGTAGGTTGTATAGTACAAGCTTTTTGTCTTTGCTAGATGGTGGGCATGATAATTTGCTGCCCACTACTGTTTATGTATTTGTTATACAATACATGAAGGTAATTTCTTTTAACTTCTTTATTTTTACAAATTGCAAATGAGTTATTAAAGATCGTAATTTTCTTGTGAAATGAAATGAAAGCAAGTAGCGGAAACTTTCATGATGGCATTTTACTTTCGAACGCATGAAAGTGAGGGCGCGGGAGAAGGTAGGAGCATATTTATGAATATTTAAGCATGTGTGCTTGGGTTATTATTAAATTTTCATATTTATGGTAAATAATAAAAGAAAACACGAACGAATAAAGTCCTTTGAGTATTTCGAAAATAAAAAAGAAATAACTCAATCAAGAAATTTTTTTTCCTTCATCTTTGTGTGGATGATTGTTGGTTTAAGCATATCCATATTCGTGACGCTTGTGTGGAGCATATGTATGCTTCCTATTTCGAGGAAAAAAGTATAAAGAACAGAAGAAAAAAAAACGAATGCAAACTAGGAGCCAAAAAAAGAAAAAGGGGGAAAAAACAATAATAAAAGCTTTTCAAACAAACCATGAAGCATGAAGTAGAGTGCATTAAAGCGTATTTAAGACGCAGCAAATGGAAAAAGTTAACCACACTTTGACATGGCTGCTGCTGTTGTTGTTATTGAGTAAAGTGGGTGTGGTTATTCTATAGGGAGCAGAGGACAGGAGTGGGTGTGCTGGCTGCTGTCTGGAGCAATGGACGGGTCGTAGGGGGAATAGAAAGATACGCTTAAAAATGAATTGGTCTTGTTTTTGACACATAGTGACTCAAAGTAAAGCAAAGCAAAGCAAAGTAAGCAAAACAAAAAGAAGAAAAACAAACTACTACGTAAAGAAAAAAAGGAAAATATTTAAGTAAAGAGTAGAAGCATAAATATGTTCATATTCGTACATACAAAAAAAGTTAAAAGTCACTAGAATGGTTTGTAATTTATTGCTTTAGTTGGGAAAGTGCTGCTGCTTCAACTTCTTTCCATTTTGACTTCAACTTCTACTGTTGATTTGTGAGTTGTTGAGGATGTTCATGGAAGTTCAACATTCAACATTATCATCTGTTTTTTGTTAGCTTCCTGGTTTCTTCTGTTTATCAAAATGAAAATGTTTAAACACTTGCATCAGTATTTTAAAAGGAAAATCAAGTTGGAAATTTAAGTAAAAACTGCTGACAATGACATTAATTTATAGCATGTTCTATTTTATATACTACACACATCCTTTTATATGTATATCGTAACATATATACATATAATAATAAAATATATGAATGTACTATCTATTTTCTATTTTCATATTATCTTTTAATGTGTCATCCATGATACATTTTTTGTATTGCTATCAATCTTAACTATTATTGGATGGAAGCGCATAAGTATGTGCATACATAGAGTTTTCGGGCTATACATACATATCTTAGATTATTAGTATGGACTAATTCTCAACATATTTTAAAGTTGAATACCATGCAATCCCTGTGGTATCATAATGGACCATTCTGGCCTAAGTGCGTCGCTGAACAGCCACCAAAAACAACAACAACAACAACAACAACCATAGAAACTATTATAAGTTTAAAGTAATATTTTTAGAAACACAAACAGAACTAGAACAGAACAGAACTAGAACAGAACTAGAACAGAACTAGAACAGAACTAGAACAGAACTAGAACAGAACTAGAACAGAACTAGAACAGAACTAGAACAGAACTAGAACAGAACTAGAACAGAACTAGAACAGAACTAGAACAGAACTAGAACAGAACTAGAACAGAACTAGAACAGAACTAGAACAGAACTAGAACAGAACTAGAACAGAACTAGAACAGAAGTAGAACAGAACTAGAACAGAACTAGAACAGAACTAGAACAGAACTAGAACAGAACTAGAACAGAACTAGAACAGAACTAGAACAGAACTAGAACAGAACTAGAACAGAATTAGAACAGAACTAGGAACAGTACTAAGTTTTTAGTTAAGAAAACTTCAGCGTTCTCAACAACAGACGTGAGACAACGTGCTCATTTCAATTATTTGATTAATTTTGTTGTTGTTTTTAATTTCTTTTAGCTACGATGATAATCGTTGCCAATTAAAGAAAACACTTTTCTGCATACATCGCTGTGTTGCAAACATTTTAGAATTGTGGAATGTTAAGTATAAAGATGTATTTTTTGTGGATAGCAGAGAGTTGGCGAAAAAAGAGAATCCATATGATTTGTATGATTTCTCGGTAAGTAACAAAGCTTGTATAAGTATTTTATAAATTATTCGTTTACCAAATTTTTCGTTATTTCCTTGAATTTTGCAGTATGTTTGTGGTACCTTAATTGATACCACAAAAGAATTACTCCAAACAGTTTGGTATGGTGAAATACATACAATACTGTTGCGTGCCAGCAGGCGTGGTCAACTGCCTAACATACGAAAGATGAAGCTATTGAAGCGATTCTACAATTGTGTTGCCGCATTGATGACACAACAGTTGGAAGACATTTGCATACGCAGCATAAAGGATTTCACTAATTTCGTGTGTGATTTTGGGGTAAGTTTTTTTTTGTTTTGTTTGCTATAAGATTTAGGAAATATTTTTTAATAAATTATGAAATCATAAATAAATTATTAAAGAAATCAAATCCTGGCTTGAAAATTGCACTTTTACTCGAAGACGAAGATACCATTACATTTAATCCGAATTTCTCAAAAGTACAAAATGAGCTACTGCGTACTATTGACTCGATTGGCTTAGCCATACAACAAATGCCGCGCATAGAGAATAAACTTTATACGGAATTGAAAATATCTGAGCAATATAATTTGAATCCTGCAGTACCAGAATCAATTACAGCCGATGCACGCAATCGTATATGTGCAATGCTGGAAGAGCAACGCATTGGTCCGGAGTTACGTTTACAGGATTTCGATAAATATATCAATCTAATGAATGGCATTGATGCTGAAAAGGTTTCGAAATTTATGCAGTCAGATCCTTCGTTTGATGCTTATTGTGACATGGTCTATCATTATCGCGATATAGAGGGCCAAATCACAAAAGATATTTGGGGTATTCTTCGTATGGGTCTATATGAGTTTCATCGTGAGCAATTCATATTCAATTTAGAACAATTTTCACGCTACATTCAAGAGCAATTGTTAGCTAAAATGGTATTAGATCAGCAGGCAAAAATATCTAAGCTTGGCAAGGAGTATGAAGCTATTGCCAAGAAAGCTTTAACCATACCACAAACGACCGCAGAGTTAATGGCAATGAAGGCGTATGTAATTAATACCGAGGAAACGACGGTGCCAGAAATGGAGCAGAGGCTGAGAGTGGTAAGTCAAGTGAGCGAAAACTGAAGGTTATTGTGCACTCGTATGCATGGCTCAAGTTAAACAGGAACCAATGTGCCAGCACCGAATTTGAATTGATTCTTTTAGTGCGTTTCGATTCTGAATTAGAATACTAAATAAATACTTTTTATATTCAAATTGACTGACTACTCCGAATCCAAATTTCTGATTTTATAATTATATTTACTCCGAATTATGTAAAACGTACATCGCTGTGACTCTATGTGTTGCTTCTATTTGTTTTTGTATGCAACATTTTACAAAAAAACAAAACGACAAGAGTCTTGGCGATTAGGATTTTACTTAATTTGGGGGTTAGTTAACTTCCGATGAAAATACATAGACGCTTTATGAATATTCATAATTCAAATTGAATTTAAATTGCTGCTCCAAATTTTACTTCAAATCAAAATTGTTTCTTTCCGAACAAAATATACATTTTCTGCATTCAATCCGAATATTCTGGTTTGAAACAGATAAGTTTTTAATTCAATTTGCTTACTCCGAATCCAAATTGCTGCTTTCCAAACATTTTCTTTTTGCTTATTTCGAATTGAAATGGATGCTTTTTGAATTAAATTTGATTACTCCGAATTAGAATTTTTACTCCCCGAACAAGAGCTACAATTATAGAATTTCGTTTCGATACTCCCGATTCGAATAGGTGCTTCTTCAATTCAATTTGGCAACACAGAATCCAAATTTGATCTATTGTGTTAGTTCGGATTGAAATAGACGATTTTCAAATTGACGATTTTTGATTCTGATTCAATTGAACATCGCCTTGCGATTATTTATTAATAAATATTTATATAATATTGTAATAAATCTAGAATATGGGTCAGATTCTCTGGCTAATGGATAACACACTGTATTCACCGCTCGAAATTAAAAATAACAGCAACACCTTTCAATGGTACCTCAAATTACCATCAGTTTTCGAAGAACATCGTGAAATTATTGCCGAGAAAACCATCGAATATCAAGAGTTACTCAAGAAACGGATTGAAGCCTTTCGCCGTGAATTGCAGACATATTACGATCAGGTGCAGGACTATGAAAATTGGGGCGATATAAAATATTTGTTAAAATACAAGCGCAAAGGTTCCCAACTAGATGCTCGACTCGTGACGGCTATGGAAACCATCGATCGGATCAACGAAGAAGAAACTGCATACGGTTGGGATCTGACACAATATCCGATACGTAAAAAGACGCATGATCAATTGAAACCATTCAAGACGCTCTTCGATACCGGCCAAGAGTTTATGGATAAATATGATTTGTGGATGAATTCACAAGTGGGCACATTCGATCCTGATGAGATAGAAACAGATGTGGCCAATATATATCGTATCGTGCAAAAACTGGAAAAACAAGCGAACGATCGGCCAGCAACGGTGCAATTAATAAAGGATGTAAGAATGGAAAAATATGTAATTATAGAGAGGAATATGATAATAATTGGAACACACAAACATTTTAGGTTAAAGATCAAATCGAACAGTTGCGTGAACACATGCCAATCATTAGCACCCTGGGCAATCCGGGCATGAAAGCACGCCATTGGGAACAAGTTTCAGAAATAATCGGTTTCCCCATTAAGGTGACACCTGATCTGAATCTAGCCAAAGTTATTGAATACGGTCTGGAAGATTATGTGTCCAAATTTGAGACGATTTCAGAAAGTGCCACCAAAGAGAATAATTTGGAAAAGGCAATGATAAAAATGTCTTTGGAATGGGCTGATATTTCGTTCACCATATCACCATACAGGTATGTAATTATTGTAATACGATAATATTGCAAGGTTGGTAACGCTCACGTTATTTTGTTCGTTTCAAATGAGCGAAATGGAATGTTATTCATATGTAATTGAAATGCCTCCCGCAGAGACACGGGCACCTACAAATTGGGTGGTGTTGACGACATACAAATATTACTGGACGATCAAATAATCAAAACGCAAACAATGAAAAGTTCTCCTTATATAAAACCGTTTGAAGAGGATATTTTGTGAGTATTTTCTACTTACCATACTCTTACTTACATTAATATTGATTATGGTAATGGTTAAATTTTTGATATTTATTGTTTTAAAAAAGAAAATGGGAAGCCAAACTAATGCTGCTACAAGATATTTTGGATGAATGGTTGCGCGTGCAGGCAACATGGATGTACTTGGAACCGATATTTTCTAGTCCCGACATACAACAGCAAATGCCTGAAGAAGGGCGACGCTTTAGTGCTGTCGACAAGGTAAAGCTCTCAATGGAAATTACTGATTTCTGTTGTAGATAAATAATGTTAAACTAGTATATAAATTTGAAATTAAAAGTTTTAATGATAATAAAATTGAACAATTGAAGTCAAATTCACTGTATATGAACTAAAGTTGCTAATGCAGTTGATTTGGTATTGGCATTAACTAGCATTTTCAATGATACTATATTAGAAGTACCATTGGCATTAAAATGCTCAATGCTAATAAAACTAAACCAACAATAGTTAAGAGCTATCATTAGGTTTGCAGATAATTAATTCAATTATATTCATTTATTTTTCAGACTTGGAAAGAGCTGATGAAGGTAGTCGTTGCAGATCCGAAAGTAATGTCGGTTGTGGAAATCGATAAAATGAATGAGAAACTAAAGAAAGCATATAATTTACTTGAAATTATACAGAAAGGACTTAATGCGGTAAGTGCGGCTACTTATATAAAATGCTTTATTAAGTTCTCATTCAACATTTCTCGAAATATTATATACTTATATTTCCTTAAACAGTATTTGGAAAAGAAACGTCTCTACTTTCCGCGTTTCTTCTTTTTGTCCAATGATGAACTATTGGAAATTCTCTCTGAAACTAAAGATCCCACACGTGTTCAACCACATCTTAAGAAGTGTTTCGAGGGTATTGCTACATTAAATTTCACCGATGAGCTAGAGGTAGTTGCAATGCGTTCATCGGAACGTGAAGAAGTGCAGCTGGTTGATATTATTTCGACGGCCAAGGCACGTGGACAGGTTGAGAAATGGTTGCTTGAACTGGAAATCGCTATGAAGAAGAGTGTTCACATGAAAGCTAGTGAAGCTTTTTATAGCTACAGAGAAATACAGCGGGAGAAATGGGTACTCGTTTGGCCGGGACAGTGTGTACAATCGATATCATTAGCGTACTGGACATTGGAAATTACGGAATGTTTACTATCTGAGGCACCAGTGGCAAATTTAACAAGATATTTAGAGCTGTGCAAAAAACAGGTAGACAGCCCTACATAGTACATACCATATGTACATGATCTGGAAAATTATATATTTCATAATTGTGAACTTTCTTTTCCCGCGTTCCTTGTGCTAGATCAATAAAATTGTTGATTTGGTGCGTGGTGATTTGAATACACAAAATCGTATTACCTTGGGTGCTTTAGTGGTGCTGGATGTTCATGCACGTGATGTTTTGGCTGATATTGTGGACAGTGAAGTGTCGGAACTTAATGACTTCCAATGGTTATCTCAGGTACGAGTAATTTGAGTGTGTTGTTTCATTACGCGAGTATAAATTAAAAATTCGTTAATTGCCCAGCTACGTTATTATTGGGAAGATAACAATCTCGATACGCGCATGATAAATTGTGCACTGAAATATGGTTATGAATATTTGGGCAACACTACTCGTTTGGTGGTGACTCCACTCACCGATCGTTGCTATCGTACATTGTTCAGTGCATTGCATCTGCATTTGGGTGGTGCCCCAGAAGGTCCTGCCGGCACAGGAAAAACCGAAACCACAAAAGATTTGGCGAAGGCAGTGGCCAAACAGTGTGTCGTCTTCAATTGTTCCGATGGCTTGGATTATTTGGCGTTGGGCAAATTCTTTAAGGGTTTGGCATCATGTGGCGCTTGGTCATGCTTTGATGAGTTTAATCGCATTGATTTGGAAGTGTTATCTGTGGTGGCACAGCAGGTAGAGTTTAAAATCGACAGATTTGCTAACACAATATACTTACACTCATTCTATTTGTAGATTCTGACGATACAACGTGGCATTAATTCCGGTAGCACCACTTTAGTGTTTGAGGGTACTACATTGACGCTAGATCCTACATGTGCTGTGTTTATCACCATGAATCCCGGTTATGCTGGACGCTCTGAACTGCCTGATAATCTGAAGGTTCAACTGAATTATTTTCCTCCCAACATGTTCTTCACATAGATTCTTTAGGCTCTTTTCCGCTCCGTTGCTATGATGGTTCCCGATTATGCTCTCATCTCCGAAATTGAATTGTATTCATATGGTTTTCTAACCGCCAAACCGTTGAGCGTTAAAATTGTTGCAACTTATCGTTTGTGTTCGGAACAGCTGAGCACTCAGTGTCATTATGATTATGGCATGCGTGCTGTAAAATCGGTTCTGAAGGCAGCAGGTGCCCTCAAATTGCGCTATCGCGATGAGAATGAAGATATATTGGTGTTGCGTTCAATTAAGGATGTCAACTTGCCTAAGTTCCTCAATCAAGATGTGCCACTATTCCAAGGCATAACATCCGATTTGTTCCCAGGAACTGTTCTACCCGAACCCGATTATGTTACATTCAATCAATGTTGTGAAAAAGTTTGTGAGAAAAATAATAAGCAGTGTACACCTTTCTTCCTAGAGAAGGTGCAACAGGTAAGCCCGCGCTTCATTTCATTGGAATTGGCAGTTGTAATGGTTTAGCATGGAACATTTCTAGTTAAGTTCAGTTAGTTATATTTCATAAGTAAGTACTAGAAATTTCTTCAGTTTCGTTTTCGTTACAGTTTCAAATTTTAATATGTATTATGGAAAACGAATTTGCATTTGCATTTGCATTGTATAATTTCAATTCAATTACAATGCTAATGACTTGCAAATTTAATGCTATTGGAATCGCAAATATTAATAGTGGTGTTAGGTTCAGTTTCAAAAGCACTAGAAATTTAAATGCTGATTTTCCTTAGCACATGAATCTTTAATGCTATTTCAGTTTCATTCATTAGCATTGAAAATTGAAATGTCAACTTACTAATGTTAATTCTAGGCTGCCAGTCTCTAAATTTGCTATATTATTTTCGATTACAGTTGTATGAAATGATTTGTGTGCGGCATGGCTTGATGATTGTTGGTTTGCCATTTGGTGGTAAAACGACAACCTATCGCATATTAGCTGATACTTTGGAATGCATGGAGAAGCGGGTGAGTTATGTGCTACTAAAGGTACTTAAAATGCAATGGTAATTGCACTCGACAGTGAAGGTTTAAAAAAGTTATAATTTTCAATAGTCGAGTTATGGAACGTCTTGACAGTTTCCTCCTCCCTCCACAGGATGCTGGAGAGAACAGAGCCATCTATACAATAATCAATCCGAAAGCTGTTACAATGGGTCAGCTATATGGTCAATTCGATGCAGTATCCCATGAATGGAGCGATGGTATACTCGCTGTTAACTATCGTCAATTTGCTGTGTCTGATACGTCCGACCGTAAATGGTTGATTTTCGATGGTCCCGTCGATGCTATCTGGATTGAAAATATGAATACAGTGTTGGATGATAACAAGAAGCTGTGCCTTATGTCTGGTGAAATTATACAACTTTCTCCCACCACCAATTTAATTTTCGAACCTATGGATTTGGAGGTCGCTTCGCCGGCTACCGTTTCACGATGCGGCATGATTTATATGGAGCCGAGTTCGCTCGGTTGGGAGCCGCTGGTGCAGTCGTGGAAGAATGATCTGCCCCCTAGTTTTCATACAGTCGCTAAGCAATGCATTACTGCTTTGGTGTCGCGCTTCTGTCCCATACTATTGTATGTAGTGCGTAAGTCGGGATTGCATGAAATAGCCCCAACTTCCGACGCCAATCTGTTGAGTGCTTTGATGAATCTATTTGATTGCTTTATCGATGACTTCAAAGATGAAAAGTACGTGCAGAATCTCTCCGATTTGGATATGCGTGCACAAATTGAAGGTGTATTTGTGTTTTCGTGTATTTGGTCGCTGGGTGGTGCACTCGATTCGGCTAGTCGGGATAAGTTCAATATTGTGTTCCGCGCTCTAATGGAGAAAACCTTTCCATCGAATCTATATGATACGTTTAAAATACCGGAAGAGCTACACGTGCCTGTTCTGGCTAAACCATTTATATTTCCCATACCGAAGCAAGGATCCGTCTTTGACTATCGTTACATTAAAGAAGGTAAAGGCAAGTGGAAGCCGTGGCAGGATGATGTCACCTCTGCGCCACCCATACCACGAGATATACCGGTAAATCAAATTATCATTACGACCAACGAGAATGTCCGGATGCTTGCCTTGTTGGACTTGCTGGTGAAACATGGCAAGCCGATAATGTTCGTGGGGCCTACGGGTACGGGCAAAAGCGTTTACGTTATAGACTATATGCTCAAGCGAATGGATTTGAATACATTCAAACCGTTGCTAATAAGCTTCTCCGCGCAAACTTCGGCCAATCAAACGCAGGACATTATCATGTCGAAGTTGGATAAGCGTCGTAAGGGTGTGTACGGGCCACCATTGAATAAGAAATTTGTTATATTTGTGGACGATGTGTCGATGCCGTTGAAGGAGAATTATGGCGCACAGCCACCAATTGAATTGCTGAGAATGATGCTGGACCATATGATGTGGTACGATCGTAAAAATATTGTGCCCATGAAGTTAATTGATCTACAGATGATAACTGCCATGGGCCCACCGTCAACGGGTAATACGGTGACGCCACGCTTTCAGCGTCACTTCAATTTGCTTGCGATTGACGAGTTTAATAATGATATTTTGATGACAATATTCAGTAAGATTGTGTTGTGGCACTTGGATACGCGGTGAGTACCATCCAATTGAGAAATTATGTCTCTAATCTACCATCACTTTGTTCAACTTGTAGCGGTTTCTCCAAAGAATTCGATCCTTGCATTGATGAAATTGTGAATGCTACCCTACAAGTATACAATGAAGCCAAACAGAACCTGCTACCCACTCCGGCTAAGTCTCATTATCTATTCAATTTGCGTGACTTCTCACGTGTCATTCAAGGTGTACTACTTTCAGTACCCGAGGCTACTGAGGACTTAAATTCGATGCGACGCCTGTGGGTACATGAAGTTCTTCGTGTCTACGGCGATCGTTTAGTTGAGGACAGCGATCGTCAGTGGCTTTTCGGTTCATTATGCCAGCAAATGGTGGATCATATGCACTCGAAACCGGAACGATTATTTGAACGGCTTGTGGCCAAAGGGCAAAACTTAGCAGAAGCCGATTTTCGCCGTTTAATCTACTGTGATTTTACTAATCCGAAAGCAGACTCGAAGCATTACATCGAGGTGCAGGATCTCGATGATTTGCGTAATGTGGTCGAAGCGTATCTGGTTGAATTCAATAACATGTCGAAAAAACCGATGAACTTGGTACTCTTTCGTTTTGCCATTGAGCATTTATCGAGAATATGTCGCATAATAAAGCAGCCACGTAGTCATGCTCTACTGATTGGAGTCGGTGGCTCCGGACGTCAGAGCTTAACACGTTTGGCTTCGCATATATGTGACTATGAACTCTTTCAAGTTGAGATCACTCGATTATATGGACCCAACGAATGGCATGAAGATGTTAAGCTCATATTGAAGAAGATCGGTTCATCGGAAATGCATGGTGTATTTTTATTCACAGATGTGCAGGTGGGTGGGGGATTTTGAACAGTTTTAAAGTATTGTATTTTATTTGCCGTATGTTGCTGGTGCATTTAATGGAATTGTGAATTGTGTTTGTGTGTGTGTATGTAGATCAAAGATGAATCATTTTTGGAAGATATAAATAATTTGCTAAACTCAGGTGAGGTACCAAATCTTTTTAGCAACGAAGAGAAAATCGAAGTGGTCGAAAAAATGGCACAGATCGATAAACAACGTGATAAGGCTGTGCAAACCGATGGCAGTCCAGTGGCATTGTTCAATTTCTTTGTTACAGTAAGTTTGTGTTAATTAGCATTAAGTAGCTTCGTTTAGTGCCAGTTAAATTCTCCTAAATTACCATTTTAAATTCTTTACCAATTCTAAAGTTCTATTTCTATTGCTTTTTCCTTAGACATGCAAAGATCAACTGCACATTGTCCTGGCTATGTCACCCATTGGCGAAATGTTACGAGTGCGCATACGAAAATTTCCGTCGATTGTAAATTGCTGCACAATCGATTGGTTTCAGCAGTGGCCCGAAGATGCTTTGCTTGCGGTATCGACACGTTTCTTGGCCTCTGAAGATCTTACCGATCTCGAGCGGCGAGCAGCCATTGATATGTGCATGGATTTTCATACATCTACGCAAAATTTATCTGAAATTTTTGCACTGAGACTAAAACGTTTTAACTATGTAACGCCAACCTCTTATCTGGAACTGATTCAAACATTCAAAGCATTGCTGAATCAAAAGAGAACGTAAGTGCATATCCTAATTTGCATAACCGGATTCTGGTGACGCCGTTTCTTTAAAGGGCAATTTTGACTCAAAAGAATCGCTATCTCACGGGTATCTCGCAGCTAGATATAGCAGCTCAACAGGTTGGTGTCATGCAGGAGCAGTTGATAGCCTTGGAGCCAAAACTCAAAGTCGCATCGGAAACGGTAAGCTGAAAATAGTTTTATATTAAAATTGTACTTACATTTCGGTGATAGTGCTAGTTCATAGTTCACCTAGTAATACTTGCTCCATTCACCATCGTTCCCATCTTCCATTCTAGGTTGCCGCACAAGTGGCTCAAGTAACGGCCGATAGTAAAATTGCCGCTGAACAAAGGGAATTGGTAAAAGAAGATGAAGCAGTTGCCAAAGGACAAGCTGCAAAGGCACAAGAAATTAAAGACGAATGTGATATGAAATTGGCGGAGGCTTTGCCTATCCTAAACGCAGCCTTGGCCGCGCTTAACACTCTTACTACCGCTGATATTGCCGTGGTTAAGACCATGAAAAGTCCCCCTATTGGTGTACGCATTGTCATGGAAGCGGTTTGCATTCTCAAAGAAGTTAAACCGGAGCGCGTGCCCAATCCATCGGGTTTGGGTGTCGTTGAAGATTATTGGGGACCCTCGAAACGTGTCCTCAGTGATATTAAATTTCTTGAAAGCTTATTGAATTTCGACAAAGATAATATACCGCCGGCGGTAATGCAGAAATTACAACAGCGTGTGCTGTCCAGCGAAGCATTCGACCCGGACAAAATCAAATCAGCGTCTACAGCTTGTGAAGGTCTATGCCGTTGGGTAATAGCATTATCGAAATACGATGTTGTTGCCAAAGTAGTAGCACCAAAGAAGATTGCTCTGGCTGCTGCGGAAGCCGAATACAATGTAAGCATTTACTATGTACAATAGAAAAAATGTTAATAAGCATTTAAAAAAATTCAAATAGGCTGCTATGAAATTGTTAAATGAAAAACTGGCACAACTCGCGCGTGTTGAGGCTAATTTGGCAGCCATTCAAAAGATTCTAGATGAACAATTGGCGCAATATGCGTAAGTTTCATTCATATTTGGTTGGAAATTGATTTTGAATTGTATTTACTTATTTGTATATGTAGTATACTGCAAGGTGAATACGAAGGATGCATGAAGAAATTAAGTCGTGCTCAAGAGCTCATTTCCGGATTGGGCGGTGAACGTACCCGTTGGTTGGAGACAGCACGTGTTCTGGGTCGCACCTATAATACTTTGACCGGCGATGTTCTAATATCGTCCGGTATTGTTGCATATTTGGGCCCCTTCACCATTGATTTTCGTTTAGTGCAAATACGAAAATGGGTGGAAAAGTGCTCTGCTTATGGAGTGGTATGCAGTCATGATTTTAATTTAGCCACTTCGCTCGGAGAACCCGTTGAAGTACGTGAATGGAATATATGCGGTTTGCCGACGGATGCATTTTCCGTAGAGAGCGCAATCATTTTGAAGTAAGTAGGCGGAGGAGAATTTGGTAAAATACACTCTACAATACTCTTATATGTATACTAAGTGGGAATTAGCTATTTGAGCATGATTCACATATATATACTATTTAGTTTAGTATTGATGCCAGGTTAGAATTTATTCCTGAAAGTGAAAGGATTGAACATTTGTTTGAAAAAACATCAAATTCAGACCTGAGTCGGGAAAGTTGTCGCACAGTTGGGACTAAGTTGCCATACATATATATATGTGTATTTTTAAATCCTATCCAGGGTCGAGGATTTTTGAGAAGAGGCATTACAATGTTAATGGAAATTCAATTGCATTTGCATTGTATTTCAAAGATAATCCTAATTAAATTTTATTGTGATTGACCATTTAATGTTGCGCACTAACATTAACTTTTTGAATGCTTATGAAATCAAACCAGCATTAGCATTAAAACTTTCAATGCCAACGCAATCAAAGCTTTGATTTATAATGCAGCTTTAAATGGTAGCGTTATTTCCTTTTTATTTCTACAACATTCGCTGGAGATATTGCTAAATCATTGCGTAAGCTTCTGAAATCTAGGTTCAGAGACTAAAATTAAATCATTATTTAAGGGAACATAATTTCTATTCGTCTCCTATTTATCGACATATAACTAAAAAATAAAGAGCATTTCATCTCGTGTCAAGCAAAAACACATGACAAATTCACACACACAAAAAACATTCAAATTTAATAAACAAAAAAAAAAAATTTGTATAAACAAAACAAAAATATTAACATTGAAAAGGAGACTAAATAAAAGTAATGACAGAGCAACTGGAAACGAATTGAATAAATGCGTGAATAAATGAGGAAATGCCTGAATGAATAAATGAATGAACAATTTTATAATTGAAAACTGGATGGATGAAAAATGTTTTATGGAAAGACAAAATGGCAGGTTTAACGTGTTAAATTCCAACTACCGCACACGCACAAACACACACACCCAAATATAAGTAGAAATACTGCATATGTACTTGTAGGCAGACCTGACGAGAGGGATGTGGGAACGAGAGAATTCGCCACGAACCCAGATGTTTTAAAAAAGGGGCCCTTTTTCTGGGCTTTCAAAAGCAAAGTTTGGATATTTTTGAAGTTTACTTCTTTATAATCGTTTTTATATTTACGGGTAAAAGATGATCGTGACAAAAAGGAAATTGTCACGGAAATCAAGGGCATCGCCCTCTATCAAACAAGTATAAAAAATTAGGATGCATATGATTCAAACGGATGATTCAAACTTGATTGATAGAAAGCGCTGAGTATGAATTATACTTTTTTTAATACAACTGATAAGCAGTTTGTATTAAAATTTTACACAAATGGCGATAGTGTTAATATAAAACAAAAAACTGCGTCTGAGAGACAGTGAGAATGTAGACTTCGTTGAAAATGGAGGCCCCACCAAATTCAGATTCTACTATCGTGAAAAATTTGGTTTTTACAAGAATACTAAAACGAAAACGTTCTGAAGAAGTAAATTCCTGTAGGGGGCCCCACTGACGCGACGCACACAATTATTTTTTTAATTATAAGTATTATCTCTTGACTATGTATTTTTGGTTTGGTCTTAAATTTGGTCAGCTCTCAAGTCTGAAAAATATATGCCGTTTTCCGAGGTTGTAGTTTCCATATCAAGTTGGTTCATTTACGTTTCAAATGAGAAATAATAAAATTTACTATTTTTAGTTAATATTCAAAACTAAGTACCTTCTACCTTCTATTTGAAAGACAGAATATGTATAAATTTTAAGCAGCAGTTACTCGTACTTTTTGAAAAAGTTTATAAATATATTTTTGAAGAATTTTCAAAAATGGTACTGAAAAATCCTACAGATTGGTTTAAAATTATAAAGCTTTAGTCTTCAAGCTATATGAGCATATTTCAAAAATAATGAGTCCAAAAAGGATACCCCCTTTTCCCACCGGGCCCGTATTTTCTTTCCGCGGCCCTGTTTAAATGTGTAACCAAATATCTCATAACTACCTATACATACTTTCAGAATAACGTTTAAGGTGCAGGTATTGGCAGCGTGACGTTTTTTGTGTTTGAGTTCAACACGTGCATACACATGAACATACTTGTACATACATACCTATGTATGTACCATATATGCATGTATGTGTAAGTGTAAAGATAATGAAAAATGAGGTATTTTATTAAAATCTTACGAAAGCGTTTTCTTTCTGTTACTTTTTCGCCATTCACGATAAATGCGTGTCCGTAATAAAATCGCTTTAATCTAGCATAAAGCATTAATCAATTCGTTTTTGTTACATTCTACCATGCTATTGTACTAGGGTAGTAAATGTTCGGTATTTATCGTATTTAGTATGTTCGTCAAAAATGTTTTTACCATTTTCCACCTTAGAGAAAATCTGTTAAATAAAACAGATGCGTACTGCATGCAGCATAAATATTTACACATACACATACCAAGTAGAAAAACAAGTACCCAGTTGGAAGTCAGTCATCAATTCCTCGAATTTATATTAAGGCAGATGATGGTAAGAAATTAAGGAAAGAGAGTGAGACGATAAAGGAAATGAAGTGAGAAAAATAGAAGAAGAAATGCGGAGAAATGAGAAAAAAAAGGGCGGAGAGAGGGAGAACGAGAAATGTTAAAATATCGGGGAAAACATTAAGAGAAACGGTGAGAGAGAAATATAAGAAAGGAAAACAGGGACGAAGGAAGTATATATTAGCTGAGATGTATGAACAAAAAAGAAGAAAAGAGCAAAATACTTAGGAAGGAAAGAGGGAGATGGAAAGAGAAAGAGAGATTAAGAGAGTGAGATAGAAGAGAAAGCAATTTCAAATAAAGTAAAAAGAGAAATAACTTTGAAAGAACGGGATAATTAGTGGCTTTATGGCCACCAATATAGGTCAGATGGAATTAACTAAAATGAGGAAAAGAGACGATGTACCAGTAAGTTGGTGGGAGGGAGATGTATGGGATGAGAAAAGATGACAAGGGAAGGGTGAGGAGGTAGGAAGACGAAAAAGAAAGGAGGTAGAAAAGTTTCAACAAGAAGATGCAGGGGTGCGAGAAAATACAAAACGAAAGAGAGAGAGAGAGAGAGAGAGAAAGAGGGATACGAAATGCGGTGAGGTGGATGAGGTCTAGAAAGAGAAGAGAAAAGAGAGGGGAGAAAGACGAGGAAATTAGGATGAGGGACATGAGGTGTAAGTGAAATGAAATCGTAGAGAGGTAAGGAGTTAGAAGAATAATGAATAAAAAGAAAAAAAAGGGAAGAGGATTTAAAGAGGATAACTTAGATAGGCGGAATTTTTTCCTATATATTTTTATTTTTGTATGGAAGGAAGGAGTGACAAAGGAGTAGTCTGAGGTTAGAAGCTAACGAAAGAGAAAACATACAAGAAAGTCTTGAGAAAGAATACATAAAATATATAATATTTATTATTCATTAAATTTTATTGCATCGCCTTCAAAGTAGGCCCCTTCCGAAATAATACAATTATACCAACAAAAAATCCAATCAACAAATAATTTTTCTAACGCATTTTCCGGAATCGACTTCAGTTGTCGCCGCGAATTCTCTTTATGCTTTCTATCGAAAGGTAATTTAGGTTTTACAAAGGGGAAAAAAGTCAACCGGAGACATATCAGGTGAATATAAGGTGGTTATGCGATGACATTTGTTGAGTTTTTGGCCAGAAACTTGTTCACAATGATAGCTTTGTGAGATGGTGCGTTCTTGTGGTGCAAAATTCAGGGGTTTTCTTCACACATACTTGCTCTTTTCAACGAATTCGCTCTGTCAAACGCCGCATTACGCCCATGTAATATTCTTTGTATTCTGACCTTCTGGCAAGGATTCCAAGTACAATTACAGATAATGTTGTTGACTTTTAATCGACTTTGACGTGGTTTTTTCGACCGCTTCTGTCTGCACTGTGCCACTCATATTTAAGCGGGCTTTTTAAATGAATATTTCCCGGTACTTTTTTGTCAGAATGTCACACACATTTTTGTTGTTTTTGCAATACTTAGTTACTTTCCACTATTATATCATGGCTAATACATACTATGTAAATAGTATAAACGAATAAGCATTCCAGACAATAACGCTCTGAAGGTTTTTTACAATTGTAAAGAACACTTTTTACACTGTAGTTAGCTACAGTTACAATTACCAAGAGGTAACCTGATAAAAATTCCTACACGGTATATGCCTTAAGCATAAAACGCAATAAAGTGCGAGTATGCATGTAAGTAGCAGCACATAGACTAGTTTAAGAAACACACACACACATGCATACATCGAAAGCAACCCCCACAATTTTTGAATTTGTTCGCGACAATATCCTGCAGCATCCTGCAAATGATTGTTGTAGCTGCTGCTGCTGCTGCTGCTGTTTCTGTTTCTGTTTCTGTTTCTGTTTCTATATTTGCTGCCACCGTTCCTAGTGTATCTTAATATGCATGAATTCTCGTATTTTATGCTTGTAATTAGATGACAGTTAGGCAGACGAAGGGCACGAGGGGAAGAGAGAAGCGAGTGAGCAAAAAAAATTAAGCGAACATAATTGTAACAATACCATATTTAATTTAAGTAAAATGCATGGGTTTAGTGTTTTGAGGCAGAAGTTGTGATGGTGGTGGCGAAGGTGACGGTGACGGGAAGCGTCGGTGGAGGGTAGGGAGGGGAGGGGAGGGGAGGGCAACAAAGAATGTTGCTAAAAATGTTTTTATTTTATAAAATAAATTTGCCTAATGTGCGTATGTGATTAGAAATCTTAAAAAGTTCTTAGTGAAATGAAATGAAAAAAAGTTTATGACTTTGCATAAACATTAAATGTACTATATAATATTAACCTAAGGAAATTCATGTACCCAAGTTGTGATTATTAATTTTGAGATTCAAACGTTACAAAATGTGTCGTACATAAAAGTTCTCGTAGATAATAGCGGGGATTAAAATAAAGAAAAAAAGAAAGGTTTCTTTTATGTTCTGCTCTAGAGGTACGGAGGAATGCAAAAACAACACTTCTGTTTATATTCTGTCTTTATTCCGCGCTAGATGTACACAATGTTCCGTTTTTATGCCGCTGTAGCGCTATCGAATGGAATTAAAAAAACGAGTTCTCAATTTTCTTGTAATTTCTCAGAAATTCTCGCCGTTGGCCGCTAATGATCGATCCACAAGGTCAAGCTAACAAGTGGGTAAAGAATATGGAGAAACACAACCGACTCTGTGTGATACGCCTCAATCAACCCGATTATACGCGCATATTGGAGAATGCTATACAATTTGGATTGCCAGTGCTACTTGAAAATATCGGTGAAGAGTTAGATCCGATATTGGAGTCGGTATTATTAAAGCAATTATTCAAGCAAGGCGGTGCTATGTGCATAAAATTGGGTGACTCGGTTATTGAATATAATCCCAGCTTCAGGTAAGATATTTACTTACATATAGGTATATCTAATAAATTCATATACTTTACTTTTTACTTTTAATGGCACAACAGCCCATGGAGTGCCTAGGCCGAGCTTTTTGCATTCATATTTAATTCATATACTAATTTCCACTTTACCATATACTTATGTACGAATATATGTTTCAGATTTTACATAGCAACAAAACTACGGAATCCTCATTATCTGCCTGAAGTTGCTGTCAAAGTGACATTACTTAATTTCATGATTACTACACAAGGTCTACAAGATCAGCTGCTGGGCATAACTGTAGCTAGAGAACGACCCGATTTGGAAGCTGAAAAGAATATGCTCATTGTGCAGGGTGCTGAAAATAAGCGTATGCTTAAAGAGACAGAAGATAAAATCCTTGAAGTGCTATCAACAGCAGAAAATATACTAGAAGACGAGACGGCAGTGCAAATATTGAGCTCCTCGAAAGTGCTGGCCAATGAAATTAACGAGAAACAAATAATTACAGAAGCAACCGAGAAACAAATTGATATAGCACGTTTGAGTTATGTGCCAATAGCAGAACATTCGACCATTTTATTTTTTACCATCGGTAAATTACTAGCTGGACATAGTAGTAGTAGTATGTGTGCCAATGTATGTATGAGTGTATAGAATTTATGTAGCTATAGAGAATGAGCGGAAGGAGAAGATAATGAATTTCCTGTGGCTCATTTTGTATGACATCTGAAAATGACCACAAAGACAAGCAATTTAATTTGCTACTCCCTGTGTGCTTTATGTGCTCTTACAATATGTCTGCACGTAGGGTATGTACTTGTATATCGTTGCCTGAGAATTGATTGGTCGTATACGCCATTTCAGCAGTTTTGAGTTAAGAATGGTGTTTTGGGCTTCAAATTCAGATTCTTCAACCTGTTTTCTACTATCTATTTCCGTTCATGAGATAATGAGTGTGCACCTTGCCATAAGTACATCAAAACTGATATTATTCGAGCTGTTCTGCCAATTCATACTGAATTGTGTCCGTGATCTGGAAATCATCTATGTGGATGACCGACCTTTCATATATACCGAAAGTTTGGATTCGGCATAAAACTATAGGTCCCTTCCATTCATGTACAAATACTTATAACACGCACGACCTAGGTCCTCCATGTGGTGTTGTTCCATTAAAGGAAAAAAAGAAAGCATGTGGAAAAATTAAAAAAAAAAAATAGCATCCTTCGACTAGTTTATCCAATGAATTGTTTCAAATTTTAAACGCAGTTTACTCGAAATTGAAATTTGGCGTATACGGCAAATCAATTCTCAGGCGGACGACTGAGAATTTATATAATACCATATAATATATTTTCTGACATTTTTCTTTGAAGTGGGCACTCTTAAAATGTTGAAGATGTTAAGGACAAGTACTACGAACAAGGATGCAAGTTATTTTATTATAATCTTAGAATCAATTAACAAGCGGTGATGTAATTTAATTTACACAACTAAGATAATAATCGAATAATTAATTTCCTTTAGCGTAATTTGTAATTATTTTTATCGCTTTAATCACTTATTTATACTACACGGACATACTACATTTTCCCTTAAAACAAATGGATCTATCCCATATAAATACTATAAATATTACGAACTTAAACCTCTTGATTATAATAGAATACAAATAAATTGTTATATAAATACATCCATACATACATATGTACATATCTATGTGCAAATCTATAAAAATATTTGCACACATATCACAAAAATGCAATTTCATTTAATTTCAGTTGAATTGGCAAATATCGATCCCATGTATCAATACAGCTTGGCATGGTTTGTTTCACTATTTACATCATCAATTGATAACACCGAAAAGGTGGACGATATTGATGAGCGCTTAAAAGATTTACGCAAACATTTCACCTATAGCTTATATGTGAACATCTGTCGCAGTCTGTTTGAGAGGGTGAGTAAAACCTCATATTATAATTAAAAAATAATTTCAGACTAGTGACATCATCATAAGGGCATCATTTTAATTGAGTGGATACATATCAATGTGGCCCAAATCATGTCCTTGCTTCTCTTTCAACTCTCTTTCCACTGTGAGTTGAGAGTTTGGAAAATTTTCGCAAATTGGCTGAGGCGGTTCTGATATGTATTGACTTGATGGTGCGTTTAAAATTATCATTACTAGATGTTCTTCAATCGAGTATGTTTTTGATGCTACAAGCTCATTATTAATTTTCAAATCAGTTATGTATTGTTATGAATCGATCGATATTTTTGTAGGAGTTATAATACTACTTGATACTACGAAGTTTGTAGGTACGAAGAAGTTTCCAAACAAAAGAATTGTCCCAACCCCTTTTTTTTAACGAGATATCGAATGATAACTTTCTAAAAAATTGCTAATAAAAATGATATTTTCCCCTGTTATAACAGAAATCCAAAATTTTTTTAACTTTGCTTAGAAATTCTCTTCAAATATCCATTATTCGGGAATTGCCGACTATTAACCTTTTTATGATAATAAAGAGGTAATGATTTTCTCACATCAGCTGAAAATCACATGCAGTGCTGAAAATTCTTATTTATCAAGGGCTCCAGAACCATGTTGTGGGGGAGGGGGGGAGGCCGGGCTGCATATACTACTTCCACCATTTACATAAGTATAGCATAAAACCTAGGCCATCTATTTTTTTTATGTTAGTTGTTAGTTTTTATTAGTTGTGAAATGAGTTCAGGCAAAAATTTCATTGCTTATTCCAAGAATTTGAGGCATGAAATTTTAAATATTTTGGTTGTATAAGAAGTACAGCATTCTGCTTACTTTATTGTGAATAAATGTTTCACATACTTATTTGTTCCGAATACATTTCCAGGCAAGAGGTAATGTTAATCATCGGATTATTGCTTCTTCGTTATTTTAATTTTAACACGCACAACATGAGTGGATGCGAAAAGCTCGGCCTAGGCCCTCCATGGGCTATTGTGCCATTAAAAGTAAAGTAAAGTAAGTTATTTTAATGGTACAACAACCCATGGAGGGCCTAGCCCGAGCTTTTCGCAGAATATTACATACTTTATTATTATGTTATTATAAGCTGCTCCGAATATGTCTGGTTGAGCACATCTAAGCTTTCTCTCTCCCATTAACTCTGATCTAAAATTTCACATGGGTTAATATTTTGTCCTTATTTAGATGGCTTAAGTTTCAAAGGGAAACCATTAAGCGTTGAGAGTTTGGAAATGTTAGAAAAATTCTGCCTGCAGATTCGGATTCAAGGCATAAAATTGCCCAGCAAATCACTTCTTGTTCTGAATTGTATCACTGTACCACTGTAGCGATATGAAAGCAATCGTTTTACACATCGTTATGCACCATAAATACTTAATTTTGTTCAGAATTTTTTGGATGCCAACAAAATTCGTTGTAAATTAAATATACCATTTTATAAAACTCAATTGGAAAGGATTTTTTCTTGTTTTTTTGTTGTTCTTTGTTTATAAATATCATTTATGCATGAACTGTTTAAAATGATTTATTTTTTTGTTAAATACCGTCGATTATAATCAATGGAAAAGTTGAGATAGGAATTGTGTGTTGCAATTAAAATAAATGGAAAAACGATAAAAAATAAAATGTAGTGGGGCTTCATGGAACAACAACAACAGCAACAGAAACAAGAAACACATCTGCAATTTAAACACGAGCGTAACAAAATTAACCGCCATGACAGTGACAGCACTGGCAAAGCTGACATTGTTGCCCATCATTGCAGTTATTACTGGTGGTGATGCTGGTGCTGGTGCTGGCGCTGGCGCTGGTGCTATTTGTGATGATGATAAAAATTGCATTTGAGAAATACCTAATTTTTTTCCATTCTACAAACATAGTTCCATACATATGAAACTTTGAAATGCAATAAAAAGTTTTTAATTAAAATGAATTCAAAACAATTCAAAATAGGATTTAAAAAAAAAGCATTGCTGTTTTTGTCTGTTGGCTATTAAACTATCGTGAAAGCAGAAGAGTAAATATTCGTTTTACTAAAAAATTAATATTGGCCAGCAACAAAATATTGCCACTTTTATATTTTTGCCTGTATTTTTTTGCTTTCTTAATTATTTTAATTTATTAAACTTTTTTTTGCATTAACACAAAAAACTCATACACACACACACACACTCATACTCGAACTCATACATACGAGTACACCTCTGCACAGAAGTAAGTATTTCATTACGCGCTCCATCGCATCTGTCTATCAACTCATCACGCTATAAATCTTTTGCTATAAGTACCCTGTAGGTAGTCCACTAAATTCACTAGTTTTTAAAGCGGCTCAATACAAATGCAGTGACCAATCACTTTATTGATATTATTCTTTGAAAATATCGTTTTGTAATTCTCATCTACTTTACAATATTTTCACTTACATACATATACATAGGTAAGTACATGGATTTTGATCAAAGTTCACGGATCAATATGAATTATGAACTGATGAATTATGAACTATGAATTTGGAAGAAATTAAGAAAGTCTATAGTTTTTTCCAAATTAAGTATTTAGTAAAAATATTTTTAAATTCTTAATATCAACTGGTTACATAACTGGAAAAATTTCATTGGTTTCTCGAAATTCATTTGATTTCAAGCGATTTATTTGGTTTCTAGAAATTCATTTGGTTTCTCGAAGTTCGTTTGGTTTCTGGAAATTCGATTGGTTTAAAAATTATAATATAGTAATAATATATAATATATAAGTATAATACAGATATTAATCTGTTTATTAATTAGTTGAAATTTGATTGGTTGACAAACTATTCCAAAAACATGTATCTGCCATCTGCTTGAAAAGATACGCAAGATTAAAACAAATGAATTGCGCCTAGGACAACAGAATGTTAATAGAACTAGTTTGCGATCAGGAAAGACACCAAATGTGCGGTATTAGTTAAAACCAGTTTATCGACTAAGTTGGCAGTTGGTTTCCCTACAAGGTACCTATTCGTGTAGGTACCGGTAGTATGTACTATATATGTACATGTATGTTTTTTTTTTTATCCATATATTTTTATATGTATAACTTTTTTCTGTTGTTTATTTATTTTTTTCTTTTTTTTTTCGAAGTGTATCTCTTTAATATTGTGCTTTTTATCAGTCGTCGCACATCAGGCATGAAGAAGTATGTATGTAGATATAAAATCATTCGTAGTATCGCTACACGATTATGTACTACTGAGGGGCAAGCATGCGTTGGTGCTTCTAATCCATTATCCTGCCCCAGGCGATATTTTTTGTCTTAAACTTCTTCTTTGTTAGTGTAGATATATTTGGTATGAAAAAAAAAATTTTACATACATATATTGTAAATCTTTTGTCTCTTTTTTTTGCTTCAGATGCTTTCATACTACTGTGGGCAAAAAGTAGTAAGACTTTTTAATTTAAATTTCGCGCGGAAACCCATTCATCAAAATAATATTTTTTTAAGGTTGGTATGACTGTCGGTGACATCTGTGCCAAATGTCACATCAAAATAATCATTAGTGTTTAGTATACGCTTGTCTTTCTGAAGTACAAAAAGTGCATTCGGCGATTTTCACAATGAGTGAAATTATTCAACAAAGAAGTTCCATTAAATTTTGTGTGCGGAATCAAATTTCTGATTCGGTGATAATTGTATGTCGCGAGCAAGTGTTTTTGATTGGTACAAATTGTTCAAAGATGGTCGAGAACGCGTTGACGACGAACCACGTCCAGGACGGACATCAACTGATGATCAACACGTCAATAAAATCAAGAAATTGGTGCTCGAGAATCGACGATTAACAGTCAAAGACCTTACTGGCATCGTTGGAATATCGGAAGGATCAGTGAAAACCATTTTAAAACATCATTTGGGCCTAAGAAGAGTGAATGCACGATTGGTTCCAAAATCACTGCATTGGTTTTACGAGACCATTTTGCCAAAAATTCGACTGATATCGTTCCGCAACCACCCTATTCGCCTGACTTAGCACCGTGTGACTTTTGCCTATTTTCTAAACTCAAAAAACCGCTTCGTGGACACCGTTTTGAGTCAATTGAAGACATTAAACATGAATCGCTAAGCGCATTGAAGGCTATTCCGGAAATTGACTTTAACAACTGTTTCGAGAATTGGAAAAAACGTTGGCACCAGTGTATTTGGGCCGGGGGGGATTACTTTGAAGGGGACGAAATAGATTTGGAAGAATGAATTAAAAAATTTGATATTATGAACAAAGTCTTACTACTTTTTGCCCACAGTAGTAAGTGTATGTGTGGGTGTCATCATTGATATGTGTGTGTGTGTCTCTCTAGTGACTTTTTTTTGATATGCCAATTTTCAATATATTTACTTTTGTTGTTGTTGTTGTTGTTGCTGTTTATTTTTTTTCTTACTTTACTTTACTTTTAATGGCACAACAGCCCATGGAGGGCCTAGGCCGAGCTTTTCGCACCACTCATGTTGTGCGTGTTATATTTGTACATGAATGGAAGGTAGGTCCCAGTTTAATGCCAAATCCGAACGGCGAAGTGAAAAGTTTTACTCTTGTAGGTTTGCCATTGCCTGCCAAGAGGTGGTGGCGTGTAGAAAAATTATTTTTTATTTTTTTTACTTTTTGATTTTTTGATATTGCCTGTGCCGAGATTCGAACCCCGGACACTCTGCGTAGCAGTCCAACGCACTACCAGTACGCCACAGCGACTACATATTTTGTTTCATCTTATTTTAATGCCTGAATGCGTCTGTAGATTTTTTGTCACAGTTAGAAAATAGTTACAAAATACTGTAGTTTACGCTTAAAGCGAACTCCAAGGAACTCGCAAAAATCTACGTCTACGGTGATGAGAGGGAAAAATTTAAACTTTTTGTAGGATTAGGTTTTTTTTTTTTATTGTTACATTCAACACATAGGGTGTAACCCTATGAATGCAGAGTATTGAGTTGAATGGAAGGAAGATTGATAGGTAAGAGGATGAAGGAGGGAGAATGAGAGAGTTAACGTGATCACACAGGACATGGATAATGAGGTTGCAGCGGTTGCTTCGAGAACTTAGTACTAAGTGCTGGTTCCTAGATACTGAAAAACCTATTGAAATCGCTAAGAAACACATAGTATTCAAATGATGTTCCTCAAGAAGAGTACACAAAATAAAAAGCATAGCTACAGGCGAAATTTGTGTGGCGGAATATTTCAAGTGTTTGAAAGTTTGGGAAAATATTGCGAATGTCCAGCGGTAAAAATGCATGGTTGATCCCATATTGCGAATGTGCAGCGTCAAAACTGAGTCGGAGTGTTCCCATGAATAATACTGTTGGCTTTGTACTGAATCTATTAACATGAATTTGATATGAATACTTTTTCGTCACGACGAATTTTTAAGAAAATTATAGTTGACATGACATTTTAATAAAAGCTTCAAATACGAGTGTAGGGCTTCTCTTTTGCTTTACTTATTTTATTCGTTTTTGTTAAAGTATCTTCATTAAAATCGTTTCATTTGCCTTGTCTTATTATTTGCCAAGGCGTTGTTTCGTATGTCTTTATTTACTTTGTATTTTCGCAAATTTCTTTTCACTTAGATTTAGATTATTTTTTGTGTTTTTTATTAAACACAAAATAATGGAAAATTCAAATTTTAATGAATCCCTATGAAAAATTTGCGTTAAGCAAACATCGAAGGCAACCCTATTTTACTGTATTTGGATGAAATATCTGGTAACCTTGACAGCAATTTCGCTCTTTGCTCGGTTTACAACTTTTTTCTCTTTCATTTCAAAGCTTTCTGTTCGGCTCAATGCTATTTTGCACCCGAACATATCCTGAAATTTAGAGGACTTCATTAAGATTTGATTAAATTTATTAGAAAAATATCCTACGCATACTGATCCCTTTGTTTTCACTCATAATTCTGTATATCATTTAACTTGTTTCATCTTTGTTTTTTCTTTGTTTTTGTACCATACATACACAGGATAAGCTACTCTTTTCTTTAATTCTCACCATAAATCTACTAAAGTCAGAAGGTAAAATCGATAATGCCGAATGGATGTTCCTATTGACTGGCGGCGTTGGTCTTGAGAATCCACATGCGAATCCCGCCAAATGGTTGGGGGTTAATAGTTGGAATGAAATTTGCCGTTTGACGGAACTGCCACATTATAAAGGCTTACGTCAACATTTACAAGCTAATTTAAATGATTGGAAGCAATTTTTTGATTCAACAACGCCACAGGATAATTTGTCTATACCAAAAGAGTGGGCAAATCGTTTATCAGTATTCCAGAAGTTATTACTCTTGCGTGTATTTCGTGCCGATAAATTGGTGCCGGCTGTATTGAGATTTGTTGCCGGTATGAAAGTGTAGTGTCTATAAACATACAAGAATATGATTATATTTAATATTGTTAAATTTTCTTTATTGCAAATAGAGGAAATTGGTCAGGAGTTTGTCGATCCACCGCAATTCGATCTGATGTCTTCATTCAATGACTCACATTCCTGTATTCCGTTAATCTTTATTCTTACACCCGGCTCAGATCCTACGGCAACTCTATTGAAATTTGCCGATGAGCAAGGTTTCGGCTCGAATCGTCTCTTTTCACTGTCACTCGGCCAGGGACAGGGTCCTATTGCGATGAAATTGATCGATGATGGCATTAAGCTTGGCAATTGGGTGGTATTGCAAAATTGCCACTTGGCTAAAAGTTTTATGCCTTCGTTGGAGAAGATATGCGAAAATATGGTACCAGATAGCACGCATCCTGATTTTCGCCTATGGCTCACCTCGTATCCGGCAGATCATTTTCCGGTCGTCGTCCTGCAGAACGGCATCAAAATGACAAATGAACCACCGAAAGGTCTACGTTCGAATATAATGCGTTCGATGCTCAGTGATCCGATTAGTGATCTGGAGTGGTATGAATCGTGCAAACAGTCCCAAACATTCAAACAATTGATTTACTCGCTGTGCTTCTTCCATGCTGTCATACAAGAGCGTCGTTATTTCGGTCCCATCGGCTGGAATATACCGTACGAGTTCAATGAGACCGATTTACGTATTAGCCTGATGCAGTTGAAGATTTTCCTGGATCAATACGAGGGTGTCAACTATGACGCTTTACGCTATTTAACCGGCGAGTGCAATTATGGTGGACGCGTCACTGATGACTGGGATCGTCGTACATTGAAAACGATATTGAATCTATATTATGCGCCAGAAGTTTTGGATTTAGAAAATCCGAAATATTTCGACACTGAGCGTTTATATTATGTGCCAGCTTTCAAGGAAGTGGAACTGTATTTGACGTATACAAAAGATTTACCGCAACGTACATTGCCAGGAATATTTGGTTTCCATGGAAATGCCGATATCATGAAGGATCAGCAGGAGACGGATATGCTGCTTGCGCATACATTGTTGACGCAGGTAAAATTACTGTACCATTGAGTGTAAAGTACTTATTTTGACCTAAAAAAAAAATTATAAAGATAATTTCGACATTATTGAAATTGTCATCTATTTTTCAAACATTTTTAATTGAAAGATGTGCCAAATCAAGTCGACTCTATCTTTAATATACATACTTACATTACTTACATTGCTATCTCGTTTGTTGGTTTCGAACTACGTTCTTGTATTTTTAAGTATGTAGTTTAAATTGTGTCATTCTTTCAATTCAAATCGCTTCCCTTATTGCAAAATAAATAGGATCGTGTGGTAAGTATTAAATGAGCTTATTTTTTTTGTTTTGACACAATTAACTAATATTTGTTTTGTTTTATTCAATGCTAATGCTCAAGGATCTTTACGAAAAGCGTGTAAGTGTAATACAAAGTTAAAAAAGTAGAATGAATTTAATTATCTGTTGTATTTTTGTATTGTTTTTTGTACATATGCATATTTGATGCTTTGCTGCCATTAGCAATTGGAAAAATCGCAAGCATTTTACATTGAGGTTTTATCCAAACGTTATCCCGAAAACCTTTTCCTACCTACCATTCCTTCATGTCCTGAATTCCTTTCCCTTTTCCCTAAGGATACCATTACCTCAGGCGGCGACGACGATGCAGAAGCCGGCGAGAAAAGTCTAACACCCGAGGAAGTGGTCACCAACGTGGCCACTGATATTCTGCAAAAATTGCCAAAAGATTTTGATCGCGATGCTGCCCTATCCAAGTATCCCACGAGTTATCATCAGAGCATGAATACAGTGTTGGTGCAGGAGATGACACGTTTCAATGTCCTACTCAATACAATACGTTCCAGTTTAATAACATTACGCAAAGCAATTAAGGGTAAGTGCCTAAAGTAAACCCACATGATCTTTTTTACTTACATATATGGATATTTCGATTACTTAGTTTACTTACTTTTAATGGCACAACAACCCATGGAGGGCCTAGGTAAAGCTTTTCGCATCCACTCATGTTGTGCGTGTTATATTTGTACATGAATGGAAGGGACCTACAGTTTAATGCCGAATCCGAACGGCGAAGTGAAAAGCTTTTCATAGCAATTTTTACTCTTGTAGGTTTGCCATTGCCTGCCAAGAGGTGGTGGCGTGTAGAAGAATTATTTTTTCTACTTTTTGATTTTGCACGTGCCGAGAATCGAACACCGGACACTCTGCGTAGCAGTCCAACGCACTACCACTACACCACAGCGACCACCGCATATTTCGATTAGTCATTGATAAAATCTTATTTGCAACTTTCTTCGAACATTTTCGAGTCAGTATAAAATTAACTTTTCGTGTCAAAATTGTTAAGTTATTTTTAGAGAAATCTTATATTTCGTCTATTTGGGTCTTTGAGCTTACTGGAATCGTCGAGTATTAGATTTGAATATTTAAATACAAATACAAAGGATCGAAAACATGAAAAATTTTGTAATTTCTTAAAACCTAATAACAAATTCGATCTCAATCTAAATACACGAAATATGAGAAATTTCATGAAACTACAATATATTTGCTTTTGCCGCTGATTGCCCCCGAGAAATGCCCTAGTCTAGAGGTGATGTTTGCTTTGTTCCACTTTTCAAAACGAAAGAGATGACCTAAACCCCAAAGAATGTAGTTTCATGCAGATCGTATTGACGAAGTGTTCGAAGAAAGTTTCAGAAAAGATTTTATCAAATGCAATAAATTCAATAGAAATTCTTTCAAGAATCTTAAATTTATTCGCAAATAATTTTCAAAAGTATAGAAAACGTACAAATAGAAGTATAGAAAATTTAAAAAAAAAAAAACAAATATATGTTAATACATAAAATTAGATTATAACTGCTCTTTGACTCAATGCTCATTGTCTGTTTGGTTATTGAGGTGGTTCTGCTGGATCAACACTTGCAGGTGCACTTGCCAATGGCCGAAGTATTTCTACCTGCTGAACAGTTTCTTCCGCGTTGACAGTTTCCGCTTGATGGACACTTGCTGCCTCGTGGACAGATTCCGCTGACAGAACATGTTCCGATGGCTTGACAAATTCCATTTGCTGAACAGATTCCGGTTGAACAGTTTCCGCTTGCAGAACAGATGCTGCTTGCTGAACAGTTTTGTCTGATTCTTCTGATCCTGGTTGCTGCAGGCCAAGTTTTGAATCGATATGCGAAACAATGCTGTTAAACTTTAATTCTTTTTCTTTTTCAACCATATTGAACGATACCGAATTCTCTTCAATAGCGTTCACTGTTGTGGGTAGAATAAGGCCTGCTTCTTCCAGCTCTTTCTGCCTCATTACTCTTTCTCTCTCTTCCGCCAAGTCTGCAGCTTTCTGTTTCTTTTTTTGCATACGTATGTAAGTTTGAAAATCATCATCGTCATCATGATCCGACGTTGACATTTCATCTTTGAATTCACTATCCGTTTCTTCGTACATTTCTTCAAAGTTCGTAGACTTTTCGTCCTGCTCGCCTTTACAATGCTGTAAAGAACATTCTACATCTAATTTGAATGGCATTTTGATTTTAGCTGGTTGCGATTTTTCCAGTTCTTCGTCCGTGGGCGTTTTTGACATTCTGGTTGATTTGAATTTTTTGCGAAGTTTTACTTTCGTTTTATTTTCTGCACTCTCGCTTTCTCTTAACTCATAATCTTCTGGTTCGGTTACGTTGGAAGGTACTGAGCCATCTGAAATGTATTCAAATGATGTTATAGCTGCCAATATTTCAGTTGCTACTTGATCTTCCCATTCTTCTTTTGCTTCTTCTTCTTTTTCTTTTCCTTCCTCTGCTTCAGTTAATTTATCGCGTTCCATTTTTTGGGCCCTGGTAACAATCTTAGCTCGGCCTTCATCGAGCATTTGCCTTATGTATTTTTCACGAATAATTTCCGCTTCGCACTTGCATCGCTCGCTTTCCATCGCTTCTATTTCACTTTCACTAAGTATCAGCTTAAGTTGCTCCTCCTCACCATCAAACTCTTCCATTTGCTCGAAACTAGCTTCTTCCGTTTCATAATTGAATTCTTCTTCTCCGAAGTCATCCGGTATATAGTCTAGCACATTTCTAAGTATCGCTTTCAAAATATAATTTGGATCATTTTCGTCTTCTTCCACCTCTAAGCTCTGCAGGCTCTCTTCACATTCCGTACTTGTTTTGTCATCACCTGACTCTGCCGGGACAAAATTGCCCACAATCTCTTTTATAAGGACATGTAAAAATCGACGAGTTGCCTTAGTTTCATCTTCACGACTTTCTCTCGGCACACTAAAATTGACTCCAATATCTGTTAAAGATGAGGAGCTTGAGCCATATGAATTAGAAAAGTCTAAATCGCCAGCCTTTGACATTATATCAAATGCGCTGATAATTTTTTTTAAAGAATTCGGTTGGGCACTTGTGTGATCAGAGGAAATTTCTTCTTCGGCTGTTGATATTATAATGCTCTTGGAATCATGTCGAACTGCAGTATCATCAAGTAAGAGCTTCTCTTCGGTAATTAGCGGCATATATTCTGAGTCGGTACTTTCTTCTGACTCCTTTCGAGCATCAACACCACACTCCTTATGTAACAGGTCAATGTGTGATTCTGCACTTTGGAGTCTGCACAAATTTACCGGCTGCAGAGATTCACTAAGTGAGCCACGCACTTGTGCTCTATCCAATGCAACTTGTACAATGTCCATAGCATTCTCGTAAGCGATACGTTCAACTGACGTCATCCAACGACGACCAGGCACAGCGTACCTAATTGCCTTGCGCAAAATGGCCTTGGCTTCATTCTTCTCGGGCACGCATTCGCATAAGGTACAGAAGCATTCGGAGCAGTCTGGCGAAATTGTATATAGATCAGTATCGATGAGACTATCGATTGTTGCATTTGCGATTGGGAATGCTATATCATAGGGTTCCAGTAGCTTGTATACATTCGGAATCAGAACGCTATCAATAATATACTTGGAAACGGCAACATTTTCTTTTTGCTTCAATATTTTTTCGAGATCCGGGAAGATAATGTCCTTCATTGTATAACGCAAGCTATCGAAATTGAGTGGGTTTTGTATATCCGTGAATGAGTCCAGCCAGCGTTGTATATCTTTGTCGATGGTTTTGGCCAGACTAATGATGCTATCTGTTGCATGGTCGTCAGCATATTCACGCGTATCCACCGAAAGAATATTCTCTAGATACTCCTTAGAGATATCTGTATCGGCAGCGTTAGTTTGATCGTAGAGTTGTTCGTAGATTTGGCGCATTTCATTTTCTTTTTGCCGCAAACCTGCTTCAGCTGCTTCGCGACGCCAACGTTCTTTCTGTGCCAGCATCGTTATGAAGTGTAGTACACGTTGTTCTTGCAAGCGACTCATTTCCTCGGAAAGGAAGCGCATTAGCCAACCAATTGTGGAACCTTCATAATCATATAACATTGCCTCCAACTCTTCGTTATCATTCTCATGAAGCAGATGGAGTAGTCGTTCTTTTTTCGATTTCGCCTCTTTCTTCTCTTTATCTCTGTTCAATAGGAGTTTTTCCTCTTCCCCTTCGATAACATCCTCTATTATAACTTTCTCAGCTTCGGCTATAATTTCTTCTGCAACAGTTGCCTTATAAGCATATTCGGGATATGTTTTTTGGGGTATTTTTCCGAGTAGGCACTTAGGAACAGTTTTTTGCTTGGAAGATTGTAGGCGCAGACCCTGTAAATGTAATTTAAGGGGTAGGCTTATTCAAAATCAAAAACTACTTATATTAAGTAGAATACACAATACACACCGTTAAGCTCTCATACATCTTCCTCAGATTCTCTTCAGCGCAGAAATTCTGCTCGACTTCGCGTATGCGACCTTTAGGCTTCGACCACTCCTTCAACTTGGCAAATGGACATACTAATTTCTTCATATTCACCGCTCTCTTCTCCAAATCATCCATACGTTCTTCGAAGGCTTTTTTGCCCGTGAAATGCCTACGATTCGGATTGACGCCATAACGTTGCTGCGGTCCATAAAATTCGGAACTGGGACTGCCGAATTGACGGACGATATTCTCTTTTCGCCAATTGCGCGGTACCTTTGCCTTCTTCATATTCAATAGTCTGATCTGACGCTGATATACGACTTCGTTCTTACGCAGAGCAGCTTCACGATTAGCTGAAATTCGCTCATAACTAATTTGTAAGCGCATGTTTGAGGCATCATGCATTTCCTTTTCACGCTTATCGAACATTTGTATCAATAAATCGAGACGCATCATCTGACACTCCTGTATATATTCCTCGCGCTCGATCCAATATTCCCACTCAAAAGCCTCCAGTATATGCTTATGTTTCGATAATTTAACGTGTTCGCGTGCTTCTTCCAGCTGCCGCTTGAAATTTTCCTTGAGTGCCTCGGAAAATGCCCAGCGTTTGCGTGAGCGTTCCAGTACTTCGACCTCATAGAGGCCAGGCGGCTGACTTCCGGGCAGTATGCTGGGCAATTTGAATAGTTCAAGCCGGTGTAATTCGTTTTCTTTATTCGAAACGTCCGGCAAGTAAGGTAGAGTTTGAGCCGATGATTCTCTATGAAACAATTGAAGAAATTGTGCTCATTTATGATTACTTAAACATTTCAATTAAGATTAACGGTTAAGGTAAGGTAAAACACTCAAACAGCTGAGGTGTTTCACTAAGATACTGTGAATAGAAAGTTAATTGTAATTAAATACTTATAATTTGATTTTGATTGAAATTTTCAACAATCTCATTGATTTTATGGCTATGGTGTTACACAGTCTGTCCATCATGCCACAGCTTCTGTCCCACCCACTTTTTGTCGCCTTTCAATATTTTATGCTGTAGCTTCATTTAATAATATCTATTTTAATGGACTCTTGATCAAACTGAAATTTAAAGCACTTAACTGTTTGTTACATTAAGTAGATACACTATGTACTTCTTGTATATATACATACATATGTATGTACATACTAGTACATATACAAACCTTCGATGAGGGTTGGATATACTCTTTTGTTATGCTGTGTGTTATCAGCAAATATTCTACGAAACATTCACGAAGTACCTAAGCACATATTATACAAAGATAAATATACCCAGCGGGAAAGTGGATCAATTTATGAATTCTTCCATCAAACTGAATATATCCGAAAATTCAATACAAAAATACAATTACCTACTTACATATGAAAATTGTATATAAAGAGAAGATAAAGAGAAGAGAAGAATTTCTGGTTCTATTTTATAGTAGATTTTATAATTAGTGAGATGAAATCGAAACTACACAATTAAACAAACGAAAAAGGAATCCTTGCCAGTTCCTTTCACATTACATGGTAATCGAAAAGGAATGCTTTACTTTCGCTAAAACATTGTACAAAAATTCATCCACTTAAGAATATGGAACTATCGATCCTTTTTTCGTTTTTTCCTTTTGGGTAGGTACTTACTCTGTACAAAAAAAACAACAATAAACGAACTAACGAACTTATGAACATAAAGAAAATTGCTCTGTCGAAGATACTCGTAAAAAGTTTGCGCAAACATTTCAAAGGTTGAATGAAATTTAAGATGTTGATGGCACATTGGGACTTAAATTTTGAAGATTCTGCACCCTCCTTAAATTCTCTATAAACTTTTGGGTAGTATGCAGTATGATTGAGCCAAAGTAAATACTTAGTTATTATTTCAAGTGTTATTTTTGGACATAATACAGTAATCACTCGTTTGGCACAAACGATGTTTCTTCTTCTTCTTTTTTTCAGGGCCGCTCTGAGTGAATTTAGGCCGAAATTTTCGCAACCACTCATGTTGTGTGTAATATATTTTTGCATGAATAGAAAGGACCTACAGTGTTAGGCGATTTTTACTCTTGTAGGTTTGCCATTGCCTGCCATTGGGTGCCGTGTAGAAAAATTGTCTTATCTACTTTTTTTTGTTTTTGCCTGTGCCGATATTTGAACCCGGGACACTCTGCGTAGCAGGCGCACTACCAACTACCCCACGGCGATCACTAGTGGTTAGATATACCCATACATAAATATAAGATAAATATGCAAAGATATTTATAAAGTTTACCCGAGCATTCTGTAATGCAATCAACTGTAGAAAATGTCCAAGTTTACGAACTTACTAACCGATAAAGTGTTTGGGTGCCACGTGTTTTATTGCGTTTTCGTTTCTTTTCATCATTGAAGAACTGACAGTATTTATATTTTTGTTCTTTAATTTTGGAGGTTGATTGCTGATTGGTTTTCGAATTGCTCAGTTTGACATTGATGACATTGACATTCGTTTTTGGTTTGAAATAATTTAGACCAGATGGTGCTTTTTTACATTCGCTTGGTGAATAAACAACATCCTCAAATTTACGTTCGGCTGGATTGTTGGCACCTGCGTTCATTAAAAAAAATTAAAAAAAAATATGAAAGAATTATTTGCAAATTGCAATACAAATAAGAAGTTAATAAAATAGGTCATTCCATATCGTTGGAGGACCCTGGTGGCGAAGAGAACAGCACATTAACTAAACTTATTCCAGTAATGCACTTAACGTCAATTAAAACAGAGAATGAAAAAAAAAAAATGCAAACATCAATCTTGGGAAGCTTGTAGCTTGAGGGAAATATCTTCTTTTTTTTTCTTTTATGGTAATGGCACAACAACCAATGCAGGGTCTAGGCCGAGTAGGAAATATCGCTTTTACGAATAAGATATCTGGGGAAAGTACAAAAAGTATTGATTTCGAGTTATGTCAAGATAAACTGCACACTTTTGCTTTAGTCATATAAAGCCACAGGTTTGAGGGTATGAGAGTCGATTACTATTTCACAACTCAGAACAAATTTCTATACCAATAGTAGGTTATTACTTTATCGTCATACTAGGCCGCCATTTGTTGAGCGGCCAATGATATAGGGTCGCGTAAAGTTATTTAGGTACCATCAAGCAATTTAGGTTAACATCGGGCAATAGTCTCACCTACCTGCCATTAAGGTAAAATGTTCAAAGGCCAGTATCGAAGAAAATAGTAATAGTAAAGTGAAATACGAAGCTTAAAAAATATCCGATGGTAAAATTATCATTATTGGGCAGTAATCACGACTACCTCTAATACAAGTGAAATCTTTGAAAGAAATGAGCTTTTGCTACAAATACAACAAAATTTGGTGTAATGAGTTAGGCTGATAAAGACAATAATTAATGCAAAAACCACAGAATTTAACCTAAGATTCAATGGTCAAACGTAACGAGTAGTTTACTTTCCGAGTTGAAATTTCCAAAAACTGCTTTCTTATAGGAGTAGAGAGCTCTACATTGTGCTTCATACACTATTTTGTTCCTTTGTACTTAAGTTAAAGGTTTATCCTGCTAGTAACTTCTGTCTGTCATGCCTATTGCTTTATGTCCTGAGATTTCTCTTAACCTCTTGTATGTGCCACACCCAGTAATTAGTTAAGTTTGGGTTCAGGTAGTAGGAATCTCACATTTATGTGGAATGACCCAATCGATTTTCGCTCACTCACCCCCTTTTAAACGATGAATACCCTGCACCACCACTTCACGGCTATTTGCACGGCGTTGGCCATTCTGATTGTTACCGTTATTTGGTAAATCATTAAGCTGCTTACGATGATATATCAAGCGCTTTGCTTTTGGTGCATTCTCAAACATTGCACTATACTTTGGTTGAATTTGTAAAGTTGCAGAATTCTTCAATGCCAGTTCATTTGCCTCTTCTATTTCCTTCTCACTGGCTACAATGAAGTTGGGATCGTAGATGCAGTCAAAATTGCGACCTTCTGCCCTCCGATGACTGGTTAAAGGCATAGTGAAGGCGTTTCTATTAACCGTTAAACTCGTTGTTGTTTAAGTTTGGTTGACTGTTCAGATGCTGGTATCAGTTTATCTCTCGAACTTCTTGAATACTACAGGATTTATAAGTTGTTTTTTCCAGATCTTTTAAATTCGCGTCTGCGTCCTCTGTGCTTCGGCAGCTTTGCTAAAAAAAACGTCGTTTTTGTTATAGAAAGAAATAAATAATTTTTATAGAAAAAATAGATGCGAAGCGAATTTATAAATGGAAAAATTTCAATTTGATTTCAATTTGATTTATATTTGATTTGGGCAAATGTCAACTTGCTCGAGAATATTGTTATTCTGATGTTCCTTAATCGCATTTGAATTGTAGTAGATTTTCATTTCAATTTTATATTCAAGCTTGTGTCTTACTTACGCGTAAGTGCTCAGCTGTATGCAGTAAATTTCGTATATTTAACTTACGTTAACAAATTTTGTTTTTTCGCAAATTCAGCAGAAAACAAACTACTTACGAGCACATACAAATTTGGGGGTGTTCGTTAATTTTATTACGCTCCTACTTCGATTTCGTCGTCCTCAATGATTCACACTATTATCTTCTTATTTTTTATTTTATTATATTTTGTTTTGTTGTTTTATTTATTTGTTTCAAATTTTCTTGTTTTTTCAGGACTCGTTGTGATGTCTGCACCAATGGAGGCCGTTTACAAGTCCGTGATGATAGGTAAAATTCCGGCAATGTGGGCTGGAAAATCTTATCCAAGCTTGAAACCGCTTGGCAGTTACATAACAGATTTTCTGGCGCGTTTGGCTTTTCTGCAGGTACGTAAAGTAGGAGAGCGTACATATGTAGTGCGCTTGGTGTGAGTGGCGGCGTATCGTTGGCAACGTTATTAGGCTTATATAGGGAGCTTATTTAGAGGGAGCATATAGTGTATGATTGGAGTGAATTTATCAGAACCGATTACTTATAGTTGCGTTTTACTCATCACTCGCCGCTCATAGTTAAAATTTTTGAAACAACAACAAAAGCTGCAGAGATAACGCATATATTTATAGCTAGCATGTTGAATAACATCCTTGGTTTCTATAACAACACTACAGTGAACTGGAGTCCGGTAGGCCATCATTGTGTAATTGCTAGTATGCCGCACTGCAATGAAGAGAATGAAGAGTGCTTGAAATAATATCTCGGCAAAGTAAAAAATCTAAAATTGATAAATATAAATTAAAAACTGCATAAGAGAAGTTTTTCCATTCGCTCTTCGTATTTGGTGTGAAACCGGAGCTTGAAGAAATATTAGTGGCACAACGTGTGTGGATGAGAAAAGTTCCGCCCAACCCATACAAGAACTGGTGGGCCATTATAAGTATTGGAAATGAGCCAAGCTGTTTAGCTTCAAGAGCTGAGTAGGTAGGGGTGCAAAAATAGCAACATTTTTTTTTTGTCATTTCTTTGTTGTAGGTATGCCAAAGTTTTGCAATTCTGCCAATTTATCAACGTGCAAGGACATATGCTAGTCTTAGGCAATCCCTCTATTATGTACGATTAGTGGAATAATTTTCATTCTAAATACAGTTTTAACCCTGAAAACCCCTTTCCCCTCCCTTTTTTGTGGATTTTTAGCAAACATTTTTATACATTTGTATACAATACTTACAGAATAAATCTTTGAGAAATGCAATTGTGATGTAGAATGGTCATAACTGATTTACTTAAATGCAAGATTTGAACCAAATACTTTAGATACATGTAGATAATAGTTCTTAGCAACACTAGTATGGTAACATTCCTCCAGTATAAGCCTAACAACTTGCCAGCAACTTTAATATTCTCAAAATATGTGCGCACATGTGAACCGTGCAAGAGGAATTCAATCGATTTAACAAGAAAATTCCAACGAAATTTTCCATGAATCTCTACATGGTATCTACTATATAAGTATGTATCTACCTACCTACCTACCTACATACCATACATACATACATTGCACATGAATACAAAAATACATATGTATATCATTCTTTCATGCATTTCTTCATATTGTTCCGTTTCTTCCACTTCTTGCCGCCAACAACACGGTAATGTGGTCACTCCTACATATTTATTAGAAATGGTACGACATTGGGCCGCCCACTACTTTCTGGCTGTCCGGTTTCTTCTTTACGCAAGCTTTCCTCACTGGGGCGCAACAAAATTTCGCACGAAAATATGTCATTCCAATTGATTTGCTTGTCTTCGATTATGAGGTCTTAGTAATGGAAGAACAGCAAGTTGCCGGTGCGACAGCGCCCGCTGACGGAGTCTTTGTCTATGGGATATTTTTAGAGGGTGCTCGCTGGGATCGTCCTAACAATTTTCTAGCTGAATCACATCCACGTGAACTGTTCGATCGCATGCCGGTCATCCATATGAAACCGATAAAACGTACTGATCTGATAGAGCGACACGTTTACATCTGCCCACTGTACAAGACCGCAGAGCGTCGCGGCGTACTCTCAACCACAGGGCACAGTACAAATTTCGTGGTATCGATGCTGCTGGATAGTGATCCCAAGATACCGGCTTCACATTGGATTATACGTGGTACGGCATTGCTGTGTCAATTAAGTTTCTAAAATTAGAAAAATAAAAAACAAAAAACCAAGAAATGAATGGAAATGAAAACTGATTCTATGTGGCATGAATATGTATTTTATATGTACAATTTTTTACTCTCACTTTTATTTGTTACTTAGTTGCATGCAAATAATAAATAACTCATAAATTCTTTTCTATTTTGATGTCTTTCTGTTGTTTTTTTTTATATATATATATGTATGTATTACAAAATTATCTCACTGTTAAAATATCACAGTTTCGTGCGCTCGCTAATCTCCCTCGAGAGTGGAAATGGTATTTTAAAAGGATTTCCTTTTTGAAACTCATCAATTCTAATTTAAACAATTTCATCTCATTCGCTTGAACATCATTTCGTTGATGGCAGCGCACAATTACAGCACTGAAATGAGCTGGGAAGGAATATAAATGACCTAACTTGTATTTATCTGTGCCCAGCTATCATCGCAAAAAGAGTTAGAAAAAACTAAGAGTATGAGTAAGAGACAAGACACTGCCAAACCGACAGACAGCCCAATGGACGTACCAAATTCATGACCCCTTTTCTGAGGTTTTAACGTGCTTATCATTTATTATCCGACATGGTACGATTACTTAGTTTCATGCTTCATATATCATTTTGAATAATTACCTTAGCCAGATGATGTTAGATGTTATGTGGAAATAGAACAAGAACAGTATTTTAAAGAGTTTAAATGAGTTATAGAAGAAAAAAAACTAAAGAATTATAAAAAATTGCCAATCCTTTGTACCTTTCGTATTTTGTTCAGTTTAATATTCAAATTCATTGGATTTCTAGAATGTCGAGGCAATAAAGCTGTAATTACCAGCTGTTATTAGGACCATGAATGTACTGATATACGACCTAGAATTTCTTAACACCAAGCCAGGTGCATTCAGTTCATCAAAGTTCAAGCGTATGCTTGATACCCATACTCCATCGATTTCTTTGTCAGTTGGTTTACCAATGCCAACCACACAGCATGGGGAAGTAATGAATTAAATACTAGGGGTGAGTACAATTTTTATATTTTTGTTTTTTACCTTATTGTAGCCTTTGTAGAATTACATATACTAAATTTAACCTTTCTCTTGACAAAGTTCAGTAATTTAATCAGTTACTGGAGCGTTTCTATAAAATTATTTCCATTTCAACACAGATTCGTAGACTTCATTATTGGAAAACTAATACTTTTTTTAGGATCTTAAGAATAATTTAAGGAAAATGAAAAGGGACAAAGATTTTTTCGTTTTATACCCGAAATTAAGAAAGAAAAGAAAAATTGTTTGTCTTCAATAAACGAAAATAGACTTACCACCTTTTGACCGTCAGTAATTTCAAGCTGTTTCAATGAGTAATACTTTTTTGCGAAGGTAGTTTCAGCCTTTTCTAACGCTTAATCCAGTATAATCCAGTATAAACCAGTAAAATGTTGTAAGAAAAATCTAAAATGTTATCTTTTAAAACCGAATAACTTTGTAAATCCTAAAACACATCTAAGAAAAATGATTTGGTGTTTGTTTTATCGGTTGTTATTCGAAATAAAAAGAGATAAAAGAAAATAATTGTCTTTGAAGGGTTAATTTCGTACAAGAAAATATTCTAAGTGGTTTACTTAACCTTTAGGTTAGTAAACATTACCACTGGCCGCTGTGGCGTAGTGGTAATGCGTTGGACTGCTACGCAGAGTGTCCGGGGTTCGAATCTCGGCACAGGCAAAATCAAAAAAAAAAAAATTATAATTTTTCTACACGGCACCACCTCTTGGCAGGCAAAGGCAAACGTACAAGGGTAAAAATTGCTATGAAAAGCTTTTCGCTTCACCGTTCGGATTCGGCATTAAACTGTAGGAAGGTACCTACATGTATAACTATATAACACGCACAACATGAGTGGATGCGAAAAGCTCGGCCTAGGCCCTCCATGGGCTGTTGTGCCATTAAAAGTAAAGTAAGTAAAAGGAGAAACTTTTTCTTAAAGAAATATTGTAGTTTTTCTAATTATTAATCCTGTACAAAAATTTGCAATTTTGGCTTTAAGGTTTAATTTCTCTAGAAAAATTTAAATAAACTTCCGTGAATTATTTCTTGAAAAAGATGAGATTTACTATATATGGTTTTAACTTTCAGTCCAAATTGTTTCCGATGGAGAATATTTTGGCAGTGGTTTATTCAGCATGGTCATAAATATACATACGAGTACATAGTATTGAGTTTGTATAATAATTCCAACGAGAGGATCGCAGATAGCAGATGTAATTTTCTCCCTTCTTTTTTAGGACAATCCTTAATGGAGTTAGGGTTGTTTTGTATGTAAATGTAAATCTTTTAATGCTTCTAACTCAAGAGAGCGTTTTTAGTTGTAAAGTGTAACTTAATTTCATGGTAATCAAAGTACGACATATTAAAATTATGGTCTTTGGGCTGGAATCAAATATGTTATCTGGTATAGGTTTAAAAGTAGTGACACTGAATTACACTTGAAAAGTTATTCACGTGCTATTTGATGTTTTAAGTGTAACTGGATTAGGTCGCCGTGGCACAGTTGGCAGTGCGCTGGCCTGCTACGCAGAATGTCCGGGGTTCAAATCTAGGCTCAGGCAAAATCAAATAGTTGAATAGTTTCTAAACGACACCACCTCTTGGCAAGCAATAGCAAAACTACACTTGCCGTTTGGATTCCATTCATATACAAAAATATATCCCGCACAGTATGAATGGATACGAAAAACTCGACCTATGCCCTCAACGTTTAGGCATTAAAAGTAAGAAAGAAGTAGGATTTGAAATGAAATTGAAATGTTAGATAGCATATTAGACGTCAATAAAGTTGCAAATACTTTACCATTATATATTTTTGCTCAATAAAGGAAACTCTCTCTCTCTTGCTTTCATTCTCAGCACATACTTGTAAAGAGTGTTTTTTCGTGTTTTGACTGATAGGTAATTTCACTAAAGAAATCCAGTAATTTCCATCACTGTGCAATGAAATGACGTTTTGTTTTTGACAAATAGACTTATCTCGTTTGCAAGAAAAGGGAAGAATATATGAACAACGATTTATTATTAAAAATACATACATACAATATAAAAATATTGTTTAAGATTTAAGCTATCAGAAAAATTGTAAAATATAGATTACAAAAAAAAAAAAGACAGGGAGAGAGGGAGTAAGAGAATATGGCAATGCTACGACATGGAAAGAGCTAATAAAAGGAACTCTTTATGCAAAATAACTAAATTTTATGTCTTCTGCCACTGCACACGTTCTCAAAAATCCTTTTTATAGCTATCCAGCCAAATCAAATAATGCTTTCTGTAAATATTGATTTGCAATTTCGGTTTAGGTCATTAATTTATTTTATATGTTTTTTTGTATTTTTGTGTAACTACAATCACGTGGGCTTATAATAAAATGAATGAATATAAAAAGCCTACGAAAACGTTTACGGTTGCACAGAAGTTTGGTATTAGCATGTGTTTGTGTGTGTGTGTGTGTGACTATAATGGTAGTATTGGTATTGCTGTATCCGTATCCTTATAGGAAATGGTATTTTGAGCGCGATAAATTAATTTGGCTGCAGGATGCGAATGGTGAAAAATGTGTAAAATAACGGTACGTAAAAGTAGAGCGAGAAGAAATCGGAAGTACAGGCGAATGCAATGACTAATAAAAGGTTGTTTCTTTCTCGGTCGGTGAGTAGTTTCCTCTTTTTGTCGCTGTTTTCTTTCTTTAGATATTAATAAAAATATTTATGGTACTGATGTTGAATATTTAATACATGATATAGTAGGAAATAAAATAAAAATGTTACCCGAAAATATCACACGAATATAAACAGGCACTTTGAAATTTAATCAACTTGAAATAAGATTTCGATAAATTTCTATCAAAATTAAAAGCCCGGACAAATAAAAGCCAATCTAATAAATAAATAGTTGAATTTTTTTTCTATAGGTGAAAATTAATGATTAAAATTATTTCTTCAAACAACAAATGCAACCATAAACAGCCATAAAATGCTACACATTTTTTTTTTTTTATAAAATTTTAAATTAATAAATGAGACAGAGAGTCTCATTTGCAACAGACGAATTGAGTACGGGAGAATGAAATATTCTACATACATAAGTGTATTTATGAGCACACAACAGATTTTTGTTTACTTTTCCCTGTTCAAATATTTGCATGCAATTAATTTTCCTACCCAACGACACCAAACGACACCAAACAATACCGAACTACCCACAATCATCAAGATATCGTACCCACCCACCCAGCTACCTACACCCCAATCTACTAAATCAGGAAGAATGAGCATCTCTAACTTGTTTTGCTATACCATTTATTCACCACCACCACCAGCTCCGGTATCTAGCAACATCATCAGGACCTCATTGCTACAACTCGCGTAGTCACACTTATTCTGTAGTGATGATAACGAAGAAGCGCATCATGATGAGACCGTTCAGCGTCAATGATAACGTTGGCAAATGTTGAACTTGAGTAATATTAAACTAAGCTCTCGTATATTTTCACAGATTTTCTCTTTCTGTCCCTCTTTCTCTCTCTTTCTCTATCGATACGTAGTTTTTAATTAAATGCTATGTTCAATGTTAATTGCAAACAGGAACGTGTATAAAATAATAGAAATGAAAAATTGAAAGCTACAGGAGGCACCTAACCTAGAAAGCTTATAAGCATATAACCTAGGAGGTGTCTAAGAAATAGATATGTGATAATACGAATGCCACTTGCTAACTTGTATTTAATGCAATATTCATACATATTTTCATGTATTACATTTTTCTGTAGCTATTAATTTCCTTTCTTAATTGTTACCTAGATAACTCGTACATATTTCGTATTTTTATTCATCAATTACATTTCATCTTAATGAAATTTGATAAATTGAAGAAATGAGTTTTAGCTAAGCTAACGAGACACCTACTTGCTAGCGATACACCACACGTTCTCATAGCTTATAACTTATGTATATTTTATATTTCATTGGGGTTCTTCATTTCTTCCATCGTATGACATTGTAATATGAGTGTAGCTTGAGGGTGAAATTAATTTCAACAATTGTAAACAAGCGAAATTATGGACGGCGTACTCGGTACCATAAATATGCCACTTTATTTGTTAGGTTAATTTGGTAAATATACGATTACATACATACAAAGTGGAATACTTATGTAGAAAGAGACGGTGAAAGCATGAGATAGAGATAAAAATTATATGTGCGAGTAGTTGTACTTGATGCCTGGGGGAAATTTTTTAATTAAAAAAGAACTAAGTAACTAAGTAACAACATGATTGACATTTACAAGTGAGATACATAAGGTTCTTTTGCTTTCGGAATTATTTTGCATTAAAGTTTTAGCAAGAAAATAAGAACTTAATTGTATGAGTATGAAAAATTGTTTTGAATTTAAATGTGTTTTGATCAAACTTTGTTGAAATGCGAGAGTGAATTTGATGGATTTCATGTAGGCACAGAAGTTTTGTATCAGTTTAAATTGCACAGAAGTCGAAGCAAAATAAGAAATTCGTGATAGCCTGAGCTGGAATTTGTGTGCGTAAAGAGTGCGAAACATTGAGGTTACTCTTTATACCTATGACTATAAGATGGATAACAGAACCGGAACGGGACACTATTCAGGACACTATCGCCTTGCAAGTAAGGCAGTTATCCCGTCTCTCTGATGACTGTAGGTTCTTCGGAGATCTTAGCAATCAAGAGAACGGCAAAACTTATACCAAATAGAACAATTCGCTCTTCGAATTAGCTAGTTTTGTTTACAGCCAGACCGCTTTATAAGCCATGGTGTCCAAAATAGTCAGGTGTAAGATTGTATCACAGTGCAGTGCGTCGCTCATGGCAGTGAGACCTGAAACTGTATCTCTGTGCTGGGTTAACGGGCATATTACCATAGTATCGAAGGGAACGAGTGTGGTCGCTGTAGTGTAGTGGTAGTGCGTTGGAGTGCTACGTAGAGTGTTCGGGGTTCGAATCTCGGCCCAGGCAAAAATCAAAAAGTAGAAACAATAAATTTTCTACATGGCACCACCTTTCGTCAGGCAATGGCAAACCAAAAAGAGTAAAAGTTAACTATGAAAAGCTTTTCACTTAGCCGTTCGGATTCGGCATAAAACTGTAGGTCCATTCACGTACAAATGTAACACGAGCGACATGAGTGGATGCGAATAGCTCGGCCTAAGCCCCATGGGCTGTTGTGTCATTAAAAGAAAGAAAGATAGGACTGTAACAGTGGGGACCGGTTAGACAAGTGCCTTCCCCCTGGCATTCGCAATGGCCCTACCGGTATCCGAGTGGAAGTGTGGATCAGGTCTACACATGACTTCTTAACTTTATTCTAACATAAAAGGTCACCCAAATCATTCGTGACAAGCTTTTTTCAAAGCAAAGCAAAACAACTGCTGACTATAGAGCAGAAATGAAATTCATTGCAGAGTATATCTTATGGCATTATGAAAGTCTAATGAGGATCTGAGATTCGTAATGTTACTCAAAATTTTTATATTATGAAATAAAATTTATTATTTATTTATATATTATCCCTCGCTTTTTGTTTTAGGATTACAAGGTATGAGCTCATCAGAAAAATTTCTGAATATTTTTGTAGTTGTTAAATATCATATGGAAAAATCTAAACGTGTAGGACGGACCGACTTCCTTGACACGCTCTCCTATAAAAAAAATGTATTTCATCCCAAGAAATGAACCCATATGGGAGACATAAAATATGTAACTTCTTTCTCCGAGGAATATGGACCGTAGTTGGGCGCAGTGATATAGAATCACCATGCCTACCTTATTCTATTCTCCATTGAACTATTCTAATTCAAATATCTTACTTTACTTACTTTTAATGGCACAACAGCCCATGGAGGGCCTAGGCCGAACTTTTCGCATCCACTCATGTTGTGCGTGGACCTACAGTTTAATGCCGAATCCGAACGGCGAAGTGAAAAGCTTTTCATAACAATTTTTACCGTTGTAGGTTTGCCATTGCCTGCCAAGAGGTGGTGCCGTGTAGAAAAATATTTTTTCTACTTTTTGATTTTGCCTGTGCCGAGATTCGAACCCCGGACACTCTGCGTAGCAGTCCAACGCACTACCACTACACCACAGCGACCACATTCAAATATCAGATGGATATAAATCAAATATTTATTTTCTTCTTTAAAATAGCTCAGAAAATAGTGAGTACAAAAGCTTGTCGGTTCAATGTCCGTTTATAGTCATTCCAAAATGAGGAACCCCACTTAAAATGTTTTCTCACTTTTGTGGTACAGAATCTTACAATTTTTTATACAGTAGATTTTCCGAAATATGTTCTCGGGGGAGGAAATGCAGGCAAGATTATAGGGAAAATATTAATAGCTTAGCTGCTAAGCTTCAAAGTAAGTTTATCTGCCAGAGGAGAAACTAACGCAAGATGTTTGTGTTAAGTAATAGTATTTTTTTATGCATATAAATACGTACACACAAATTATTTCAATAAATATGTAGGAGTATGAAAAATGTCATAACTTTCAACTGCGTCATATTTTAATTTTTTCTAAACAAAAAATAACTTGAACGCATAATTTGATTAGGTGGGTGGAAACTATTTACACATACAGCTCATAAAAAGCACACCCTGCTAAAAAAAGAAGCAAATTCAAAAGAAAAAAATCAACTTCAATTATTCCTAAACTATGTAATGAGGGAAGCCATTGATGCCAAGTCGTCAGGCTGGCTTGAGAGATTGGGAGACCGGCAGCTGCAAATGATGGACGATGGATGACAAGGAAAGGTACTTTAGAATCTGAGATACATACGTAACATACGAGTACATACTTTTACTGCATTCAAGATGAATCAGATGCGGGCTTAAATACAGCACGAAATAATGTTAAGCAAAAGCAAAACAAAAAAACAAAAGACACAAAAAAATTTATATAATATATGCCGTAAGCCCTGGAAATATTTTATGGTTTAATGCTTACACGCATAAACAATAAAAAAGTGGCAACACTGTTTCCGGGCTCTGGCAAAACGACACTAGTTCGCAGCTATTTGATTGAAATTTGTAAATGGGTGGAAACAAAACCTAGATAGAAGAAAAACAACACATGTTTGCTTGTTTCTGGTGCGTTTTGTGTAGTGTCAGTTTTAATTTTCTATGGAAATTTTTTTTTTCATAGGGTAAAGAACTCGATATGTGGGGAGGGGGGTGGAGGGGGTAGTATTATTTTGCTTATGTGTGCGTATTTGTTTTTAGACTTGAGCTCAATAAATTGGTTACACTGTAAGAATTTGAGCCAAAAATATACAACAAATTTGCCAAAAACAATGTAAAATTACGATAAATAAAACAAAAAGAAACGTAAAATATAGTAGAGGTTTCTCTCTCACCCCATCTCACCTCAGCGCGCATTTTTTTCACAACTGTCAAATGTCCATTTTCCCGGTTTGATAGCACAGTTTTCCTCATGACTATATGCATGTAAATACAATCTAATATATACATATATGTATATGCTTATATGCGTACCGACTATACCATATACATATGTATGTATGTACTTATATGCTTCCATATATACGAGTTTACATGTGCGCAATTATATGAGGTTTAGTGTTGGAATATTTAAATCTTTCATCAATAAAAACAGACGAGGCGTTTTCTTTCCTTCTACGAGTATATGTATGTGTATGTAAGGATGAGTTTATGCGCGTGTATGTGTTATAGATTTCATTCCATTTCATCCTTTTCACTCTGGGTCTCTCTTTTGATTCCTTTGCTTTCTGTTGAAATTGCATGTATTAGCAGCATTAGAAATAAATCATGGGATTTTTAGGATTTCTTCTTTTTATTTTGTTGGTTGATTGCTGCTTAGTTGTTTTGACTGGTTCGCCTTACTGCGCTTGAAAGCAACATGTTTGCTTGCTCCGATGCTTCGATGATACGAGTATGTATATATTTATCTGCTCTCTTGTTTTATGCATTCATTTATTTGTATTGAGATTATGTAACATTCTTAGTGAAATAACTATGTAGAAGGTATTTCCGTAGTTCTTTAAATCAATTCAATAATTGATTCAATTAAATATTGTTCTATTTAAAAAAGAACAATTGGCATACGCAGTATTGTTGGTTTGACTGGAAAGCTTATTAAAATAAAAAAAAAAGACTAAAAAATTTTAGCTGTAGCTGGTCCCCGAGCGTAGACCCTGGTTGTCTTAACTATCTACCAATTATAACTTACCATAGAATTCTGTACCAAGGCTTCGTAATTGCGGGATCCTACTTCGCTTTTTAGGTAATATTTTTCCTAGAGAGGCTACCCTAAAAAGTTAATCTAAAGTTCTCATGAGGTAGCTCCCTTAAGTTCTTCTTGTCTTAACCAGGGAGCACTACAATAAACCTTTCTGATCTTGGCTTTTCACTTTATCACTTTACACAGTGCAATAAGTAGAACTCAGATGAGGATTGATCATCATTCTAAAGTCGGTTGTTTGTTTATTATTCGTTGCAACATAAACTCTGAATCGCTTTTTCCCCTTGTTTTGCGTTTTGTTTTTAAATTACTTAAGCATTTTTATGTACAACCCGATAAAATAAACTGTTGATAAAAATATAATATATGGTCAACGTTCTTAAGGAAAGATATTTTCATAAAATTGAGATGTAGTGCCAAAATACCAGAAAGGTCCTACGGCCGTCATTTTGGGGTAAATGGCTCCAAAAATTGAGATTTTCATTTTCAATTAAACAAATATCATTATATCTCAAACTTTCAAGTTCGAGGAGCGACTTTCAACAAGACCAAAATGAGAAATTTGATGAAGTGCTACAGCAGCAGAATGGTTCTAGGACAGCCTATTTTCATGTTAAAGACTTCGAAAATCGAATTTTCCATTATCAATGAAGAACAAATTCTCTAAGCTCTATCTTTCAAGAGAGCAATGTTTGCTGGAGTGTAAAAAAATCGTCCTCGTCAACAAAAAAAAATTTATAAAAACTACAAAATATGGTTCAACTCTTCTTCAGTTGAATCTGCTGTGAAGTTTAGTAAGTTTCAGAAGTTCTAATAAAATTTACCGTAACTGTGGAAACAGTCCACGTAATCTAACCTAAGGTACTCACATAAATATGTGAACTTTTAGAAGTTTTCAAAATACTTTCCCTTCCATCTCTTAGTTATATGCAAATTTTTACTTATTTCCTCTGGGACCTGAAATGGTGTGAAATGTGAAACAAAGCACCGCTACTATAACGTATTCCTAGGGTAGATAGCATAAGTCTGCGAATCTCAAAACAAGAGGGATGCTATAACAAAAAACTCCTTCAGAGGTATTCGTATAGAATGTATTTTACACGTCAAGATTAAAAGTGGCAAAGGAGTAAAAATTTGTAAAACATTTGTTCGGCACTGATTGATAATTTTCAGGAATTGAATTGGGATACCTTGAATGCGTGGGAATTTTTTAAAACTCCGAAATATGGCAGCACAAGTCTCTTCTTGGCATATGTATATGTCGGTTAAGTAACACCCGAAACATATTACAACAGTAACAAGTTTTAGAAATACAAGGGCCTATCCACACAACAGATGCACTGTAAATGAAATCAGGCTCCAAGCGAAAAAATATTCTTGCATTAGGTTTTGTATTTCTGTACAAAACCTAATGAATTCATTACGGCAAATGCTTGATCTCATTATTGTGCTTCGAACTAGAAAGGAAGAAAGAAACAAACTAAACTACAAACAACTAAATAAATACGTACATTCAAATGTACAAAAGGTAATTGAATATTCACAATTCTTCTCTAAGTATTACGAAGAAATATTTTATTAAATGAAAGCAAACGAATTTATACCAATTTGCATATGAATTCAATTGCTGAAAACATACAGAAAGCATGAAAAAAAACCTAAATTGAGAAAGGAAGGAAAAAAGTAACAAAAACAAATATAAAAAAAGGAAAAAGGAAAATACCACACGGATACTTCCTGTTGCCAGGCAACTGGCTACAGCTAGAAAGCAGAAATATTTATAAATTGCTGTAGAAATTTATAATTTCAATGTCCCGCTGTGATGGTGCATTAGTGAGAATTCCCAATATCGGTGCATATGTAGTATATGTGTTTGTATGTGTTTGATTGGGATGAGTCCAAGAAAATGTCTCTTGAAGATCAGATCTTGTTTTTTATGCTTTAAGCTTTTGATTTTTGTTTCGTTGACACCTTGGTTTCTTACTATCCTGACTTCGTAGATGTAGGATCAGATACACTTTCTGCTTTGGGTTTCCACTCATCATGCTATGGACTATCTGCGTCACTCTTTAATTTAAGATAGAGGATGGCACGGCGGAATTCCATTGAAGCTAACTGACTAACTGACTAGTTCGTCCATCCTATTCCATGATATAAGTATTTGTCTGCAAAGATGGAGGTAATTTTAATTTCAACACGTAGTTACTAGTTTGATCTGTTAGTTTGTGCTTATGGAATTTCACTCAAGCCGGTGCATACAAATTTCTGTTCTACGAATATCCGAGATAATATGTCAACCTGTGAAAAGATTCGTAATACTCAAGTAATACCAGTTTATTTGGAGGGGTTCATGTATCCAAGTTTGCTTACATGGCTTACTTTACTGACTCCCCTGTTAAGTTGGTTCTCGGCACGTTACGGTTGATAACTTAGACTTAGTTTTTTTTGGTTTTCGCTCTCATCTGGGAAACCATTGCATCATGTCGACGAAAACAGAAACAAATACTTTAAAGATAAAAGGCAAGTTGCGAGGTAAGAGGATATTTGTGATCAATTGCCTAGCCTTGCTGGGAGTCCTTTAACCCCCATCACCCTTAAACGCTCAGTATGCGCTCTTCTACCTGAACTTAGCAATTCTCCAAATCGCCCTCAGTATTTGGATTATATTTTTTCGTGCACCCTTATACTAATACAACTGCAACTACACACGAGTGCATATCGCTACTTTAATTTGCTAAAGCCCTAAAAAGTATTTTTCATGAAAAGCGAAAAGCATTTCGAATTTTTAATATTCTCAGTACTATTTTTTAAAAATTTCAATTTACAGTGAAAGAAAATAGACATAAGTGTTGATGTTCCTTTCTTTATTTTAAGGAAGCATGGAGCCTCCAAAATTGTTGGCAAAGATACGAAAATTCGATTTTGTAAAACTTAATGTTAGGGCTTTAGGAAATTAAGGCAGCGGTATGTATTTACGTATGAAATTCTTGTGCTCGCATGTGTAGACCGCAGGACATGCCAAATGCGCGCCAGTTTCAAAACGCTAACAGCAAAACAACAACAACTGCAGCAACCATTTCAAAAGAATTCTATAGAGAAAACAAATAAAATGAAGTTTTCTCTACCATTTTCCGCCACCATACTCTTTTCGTTGCTTCCTTCCTAAAGTTAACGAACAAAACCACGAACGAACATGTTGTTGATGTGGATGCCAAAAAAACGGACTCTACATTGAAGCTGCTACTTCGGCTGCTCCTAGTGCCATTACTACTGCTGCCGTTGATGCTGGTGCTGGCTGTTCCTGTGGTTGTTGGTTGTTGCTTGTTGCTGGCACTGTACAAGGTTACCTTGGTAACGGCCCGGGTCCTGAGTTTCATCGTGTGAGCTTCGGTTTCCAAAGTGTATTTCGTTTGTTCGATTTATGCAATTAAAATTTGTTTTTAGTTTGGGGAGCTCTCGGTATGTGTATGCAATTTGCAAAGTTTGGTTAAACGAGAGGCAGAGGCAGAGGCAGAGGCAGAGAGAGAGAGAGAGAGAGAGAGAGAGAGAGCGAAAAATAATGTATTTGGCGAAAGTGAGTGAATCCGGTGGTGAATTTGTGGGTGGGCAGTCACCGGACGTGAAGAAGGTGGCAGCTTGTGAAATGTGACTAAGAGCTGATGCCATTCGTTTTGTGTTTGCATGTAAACTTTATTATGAGTTAGTGCAATGGTATTAGTTCATACTACGCTCTCTTTGTATGTATTTGCATGTATATAGTGTGTATGTGTGTGTGTCTCATATGAATGTATGCATGAGTGCCTGTGTGGGTGGGCGTTGTATGGAAGAGTGGATAAAAACAAACACAAAAAAAACAAAAACAAAAATAAACTACAAGTTTGAAACTTTTGATGCTGCTGCTGCTCTTGCTGATGCTTTTTGAAAGCGTACGAAAAGCACAAAGTAAAGCACGAAACGGCAGCACGAACATTTGAAGCGAACTGAACTGGCGACAAAATAGACAACAAGTTGCGCTTTAAAACTCGCTCGTATATGGAAACCTCTTTTCCTGTTTCTATTTCCCATGCCCGCCATCTACTCTTTCGGCTCATGCCTGGGTTTGATTGTGTGAAGTTGCTGTGTATGAAAGTATGCAGTTGGGTTAGTTGCTATTGCTGGTACTGGTACGAGTAGCAAATCTGGCAACATTTTGTCTATTTCAAAGGCGGGGAAAACGAAAAAATAGTTACTTTACTAGTTTTTCAATAGCATTTTTCGCACTGTGTCAATTTGGGCTTGGAGTTTTTGCCCGAGTTGGTTGCTTAATTTTGTTAAGTTTGTTGTTGCATGTTACATGTAAATCATTGAAATTTTTTGAATGAACTTTCAGTTTGGTTTAGTTCCAATTACAAATTCCAGTTAACTTTGTTTGACGCCTGAAGTATCTACTATCAACTGCAAAAATCTCTTTTATTTACTGTAATATGTGTGTGTATGTATGTATGTGTGTACTTGTCTAAATGAGTTCTCATTAGTTTATAGAACAATTAATGTGGTATATGGTATTGAATGTAAACATGTTTAGTGTAATTGCCGACCCCAAGGGTTTAGACTTTAACAACAAAAATTCATGAATACAAAGCATTAATGAAGGCATCAATATCCTATACAGAAAAGGAATGAGAGGAGTACAAGGAAGGGTCATCTCCTTCCAAAAAATTAATGCCTACAAAAAATTTTTTCAATTTTACCGTATCCATTTTTACTTCAACACTTTTAAGCTCTGAAATTCAGAGTCAGCATCAGGGTCAGTTTATAGATGCTGTTCTTTTAAAGAGCTTAATAATCGTTTTTGTTTAGTTTATAAGCTGACTTTATGCTCTGGTTTTTAAATCATGTTTTAGGTCTGTTTTTCTTTTTTATCAGAACTTCCAATGAGTGGTTGTCTGATTTTTGGTCTGCCTTTTTGTCTGTGTTTTGGTCTTAGTTTGGTCTTCATTTTTTTATTTGTTTCATCAAGTTTTAATCTGAATTTTGGTACGATATATGTTCTGAATTTTGGTCTGATTTTTAGCCTGAGTTGTGGTTCTAAATTTAGCATGAATTATAATCTGAATTCGATATTAATTGTAGTCCGTATTTTGGTCTGATATTGATTTAAATTTTGGTCCGAATTTTAGTCTCAACTTTAATTGAATTTTGGTTGAATATTTTTGGGGCAATATTTGCTCTGAATTTGGTCGGTATATTAGACCGCTTATGGCTTGAATTTTTATTTGATTTTTAGTCTGACTTTGATCGCAGTTCTAATGAGACTTTTTGTCTGAATTTGGTACGATATTGGACCTGAATTTGGTCAAATTTTGGCCATGAATGGGTTGACTTTTTTTTTTATAATATATTCAGTACTCAGGCTGCACTTTTATGATTGCAGAGATTGTGTTGATTGGAAGGGAGATTGATAGGAGGGAGGAAGAAGGAGAATGGGAATGCAATCACAGGACACCGACAAACAGTCTAAATGATGTTCGTAACTCTAAGCTGAAACTTGGGCTGAATTTGATATAAATTTTGATGCGAGTTTTGGTCTGAGTTGTGGTGAGAATGTTTATTGTTTTAAATTGGGTCTGAATTTTAGTCCGAGTTGTGGTCTGAATTTTGCACTGATTGTTATCTCAATTTATTTACTTCTATGTTTGATCTGTACTGGGACTACATTTTAGTCTGAATTGTGGTCTTAATTTTATGTTTAGTATAAATTTTTGACTGATTTTGGACTGAATTTTTATGTGATTTTTTATCTAAATTTCGGCCGATATTTTCTATGAACTGGGTCTGATATTTGTTCTAAACTTTTTTCTTTTTTTTCGTGACCTATAGTCTGAATTTGGTTTGATATTTCGTCTGAATTGGGTATGAATTTAAGAATTATTGGTATAAATTGTGTTCCTGACTCTAGTATGTAAGAATTTTGGTCTGACTTTAGTATAAATTTTGGTTCGAGATTTTGTCGGAGATTTGGTCTGAATTTTGTCCGATGTCAGATTAAAATGATAATAATTCAGATGCTTTAGGTACTTTACTGGAGGTTGATGTACGGAATAGTGTCATTGTATCATTGAAAATTTAATTTAACTGCTAAGTTCTATATCGCTTGTAGTAGCGTACTAGTTCCTTTTTACTTAAAGCACTCATCATTACCTCCATCTCCCCGCATCATTCTTATCGTTGCCAACAGCTATTTAGAAACACAATTATTAAAATAAATACAAACGTTTGCAAATGTTTCATAATATTTTTTTGGTTTTTGTTGTTTTATAATGCGTGTGTATTTATTTAGAATATGAGCTCTGGTATTTGTGTAGTATGTATATATTAATAAACTTTTAATTTTTTTTTGTTCTTGCTATATTTTTTCTTTGAAAATTAATATATTTTTTTTAACTGAAGTACATAAATTGCTGCAGATTTCATACAGTTGAAGCAAACACATACAGCACACAGAGAAGGAGGAAACGAAGTAGGGGGAGGAGAAGGCGGCACTTTTCCTTTAAGCATAATTCATTTTCCTTTCTCTGTTTTCTTTCCCTGTTTGCTTTTAGTGGATTTATTTGCTTGAATTGCATACTTTTCAATTTGTTGCTAATTACTAAGAATAAGTTTTTTTCTTTTATCGTTTTAAAAACTTTTTCCACAAAGTGTAAGCGCATGCTCTTTTATCGTTAATGTGTTGGAAAAGTTTATTTAGAGAATGATAAAAATATAAATTATTTGTTTTTAAATCGAGTTTTAAAAATTTCAAATGCCAATATATTTAACTGTTCATAGCCACTCACTGAAAGTCTATTGTTTTTTGAATCTATTTGCCCTCAAGGTTACAAATATATCGGTTGTTTTTATTTTTTTAGAGGATGATAATTTTAAATTGAAATGAAATACAGATAAAGATAATTTTTTGGCATTAATGCTTGAATCTGATTTCGGCCATATGGCCGCGGCGACTGTTGCGTACATAGCGTAATCTGGAGGTCCAATTTTCACACACTCTTCGCAGTAAATCAGGTTGTATTTCGGCTTTAACACTTTGCGTACTGGCTTTAAATTTCATGGGTACATTTTCTGTGTTTTATTTTATTTAAAGTTCACCGCATCACAAAAAAAAAACACCCGACTCTTACTTTCCATCTTCAGCTTGTAAGGGAGTCCCTTACAAAATGTACTATGTTCATGAAATAGGCACGTGCAAACGGGAAAAATGTAGGACCGACCTACATACATTAATTTTCACTCTAAAAAATTTTTCTCCAATATACTTACTCACCATTTCCAATTCTTGAGGGGGGCTTCTATACTTACTATGAACATACTACGTTGAAATTTTTATAAAAATCGACCAGTAACCCGATAACAGGTTTGTCGCTGTGCTGTAGTGGTAGTGCGTTGGACTGCTACGCAGAGTGCCCGGGGTTCGAATCTCGGCACAGGCAAAACCAAAAAGTAGAAAAAATAATTTTTCTCTTGGCAGGCAATGGCAAACCTACAAGAATAAAAATTGCTGTGAAAAGCTTTTCACTTCGCCGTTCGGATTCGGCATTAAACTCTAGGTTCCTTCCATGTATGTACAAATATAATACGCACATCATGAGTGGATGCGAAAAGCTCGGCCTAGGCCCTCCATGGGCTGTTGTGCTATTAAAAGTAAGTAAAAGTAAAGTAACCCGACAGCAGCTTAAGAGTGGTAGCTAGTAGGTTAAAATGTAAGTCCAACATTATCCTCGGACATACTGCTCCCTAATTTCCAACTTTCGAAGGGGGCTTCTTCACAAAAATAGATGGTTTTTATGAAATGGGCTTCCTCCGCTCCCTAAATGATTTTAAAAGGGTAAATTATAATTTTTAATACATTATACATTTTTAAGAATCTCCATACAACACAAGTCCATAGCTAATATCCATGTATGATCAGAGTAAAAGGCACATCTGTGCTCAAAAAATTCAACGAGCAAAATAGTTTTTTGCTAATTTTGAGGGTGGAAGTGGCTTTCATTATACGAAAGTGGTTTGGCGACCCGTCGCGTTTGCATCATCCGCCTACAGGGAGGATTGATATTGATATAAAAAGTTATTCTAGAAGAACTATGGCCTGGAACCGACATTTTTTTCTCCCAAATTACGAATACAATTTTGCAATTCGTCACACTTTGTGCACACATTCCGTGTGCGTCTACTCAAAAAATATGCTTTTAATATGTATTACGCACATATATCAATTTAACGAAGAGACAATAAAGCTTAAGTTCATAAACAGGCTTAAGTAGAAAGCCGTGATTCATTGCAAAATCACATTGAAATCCATAAAAAAGTATGTTGTTATAAAAAAATAGGAAACCTGTTTTCACGCTGCTAAAACGAGCAATAAAAGTGGTTCGCTGATTATGCAACGTTTCATTATAACAAGCGTTGTAGTACTTTAGTATATAGTAGTGCTGGTACATATGAAAAACAGGAAGGGCACATTCCGCCCTTCTCATTCATACTAAAACGTGTGGAAGGCAAAAAAATAAAAGATAAATAAATATATCCAAAGTGTTACTATGTAATCGTGAAAAATATTTCTCGGAAGTATCCATATTCAAATTGGAATCAAACTTTAACGCAACGCAACGAACACAATACAATTTGACATTTAATTTAAAAAGTTTTTCTTGTTGTTTTTAGGTTTATGTTTCTTTTTTCTGTTTTTCTCGAACGCAGCTATGACAGCAGCTGTTACACTTTTGCTTGAGGACACAAAGGACACGCATTAAAAGCGTGCGCTTGAATTGTTTATGACAGTAGCAGGCAGCAGCAGGCAGCAGCAGGCAGGCAGGCAGACAAGCAAGAACGTACAACAAGCAGCCAATTTATGATGTTATGAACATTTTTGATGAAGCTGTTTAATGCGAAGTAACAAAGCAAAAAACGTATAGCGCTGCCTTAAATTGCTAAAGACCTAACATTATATTTTTCAAAACCAAATTTTTGATAGATTATATTTAGTCATAGAATATGGCATATTGGAGTCATACACCAAAAATATACGTCTTTATTCTTTTGCTACTGTACAATTTTTGAAAACAATACTGCGTATATTGTATTTTCAAAATGTTTTTTGCTTCTCCGGAAAAATTTAAAAGCGCCTGTTAGGGCTTTAACAAATTAGAGTAGCGACATTTCTATGAGTTTGTATTTGTATGCACTTATGCTGTACATATGAGCTCGTGGTTGGATATTTTTTATATGTACTTACCTACAATATTTACAAGCTCAGCTAAAAGCAAAGCGAAAAGCGCATCTCTTTGTTTTCATGATTTTTTATAGACGCCAACGTAAATGGGATTAAGTGAACTCGAACAAAAGGACGAATCAGCGCAACAGCGGAATACTTTTATGAAAAGAAGTAAGTTTTCGGATTTAATTTTTGTCTTCTTGTTTTTGTTTTGTAATGAGGGTGGAAGCGTTGAGTGAATGAAAATCATAGCATCGATATAATCTAGCTGTTATAGCACAGGGGCTATTCAGAATCCTGCAGGAAGAAAATATGTGTGTGTGGCAAATTTTACTATTAAAGCTTTGCTATCAAGAAATTATGCTGTGTTGAAAGTCGCTAGGTGAATCCTCAAAAGCGAGCGTAGGTTCTCTCTCGAATACAAGTAAAAAAAATAAAATATAAGAAAAGCAGGCTCGAGCTGAGGACAGCAGTCCGATTATCCAAAACGCGGCAGGTTGCATAATTTCCGCTTTTCGAATACGATTCGCTTCGAATTGTGCTTTGACGAAAGGCGAACGAGTTGGAAGCTATTGTGTGTTTAATACTTCCTGTTAGTTCGAAAAGAGACTTTCCAATGCTATTGTGAATGGGACAAGAAAAGTAAGAGGAGAGCAAAATAAATATAAATTGTGAATAGATAATAAATGATTATTAAAAAAAATGCTTTTCCCATTTTCTCTAATGTTAATTTATTTTCGTAAGTAAGTTTGGCTTATTGAAAGACAAAGCAAAAAAAAAAACATTAGCCTTCAAAATGGAATTGCGATAACAAAAATTAAGAAAAAAAATTGTGACAGTATTGGTATGAAAATATCAGCCCTCCGTTCATAAGTTTAAACTGCTTTCACTTCAATACCCTATTTTAAAATAAAAATAAAAATTTTTTTTCAGAACTGCAATCTTCATACATCATTTACAAGCTTATGGTAGTATATTTACTATACAATTTCGAAATTTAGTGTACCTACTCGTACCCTTAATGCAAATTTAATGAAGATGCATATAAAGGGTGTTTTTTTTTAGAAGAGTAGTTTTCAATCTGACAATACTTATTTCCGATTTGTTCTTTTTGACAGATGTCACTTGATTTATGCTCAGTTTGGTTTGTCATTTCATAGTGAATAGACTTACTCCTGAACAACGTTTGCAAATCGTGAAAATTTATTACCAAAATGAGATGGCCACCAATCCCGATTTTCACAAGAAAATTTTTTGTTGAATGGGTACGTTAATGAGCAAAATTGCCGCATTTGGAGTGATCATAATCCACTAGAGGGCAGAGGGAATCATTGGTCCATATTTCTTCAAAGATGAAGCCGGTCCAAATGTTACAGTAATGGAGAACGCTTAGAGCCATGATTAATGACTTTTTCGTGCCTGAATTGGAGGATGTTGATGTGGACAACCTTTTGTTCCAACAAGACGGCGCTATATGCCATACATCCATACAGCCAATGAAACAATCAATTTATTGAAGGAAACTTTTTGTAAGCTCATTATCTCGCGTGGCCTCCAAGATCGTGCGATTAAACATCGCTGGACTATTTTTTGTGGGGTTATGTGAAGTCGCTTGTCTACGCAGATAAGCCCCAGACGATTGCCGTCTTGGAAGAGAATATTCGGCCGAAATGGTCGAAAATTGGGCCTCTCGGCAGGAATTTATGCTAACCAGCCGCGCCGGCCACTTGCCCGAAATAGTTTTTAAAACATAATTTCAAATCCTTATCTTTATAATAAAGCTAAATTCTTGGCCATAACATTAAATTATTGGTGTTTTGTTTCTTCTTGAAAACCATACTTCTAAAAAAAGCACCCTGTACAATTCAAATCAATTATTTATTTTGGGCATATGAAATAAAACATTAAAATTTAATCAGTAAATCTGTTAGTTCAGTCGCGTTTGTAGCACCAAACTGAAAATACAATAATAAAAATAAAAAAATTTCAAAATTTGCAATATTGACGCATGAAATATTTACGTTAATTTTCATTTGGCAGAATTTCCATATAACCATTAGGAAACCTGTTAGCAACATAAATACTTAATATGGTTTATATACATATACCGAATAAACTTTGATTGTCTTCATTTAGCATGGTTGCTATCAAGTAGCAATTGTGAAGAGCGCGTGGACCGGAAACAGGCCTAATTTTCTCGTCAACATAACACTCGGAGAGCAGGGCACTATCTCATCTACAAATATTGTCAATATGGATATTCATCACCGATCAGCTATATGGCTTTGGTGCAAAATTATGGCTATGACCATGTGAAAACCATGTTCAATGTTACCACGAAGCTGTGCGATTTTCTAAATATTGTGAATAAAATACCTGCATTCAAATAGATTGCTGACGGTATGCTGAAACAGAGTAATTATTCCCTTAGCTGCCGGATGAAGAAAGGAGTCTATGCCATAAATAATATACGTGTTAATAATCTTAATCCATTTTGGCTGTTAGCTGCCAAACAAATCGTTAATATCATTGAGTACCTATAATATTGGTGCGAAAGTTGTAAAGAGACAGAGAGAGAGAGAGAGAGAGAGAGAGAGAGAGAGAGAGAGACAGAGAGACAGAGAGAGAGAGGAGCTGAGAGATGTGAATAAGGGAAAAGATGCGATTTTGTGACCAAAATTTTATTTTTTTATTATATGCTGCTAATGCACTTTTGTAAGTCTTTTAATTGCAACAAATCAAAATGCCGTGGAATGAGCACAAATGTGAATCAACTAAGGAGGTGGCAATTTGCCGTACATTATTTTTGTCAACTTAATGCCATCATTTTACACTTTCAAATATATTTTCCGTGAAAACAGAGCCCAATTTTTTTCCATTTCTAATAAAATGATAGCCAATTAACATTATGATATTACTTTTGCCTCACCTTGCATGTGTGTATAAATACTAGTTATACATATCTATTCTAAAAAATATCAGTAGACACTAAGTCTTAAGTCGAATTAAGCGCCTATTTTTCTAGTTTTTGTCTTATGACTAGAGAACTTTAAAGAATTTTCCTTTAAGGTCAGCAGGAAAGTTTTACGCCAATCGATAATTATTAGAATCGAGTAGTGTTGATTCTATTTTGAGAATCGAGTAGTATCCAACACAAGTCTTGCCGATTCTACTTGGAGTATCGATTTTGTCCAACACAAGTCGCTAATGAAAATTTATCACTATAGTTAATTGGCAGAAAGGTTGAAAGATTATTAAATAGAATGGTTCAGGTTTAGGATTTTTGCTTTGCTTTTCATATTCGGAATACAAAATTATTGGATTTTGTTTACTTTGTATACGAAACCAACAGGGAGACTAAATCCAGATTTATAATCTGACCAAAAGTAATTAAAATTCAAACCAAATTTTTGACAAATTATAGACAAAACATAAAAAAAAACAAAATAAAATCATAAAGTGTCAATCAAAAATCATACTGAAATTCAGAGCCAAAAGCAGTAAAAAAATTAGATCATAAAAAAGAAAAATACTTTAATTAAAATTTTAACCAAAAAGCCAAAAAATAAAACCGAAAATAAAATAAATAATTAAACCAAAATACAGACTAGAACTTAGGCCAAATATAGAAAAAATAAAATAAAAATATTCAAGAAAATGAGAGCGAAAGGACACCAAAATGCAATAAAAAAAATGTATTGCACTTCAGATCAAAAGTCAGGCCTGGAAACAGATCGAAAAGCGGCTGAAAAACGTAATGAAAATTTATATGCGATGTGGAGTTTGGGGGTTCTGTAAGTAATTTTGGAAGGGTTGGAAAACTCCATAGCCCCTTTCCAGATTCGTCACTGGCTGAATCTCAATCTTCCCCCCTTGCCTTAGGTATGGCCCAGAATCATTTTTAGTTGAGGTGCAAACGCTGAAACGTTTTGTTAACCTGAATCCTCTATCTAATTGCCATTCGATGAAATCCGAATTCGAATTAGCTAACAATTAGCTACGACCCACCCACGAATATTTATCGTCTAATCCTACCATCCTACGACCGTGTGATTAGTTGCAAGTCAGAATTCTTCCCCCCCCTTATCAGAATTAGAATTATTAAATATATTAAGTCTGCAACTTTCTTTGAATTTAAAAATAATTTCTATCTACATATTTAGCACGTATTTTCTTTTTTTCCTTAAATGATTTTTAAATCATTTGGCTAATTTTGTTTTCAAGCCCGAAACCTCAGAAGCGTATTTCGATTTGTTGTTGCTGTATGCGCATGACCGAAATTAAGTTTATTTTCCTTTTTGTGTTGTTTTTTTGGTTTTTACTTTTTTCCAATTAATTTCACAATTACACAAGAGTTACTCATTAATTTCGAATTACGCTCATTATTTATTAAATGATTTTAAATTTATTCCTGTCCTCCACCTTCGACTCATTCTTCCTTTTCGCTGTTTTATGTATACTCTTTCCCATTGCCATGTTAAATTTTTTTTTAATTTTTTTATTTTATTATATCTTTTTTACATCCATTTTCTCGTTTGTGCTTTGTCTTGCTGCCATTTTTACGCAATTATCTGAGCGCACACATTACCGTGGAACGTGTATGCCTCAAGGGTTTAATTGTCCGTAATGTTGTCGATGTGTTTTTTTTTGTTCTTATATTTTTTATATACATATAAAAAATATTGAAAAAAATTATATAAAATAATTTCATTATCGTGTTCCAGTTGATATGAATGATATGTGGCAAAAGGGAATAACATAAGGGAATAAATCTTCCAGATCATTGAGATATTTATAACATATCGATCGATGATTAATCTTGGATTGTCTAAAAAAGATCTAAAAATTATTTTAGAATTCTCATTATCTCATATATCATTCCACTGTATAATTCGAGTTATGCTGTTTTTTGATATTCTCCCATCTACTCAGTGTTTCCTGTATTACCGTAATTAAGTTTTATATTAATTTTATTTATTTGTTTGTGATTTTTATTTTACAACAAAAATTAATTGAGTTGAATATAAAATGATTTGTGATTTGTGTAATCAAATTGACAGTTGTTCATTTTTATGGCATAATTCATATTTAAGGGGAAGTGTCGGCTGGGTTCTAGCATTTGGGCATTTTGAAATCTGAATTCTTTACTCGTCTCAACAAAAACACATTACGGATTTTGTAACTGAGTACTGAGGGCTCAGAGGACTCCTCTGTAAAATCGATATTGGATAAGCTTAACATGTGGATACTCTAAGGAAGAAGAGAATTCATCAGAACATATTTCAATAAATGCTTTGCAATGTACCAAATGCATCTACAAATCCGTCTGCAAAACTCAAATTTATGAGCGAGATATGGCTGGAAATTAGACAGAGAAGAGGGACGTAAAATAGTTGTTACTGGTCGCGGTACAGTAACATAATCTTACTAATCATTCCATAGATTCTTAATAACTACCATAAATATACTCGTAAACTAAATTTTTTGAAAAGTTATTTTTTAAGCTCTTCATACGCTGTCATTGTTGTTTTATCGGTTAGTGTATTACGTTCTTTCCGCCTTACTGTTTTTATGGGCTTGTTAATCAAAAACCAGATTTCTTTTTCAACTATTTTTTAAGTATCTAAAATATTATAAAGGGTGATTTGTTAAGAGCTACGTTTTTGAAAATTCAAAATAAACCAGAAAATTACAAAAGTAAATGAAATTTTTAATTGGATCCTGCCATATACTATTTAAAGATAATTCCACGTAAATGTTGCCCTCGGCTACGCTTTAAGTGGTCCATTCTGAAGGTCTAATTTTGGCAAACTTTTTCACACATTTTGGCCGGGATCTTACCAATGGTGTTCAATGTTGGCTTCCAAAGCAGCAATCGTGTTTGGCTTGCCCCTATAGGCAAGAGACTTAACATAGCCACACAAAAAAATGGTATAACGGGTTCAAATCAAATGATGTTGGTGGCCAATTGACTGCTACAAAACGTGAGATTAACTGCTCACCAAATTCACCTCTCAATTGATGCAAGGTTTCGCATGCAGTGTGGCATGTGGTACCGTCCTGTTGGAAACACAAGTTCGGCCGAGTCCAATTCTTGCATTTTCAGCAAAAAAAAGTCTGTTATCATCGAACGATATCTTTCTCCATTGACCGTATCGTTGCGGCCTTCATCGTCGAAGAAGTACGGCCTAATGATGCCGCTTGCCCATAAAACGAACCAAACGTGCATTTTTCGGGAGCTGTTGAATTGCCTCTGGGTGGTCTTCACTCCAAATACGGCAATTCTGCTTATTTACGTTGACCGTACCATTGCGGACTTCATCGTTGTTCAGGCGTAAGTCTATTCTTGATGAAGTGGCAAACCAAACTGAGCATTTTTTACTATGACACATATCAGGAAGAACGCATGAACTGTCAGAAATATAAACGTCAAAAACCAAGTAGCAAAAAATCACCCTTTATATATAAATAATGTTTATGCTGCTTGTGATTTTAAAATTCAATTCCATTTTAACAGTTAAGTATACGGATATGTCCACCCTCCCTCCATTCCATACCTACTTACATACGTACACATGCACAGCGAGATTATATGTACCATATACTATAAGATTACTTTGACTGAAATAATTGTAAAAAAAAATTTATTGTATATTTTTTATAATCAACACAAGAAAATTCATAGTATTACGATGAAAAATACTTACTTTCTCTAGTATTGAATCATCCATACGTGAAAACTTGTTATACAGTATACAAAATATACCAAACTGTCTTCATACCTTTTACATGCACATTCACAGGGGCGGATTCAGAAACTTCAGGTCGTCAGTTTAGAGATGGCCTACTTTTTGAAGGGCTTTACAATCTTTTTAATCTGTTTTCAGGTGTGACTTCATGGTCTGATATTTAATCTTCCTTTAGGATTAGGTTTCGATTTGATTTCTTGTTTGATTTTTAGTCCCAAGTTTGGTCTAAATTTGGTCTGATTTTCTGTCTCTTTTTGTAGTGAATTCTAGTCTGATTTCTAGTATGATTTTTGATTTAATTTTTAATGTGATATTGGTTTATGATTTGGTCACATTTTTATTCGATTTCAGTTTTGAATTTTGGTTAAATTTTTGTTTGATTTGTTTTTTGGTTTTTATGTAATTGGAAAAAAACAAAATTGGAAAGAAGTAAATTTAATCTGTTTTTAGGTTGGATTGGTTTGAGTTTTTGACTTATATTTTAGGTCTTAGTTTTAGTATTAATTTTGATTTGATTTATATGGTTGGTATAAATTTGGTTTCTGTTTTGGTCTAAATTAAGGTTGAATTTGAATTTGATTTGATTTGTCTGAATTTTGCTCCAAATTTTTATGTTTTAAGATTTGATTTTATGTTCTTATTTGATTTTTGGCTGGCTTTTGGTATGGAGGAGCGTTCGAGAGGAAGATACTCCGTAAGATCTACGGTCCAGTATGCGTGGACGACGTGTATCGGATAAGATGGAACGATGAGCTGTATGGTTTGTACACCGACACTGACATAGTCAAGCGTATAAAAATCCAGCGGCTTCGCTGGCTGGGTCATGTTGAGCGAATGGAAGAAAGCGCTCCGCTCCGGCTAGAAGGGTGTTTTATTCGAACCACGGTGGAGGAACACGCAGAAAAGGACGTCCTAATATCCGTTGGAAAGACCAGGTGCAGGGCAACCTGACTGCATTTGGCCTTATCAACTGGCGTCAGCGCGCGCATAGTAGAGGCGACTGGCGAAGTTTTGTAGAGACGGCCAAGACCGATCATCGGTTGTAGTGCCAGTTAAGTAAGTAGGTAGTTTTGGTATGACTATAGATCTGAATTTTTATTTAATTTTTGAGATTTTAGTTTTTTATAATTTTTTTTTTTTTGGAAATCTGTTTAATTTTCGGATGGTCTTAATTTTGGTATGAATTTTATTTTGAGTTTGGGGTTTAAATTTTGATTTTTTCTCCTTTTTTATCAAAACTAGGCCAAAGTTTTTGTCTGCGTTGACCTAAGTCAATATTGGATTCACGTTTTTAGTATGAATTCAATTATTTTTTTGTTTGTTCATATTTTTTATATGAATTTGGTTTAATTTTGAACTGAAATTTTATCAGAATTTCTGTTTGATATTTTTTCTAAATTTTGGTCTGAATTAGTAATGAGTAGTGCCCTGAGTTGGGTATCTTTTTGGGTTGGTTTTTTGTTTCCGTCAGATTTTTGGTTTGAATTTTGGTCTGATTTCTGTCTACTTTAAGCCACAAATTGGTATGAATTTTTTTCTTTTATTGGTCTGTTGTTTTGTATGAATTTTGATCAGATTTTAGGATTGTTTTTGATCTGGGTTTTAAATAGGTTTTTGAATTAATTTTTGTCTTTGAGCTACTTTCGTTTTTGGATTTTGATTTAGTTTCCGTAGGAAATCCTTAATCCGCTACTGAACGCACACATACAAATTTATGCTAACATCAAATACTAAAACAGTTTATTATGAAATTTTTACACATCTTTACGCTTCCATAATCAATATTCAAGTCACAATTCCAGAAGAATGAAAGAAGGTGTAAAACACGTCTCAAGGGACGTAATTCAGTGACATTTTTATGAAAGTGTAATATGGGCGAATATACCATATGTGTTTGTGTGTGTGTATGTATGTGTGTGTGTGTGTGTGTGTGAGTGAGTATTTACATATACTCGTACATGTGTAGAGTATGAAAGTGTATAAAACAAGCGGCTAAGGAGATTAGTTTTTTTTTTTTAATAAAATAAGCTAAAGTGCCTCATAACTAGCAAAGTGGCAAAATGTGCGAAGAGAACAACACAAAAAAAAATATTAAAAATAAAAACAAGAATACCGTCTCCACCGGCGTGTGGAGGTGAATTGTGGAGTGGGAGTGGCTATGAGGCTTGGTAGCTAATTCTAGCTAAAGACGACCTTTTGACTTCTGACCCTTTTTTTTCTTTAATGCATGCTCTTGATGCTGCTGCCATTGACAAATTTGCTTTTGGAATGTTAGGTAGGGGAGGGGGAGGAATAGGGGGTGGGGTTGCGAAAGGATGTGAGTCTGTGTGTACTTTATGTGAAAGAAAAAGGATATGTCATACAAGAGTATATTGCTAAAATGACAAACAAGCAAAAAAGAAGAAATGTGATGTTAAGTGATATAATAAACAACAACAAAAAATGAGTTATCTTAATATGACTTGAAGTAGGATTGTCAGTAGCGAAGTAATAGACTTAGAGTTAAAGTATCTTGAGAATTATGTATCAAATATACACAAAAGAAATTTGCATAACTTTTTGTCTTTAAAAATTATATTTTTTAAATGAAATTAAGTATGTTAAGTATGTTTAAGCTTTCGTTAAAAGTAAAAATGTATGTAGTAAAAATATTCCGAAACTTCATGGAAAAAAAATTACTGCACAGTTTTCAACGTGCGGCTAATTCTAAATTAGTGTAATTTAAAAAAAAATAAATGTATGGTTATTTGAATTTTTAAATCCTAATTGCGTTTTGCTCCTTTTTTCCATTTCTGTGTGTGTATGTGTGTGTGGGAAGCTAATGCTATATTATTAAATTCATTCACACAAGCAGAAAAAAGTGATGTGGTAAGGAAAAAGCATCGCTTGCTTTTAGCGTTTTGCTTTTTGTGATGCGTTAGCAAATTATACCAATTACAGCATCTACCTACGTCACTGACATTCCAGTCATTAGCCTCCCATCCCTTCAACGCTGATGCAGATAGACACCCCCTTTTTTGGCGTCGTAGTGGTAAAATGTTGGAATCTGCTTTGAGTTTGCACCCTTGGCAACCCTTATCTGCACTAATATTTTCACTTCTACTGCTGCTGTTATTGCTTTATCCGTGCGCTTCAAGTCGTGATTATAAAGTGAAACTAGCGCAGTTTTCATTTTATGTCGTACTATGTATTATATTATATTTTCGTTTTTTTTTTAATTTTTTTGTTGTTTTTGTATAGGTATAGTTAAAGATAGAAAAGGTATTTGGCAAAACGCGTATGGCAGCAGGCGAACAGACAGAGGCAGATAGACAGGCTGAAGAAGCTGACAGGCAGTCAGTCAGTCAGTCAGTCAGTCAGGCAGTCAGGCAGTCAGTTAAGTAGTCAGCCAGTCAGCCATTCAGGCAAGCAGTCAGTCAGACAGCAATGTTGGCTTTTATGTTCTTTATAATTTTTACGGTTATGTTAAGCACATGCACACCGCTGTCATGTTCTTGGTGCAGTGCGCACAGTGCAACGAAATTAACAATTTATTTATTTTGGAAATTCTACCAATTTCTGCAAACTCATTTCTTCAAGCATCAGATTCTATAATAAGAGTTTTCATAAATGAAGACCTTCCAAATAAAAAAAAAAATAATAAATTACTATATGAACCTTATTTTCTGATAGTCTTTAATGCTCAAAAGTTTATGCAAAAATTATCTCTGGAGCTTCTTTGTTAGAATCGAATTAGCAATTGGATAATATGCGCCAAAAAAATCAGGCATTTTAAAGTCTTGACGAACAGAAGTTTAAACCAAAAGTACTTGTCTTGAAATGACAAAACAGCGATGATCTCAGAAAGTAGAAACATTCAGTAAATAGGCTCTTTCCATAGGATCGACATATATATTTAGATCTCATTTTTATAGTTTTTTATTTATTGTATAGCAAGGGAGATTTCGTTTTTCCAAGGAGTCCAATCGCACTTTAGCCAATAATGTTTTCATATTAAGCCTGAGGAAGAGGGTAAGTGAATTTTTCACAATGTGCAACTAAAAAACTATGTCACATTTTTGCGTCTTTACCTATTTTGGGGGAATTCCTTCAAATCACACAGAGTTTCCTCGTTTGTTTTGCCATCTTAACTTAGAACCTCTTGCGCGAGCTAATAACTCTAGTTATGTGCGAGTCAGTTTAACCTTGTTACCTTTTTTTTAAATATATTTTTCAAAAATAACGAGCTCGCAATTTTGAAGCTAAATCATGCATGAATAACTTGATACGAATCCACTTTATGTTTAAGTTGAAAAGGTAAACATTTTATTTGAATATATCTACAAATATAATTAGTTTGGTTTATCCACTGTGCCATGTGACCAACTACACTCGAAGGCTAATTATATTTGGTCCAAGTAGCTTGATGCGCTTCGTTACCCTTTTATTTTTCAACTTTTTTGCAAAAAATCACCCTCAACACATACATACATAGACATATGAAACAACCCAGTGGGAAATTATTTTTTATATAAGAGCAGGTAACCTTTTTGAAATGACTTTTATCAAAAAAGTTGGGTCTTCTGTGTGGAGTGTTCCTGGTTCTAAAGAATTAAGTATTTCTGGTCAATTTCTTTATTTTCCATTTTTATAATAATCTAAGCCTAAATTTCTCCATGTTATGTCTTTTTGTGGGGCATTGGTTTTACTTCGTTTCACAATTTCTGCTTTCTGCATTCCCAGTGCCTGTATTCACATTACATTTAGTCGTTTGCAGAGAGTATAATCGAATCTTATCTATAAAGAATCTTTGCTTTATTTCGGTCTCAATTGAGAAGTGTTTGCTTTTAGCCGATAGTTTCCTATTGATTATTGTCTCTGACCAGGTCTTATTCAATAGAATTATTTTTCGACTGGGATATTCTACACATGTGTATGTATGCATGTATTGTACGTATGCAAATGTGTGCGGTTATAGAATTTTGACTAAACCGGTGTTGAACTGTTGGATATCTTCATGGGTCGCTTGCTTTTTGACTGCTCTAGGCAATTGCTTTATTAAGAGTTTCTGCTCTACTTGATAATGTGACTGACTGTGAGCTATAGGGTGGGTGCAGTGGATAAATGGGTGGTGTATTCTACTTACACACACAACAACAAACCTGTACATTTACAAGAATGAGGTGTATCTGAGAATAATGCACGAGGACGAGGAGGAGTATGGGCGAAGAGCCAAGGAGGTAATTCACATGCATGTTAGCGTATCTTATTTAGTTAAATTTAATTTAAATCTTGATGTTATTTATACTCGGTGTGTTTCGGTGTGTTTATAAGCTCACATATTGCTAACGCTTGTGTGTTGTTGTTGTTTTTAAGGCTCATCGCCATGATAAAGGGATTCCAAGAGCGTGTGTACTCATCCTATTACACACGCAAACACACACACTCACATGCATATGTATATTGCTACACCTACATAAGTTCTTCTTTTTGTTTTTGGTATGCGTTTTTCAACTTTTACTTCCCTTCCCACTGCCATTTTATACTTACCATCTCTTATGTAGTACATATATCAAGTGTTTTCATAATGCATATGGGAATTATTTATACATATGTACATGTACGTGTCCATGTGCATGTTCTGAATATGTTTGTATCGCATGTAAATACACCCATACATATGTATGCACATTTACACAGAATGATGCCATGGAAATTTTAATTTGATATGTTTTTAATAACAAAAATGAAAGCCAGGCAGGAGAAGCGGCGCGGTGCGGCGCGTTCATCTTCTTTTGTGCATGGATTCTCAGATCTCATGCTTAACTCGTTGTTGTTGCTGTTGTTGTTATTACTGGAACTTTTATCATTTTTGTTGTTACGTTTATTATTGCTCTTGTTATCGAAGAAGAAAAGCAAAATATTAAATTAAATATGGTACATATTTGTGAAACAGGGTAGGATTTGTTGGCGTTCGTATCAAGAATTCGCTTCAGTTATTTTAATAATGGAAATGTTTAATAAATTGAGCTGCTTGCCGAATTTCATGTTGTTATTGTTGTTGTTTTAAATAATCAAGTTCTTTACCATTTTAATACACCCATTAAATTGAAGCACATAGCAAATAGTTTTATTTTAATTGCCTTCATAACTTACTTGTGTAACTTTGAATATATTTATAGTAAATTTTTTATTTTCCTTTGCTGATAATGTGACTGTGGTGGGGAGTTTATGAAATTGGGTAGATCATTAAGTAGATCATTCAATTGCTACCACGTTGCTGCAGGTATATCTTTAAGGTATGACTTACTTACTTAACTGGCATTACAACCGATGATCGGTCTTGGCCGCCTTGTGTTCTACGCCCCAGGCCCCCCCTCCCCCCCTTTAAGGTATGAATAAATACTAATATTCAATTTAATTTCACATACAGTGCACTCGCAGTAACGTGAACTAATTAAAACCAAGGGAGTTCACGTTAGTGAAAATGTTCGCGTTAGTGATTGTCTTAACTTAAAATTGCTAAATTCAGGATTTTTAAAGTATCTTATTATTGCCATTAGTAAGATATGATTTTTTTTTTTATTAAAATTCATAAAAAAAAACCAAACGAGATCAAAACAAATATTCATGGGTATGAACATACCTATTAAATTGAGAATAAAATTTCACATTAGATATGTTGTCCATATGTTAATAAAAAAAGTAAAGTGAACAAAAATTTTGTTCACGTTACTGAGCTTTCTAAGTTTGTTCACGTTAGAGAGTAAACAATGTAAAAAAAAAAGTGTTCACGTTAGACGGTGTTCACGTTAGACGGTGTTCGCGTTACCGCGAGTGCACTGTATTTATTATTATTTATGTTTCAGACCTCGGTCGGACAAAAACTATCATATGTTCAATTTTGTTTTTCCAAAATGAGTTAACCCTCCCAGGGTAACTCTCTGATCTCGACCTTTAATATATTCTAGTTAGTTCGTTTAAAATAAGAAGAAAATATTTTAATTTAAGTTTTCACCAGAACATGTAATCATCATCATTTTCAAACTGGAAAAACGATAAAGAAGAAAATGTTTGGCTTTTTGATATTAACACAATCGAGGAAAGACGTCCAAACTAATTAAAATTCAGAGAATCTAGGGAAGCATATTTAACCTTGTATCGAGAAGCTTTAGAAGTAATTGAAATACCATTCAAAGTCTATTTTTGAAGAGTTTCGAATTTATTGTCCTTAAAGTAGATCAAAATTTCTGTAAGGGTTACTATTGCCATCTTGCAACTAAACGACAGTATGGTCAAAATCCTCTAGAACTTTTTACGCATTAAGCCTACTTGTTACCATTTATCTCTGGAAAAGTTGATTTTCGTAATCCTGTGTCTTCATTTCTTACATCGTTTCGGAACACTATCTAATACTTGCAGAATATGTATCGTTCAAATCTAGAACGAGCTATAACATTCTAGACAATAGTCCACGCTAGGGTGTTCCTTTCTTCATTTAAATAATAATTTTTAGAGGGCACATTTCAGTATTTTCAGCTGTAATAGTTTTTGAGAAAACGAAACGATGATAGATGATGGAAGATTAGAATTTTTAATGCATTTTCACAGATAGATCTAATGAAGGCTAGAGCTTAAGATTTGCGTCTTTATTATTGAACCCACCAAATAGAATTGCTTACGATATGTACTTACGATTTGATATTTTCGGTGGTCGAATTACGTTATTATGCTTAATTTGACCCACCGTCTCCTACCCTTTCTCGATGTTTCACATAGCTATTTGGACTTGACTTCTTTAGGTAGCTAAAGCCATAATCTGCAATCTCTGCAATCTCTGCATCTCTAATCTTCTATCCATCTACAGTATGGTCCTACTCTGCTACTAATATGAGCCCGTGCAAACTCAGGAAATACCGGACTAACAAACCTAGACTAGTTTAGCCAAAAACAAAAAAGAACTTCATACCAAGAGTACTAATAAGTAGCCGGATAAGCTTAATTTTTCATTCTCCTTTCTTCTTGACGTCATTCAATATAAATTTAAATAATTGATGCTTACATAAAATATTTCAGAACCTAACAAATTTTTTCATTTCACAAGCAAACTTTATTAGCTTCAATACGAAAATTATTTCCTTTTCATCTCCTATTTTTTTTCTTTCTTTCTGAATATTTCAATTCAATAATATACATTTTCTTGTTTGTTGTTTTTGCTTAGCTAAAAACTAAAAACAAACAATAAAAGTATTGAATTAAGAAGAGAAGGAGAGAATGAAAAGAAACAAGAAAATTGCCCAACGAAATGTCAAAATTGTTCCGCTCAGTATTTATTGAAAAAACAAATGTCCTTAAAACAAAAAATATTGAAACTAGAGAAGAAGCACAGCAAATGAAGAAGAAGAAGATGAAGACGCTCAATGAACGGAAATAAATTGGAAACGGAAACTGCAGCCTGTACACACACATACAATGTGAACAAAATTTGAAAGGAAATGAGATGGGAAAAAACATACAAAAAGAGTGTGTGAGAGAGAGAGAGAGAGAGAGAGAGAGAAAATTAGCGCAACGATAGCAAGAAATAAAGTTTAATTTTAAGGATACTAAATTGTCATGGAAAAGGTTTTATTTCCGTCCCATTATTTTTCTTGTTTTTACAAATTTTTCTACTTTGCCTTTTATATTTGACGCCTTTGAAGTGCATATAAACAACAACAACAACAGCAGCAACAACGAAATTTATATGTAAGTATATAAAAATATTTAATTAAATCCCAAAGTGAATTTTTTTCTGCTTCTTTTCGATTGAAGATTTTTGTATTTTCTTTTATTAAAATACTTGCAGGCATTTTTAGAAAAGGAATTATTTTTAATTAAACCATTTAAACTTATTCTGCATGTTGTTGTACCTATGTATGTATGTATGTGAGTTTGTTTTATATAGTATGTACATATGTTTGCATGTGATAAGATGCTTAAATGCTGAGTTTCAGATTAAAATTTAAATGCTTATAAAATTAAGTGTTCAATTGGAATTTTTAAGACGTTATTTTTTAATAAATTACTTAGTTATTAAAGTTTACTGCTTTAAAATCATTTTGATATTTACGAGGGGGTAAAAGATGATCGTGGTAAAACGGAAAATGTCAGGGAAATGAAGGACAGCGTACACATAAATGATGGGCAGCACATATGCAACCACCATGCCACGTCTTTCAATTGATAGAGGAGCCTTTAATCCCTCAATCGTTTGATAGAGAACGCTGATTCGCGTATGATTCATACTTGATTGATAGAGGGCGCTGAGTATGAATCATATTATATTGATAGAGGGTGCTGCCCATCGGTTTCTAGTAAAATTTGACATTTTATATTTCAAATAAAAGTCGTTAGAAATTTCTAGAGCTGAAAGATTGAGCGAGTATACACAAAAAAAACAAACTTGTGGCACACACAAACGGTGATTGTGTTACAACACAACTCAACTCAAAACTTTAAATTTTTCTTGAAGCGATATTTTTGCCTACATATGGACCCATATAAAAACTTGTTTTAAAGAAACTTGTATATCATTACATGCATTATGTAAACATGTGTGCATATTATTTTCTATAAAGTAAATTTTTGTATGCATCCATAGGTAAGAAGAAAAAACATTTGTGTTTTTATCATTTCCTGAAAAATTAACAATTTTGAGTTGTGCCCGTTTTGTAGGCAAAACACGATCTTTAAGTATAACTGGTATGTATTGTGATTACGTGTATGAAGCAGTAAGTACATAGCACGAGCAAGCATTAATAAAAACCACAAACACAAATACAATACAATAATAAAACAACTTTCGACACTAAAACTTGATGAACAATTTCGTATTGTCAGAATTTTATCAACCATTTTAATACATAAAAACTGTGTATCTACCAGAAAGCAACAGTAGGAGTAGGAATAGCATTGGCAGTAGTATTAGAGGTAGCAGTAGGAGTAGTAGGAGCAGTAAAAATAGCATAAGAAGTAGGAGTCGAAGTAGCTGTAGGAGTAGCAGTTGTGGGCGCATTAGCAGTAAAGCAAGAGGAATTTCCTTATAAATTTGTTGCAGTTGTATTGTATTTTTGTTGCAATGTTTCTGTATGTTGTTTGCGTGTATGGATGAATGGGAGATAAAGTCTATTTTCAATGGAAAAATTCTTATGAATTCATTTGTGTAGCAGGAATGTTTTTGTGGTTTCATATATGGTGTGTACAGATTTTCTCGTACATATATTTTCATTTGATAGAGAAATTTTTTTAGAGAAAGTTTTTGCTCCAATTGATGTTTCAATATGTGAATCTTTTATATACATATACAGATAGGGTGAACTGACTCAAAAACTTAAATAAATTGGTAAATCAATCGCAGAAGTATTATTTTCAATCGCTGACGCGAAAAGGGTCATAATATTAATTTCATTACAAACATATTCTGAATCAATATCTACTTTATTAAGGTGTAAATAAGTACAAATTAAAAAAAATCAGTTAATTTTCTTTTCATAAAAACAAATCATCTTGATAAAATTTCGAAGAAGAAACATCTCAATTATAAAAATATAGGAATATGTAGTTCAATGGTCTAATATGTATGTATGTATGTATGACGAGTATCGAATAAGATGGAACCATGAGCAGCTGTACTGCGGCAGCCATGCTTCGCACGCTGGGTCATCTTGAGCGAATCGAAGAAGGCGCTCCGGCTGGAAGGGTGTTTTTTTCGAGCCACGGTAGAGGACCATGCAGAAGAGAACGTCTGTCTCCATTGAAAAGACCACGTACAGGGGGACCTGACTGCGCTTGGCCGCATCAACTGGCGCCCGCGCGCGCATAGCAGAGGCGACTGGGCAAGACCGATCATCGGTTGTAGTGCCAACTAAGTAAGTAACTAAGAATAGTTCGAACATGTTAAATATATGTAGAGGATTCATTACAAAATGTTTTCCTTTAACTTTAAATAATCTTTCAATCCTAAATTATATCAAGGGATCAACCTTATTGATTTCAGCATTTCAAACCAGGAAAATTAGTATTAAAAAAGAATTTTAGAAAAATTGAGAAGTTTTCTTCGTATTTATTTCAAATCTCTTCTCTTTCAAATATCAAATAAAACATGATGGAATCAATCAACATTTCGCGGAAAAATATCAATAGTACATAATTTTAAGTTAATTTGCATACAATTCTGCAAGACTCTCATAACTCAAAAATCATAAATTTCAAGGAAAACGAATTTAAACTTTTCAATTAACTTATCACTCCGTACAATTGATTGAACGACAAATTCTCTTCTAACGTGAAGAGTTCGTAAGAAATAGTTATAATTTTGCTATACGGATTTTTGATTTACGGACAGTCTTGCAGCAATCGAGAAAAATCTATATTTTTATAGTACACACGATTGTACTTCAATAAAATTCTGACCATTATTTTTTCAATATATCCATTGACACTCACCCACTCACAATTCCGTATATTTTATATTATGTGTAAGTAAAACCAGGAACCAGCAGGAGAACTACATGTATACTACATATATTTAAGTACGCAATAAAAGAAATGGGCACATAGTGAGCACAGTGCCACAGTAGCAGTGCCAATAGCGTTAAAAATCGCTGCGAATGTGAGACATTAAATCATAACAACAAACGTACGCAGTTGCAGCAGCAGCAGAAATAACAGTTGCTGCAACAACAGTAGCGCAGCAGTAAAGCGTATTTATGCACACCACATGCTACCAGCCAGCCTGATATCAAGAAGAAGATACTTGAACTTTATGTGCTTTTCTTGAAGCGAAGAAGAATTGTTCATGCTGTGTCTTAATTTATTATCAAGTAGAATATACATTTTCATACATTTTGATGGGGTTGATTTTTTGTGTAAGAGAGAGTACCTAAACATTAGGCCGAGTCACATCCTAGGTTTTTTTTTTTTTAAATCAGGAACACTCTCGGGGTAACTTTTCAAAATAGGTCGCGTCGCGTTCAATTTTTTTTGCTGAACCGCCTTAATCTATATACATACAGACTCATAGGTAAATAGGTATTTACATGGTAATAACCTGCAAATATTTTCATTTGAAAATTGTTAATGTATAGATAGTTACTTTTACAGTACTTTCCGCTTAGGACGAACCTTCTTAAAGCGAATTACGGGAATCGTGAAATAATCAAATTTTCATATGGGCCCATTTAGGTACTCACATCATCGAACTAGGATAAAGTGAATTCTATTCTGAGGGATATTTTGCAATGACTATTCTATGTACTTAATAAGTGTATTTACTTATTTAGTATATTATATATAAATCTTGTTGGTGTTTACACCAACACCAACAATAATGTCAGCCTTGAGATCAAGCGGGACTAACTCTTGCCAATTGGGAGTAGAGCCCTCTCTCGACCAACGAAAATAACGCTCTATAAGTCCCTTATCCGTCAGTGGTCGCTGTGGTGTAGTGGTAATGCGTTGGACTGCTACTACGCAGAGTGTCCGGGGTTCGAATATCGGCCCAGGCAAAATCAAAAAAAAAAAAAATAAGTAGAAAAAATAATTTTTCTACACGGCACCACCTCTTGTCAGGCAGTGTCAAACCTGCAAGAGCAAAAATTGCTATGAAAAGCTATTCACTTCTTCGTTTGGATTCGGCATTAAACTGTAGGTCCCTTCCATTCATGTACAAATATAACACGCACAACATGAGTGGATGCGAAAAGCTCGGCCTAGACCCTCCATGGGCTGTTGTGCCATTATAAGTAAAGTAAGTAAGTCCCTCATCCTACCCGTTCTAATGTATGGCGCAGAGACGTGGACATTGACCATCAATGATGAGAGGCTGTTAGCAGCGTTGGAGAGGAAGATACTCCGTAAGATCTACGGTCCAGTATGCGTGGACGACGTGTATCGAATACACGAACGATTACCCGTATTAGCTGTACGCCGATACTGAAATAGTCAAGCGTATAAAAATCCAGAGGCTTTGCTGGCTGGGTCATGTTGAGCAAATGGAAGAAAGCGCTTTGGCTAGAAGGGTGTTTTATTCGAACCACGGTGGAGGAACACGCAGTAGGGGACGTCCTAATCTCAGTTGGAAAGACCAGGTGCAGGGCAACCTGACTGCACTTGGCCTTATCAACTGGAGCCAGGTTTGCCATTGCGCGCATAGCAGAGGCGACTGGCGAAGCTTTGTAGAGACGGCCAAGACCGATCATCGGTTGTAGTGCCAGTTAAGTAAGTAAGTAATGTATAAATCTTATTTTCCTTTGACTCGTATTAGTACTGCAAGTGCCTAGCTAATGCAACACTTTTCTATTTACAAAAGTACATATTTCATCGTTATTGCGAAAATGTGAAAAAAAACAAATTTAAAAACTACCGAATCTTTTGTGCAACATTTAAGTTTCTTTGTTTGTTGCAACTTTGTTGGCCCGTAGTTTGTTTTGTTAGCTTTAGCTTAATCTTTATTCTGTTAGTACGACAAAGCAAATATGTGCAACAAAAAGCAAAATGAAGAAGAACAATAACAACAACAATTACAATAACAATAACAAGAGTAAACGCCTTGAAAATGTTTGCACACTTTGTAAATGCAATTTAGACATATCCTCAAAACAGATGGCTGTAAATTGTAAACGCTTACACATACAAACAATATACCACCCAGCGGTTTTGCGTATTATGCAGCAGAATGGCAACAAAAAAAGTTTATTCTTAACCTAAACCTAAATGTTCTGAAAACGATCACCTACAACTTTTGTATTTTCTATATGGAGTAATACTGGATTAAAAGTGTCAGATCATAAGAATTCAATTGGATTATGTACGTTTTCCAAAGTATATATTTTGGAAAACAAATTTTGAGTTTAAATTTGAAAGGGATCATGAAAAATTATAGCTTGTTGGAGAGCTTTAGTATTAAGTGCAATGAAAGTAATATTGGCTCACATTATTAATAAATTTAATATATAATGTGCCTAGCTAAACGGCGTAGGTAATTAAACCCCTCACAGCTTGAGTACGCCGATATCGGTATTTATTGATTGAGTTGTTTGAATGGAGTTTAATGAATTGATTTTGGATTCGGTTTGTTGTATTAGGTTTTCAATATCTTCAAAACGGACATGAAATCCCATTAAATTTAATAGTACACTAGTGGTTATTCTTCAGGGCCTTCGTAGCTGTCGTGCTGTATAACTTTTTCTTCCTAGTATTCCTGATATGTGATTTCTGATTTGGTGTGTTTGTTATTCAAAGTCAAATTTTTCTATTTAATCCATGTATACCTTATTCGACTATTTCCAACAACTGAACTGGCAATGGAAGAGACTGTTTGCACCTTTAATGATGTGTTTCGATCTAGTCTCTTCCTCATTATGCCAGGTGGCCTGACAGGCTTTAGTTAAACTTATGACGATAGGTGCATAGTAAGTTGAAGGTGCAGCAGTCTTTGCCGCTGGGTATCTTTATTCACGTATGCATATGATTTAGTGTACATTTTTTCTTAAGTCTGCATATATATAGCATACTTTAAGGGGGCTGTAGCTGTAGCAAGGAAAGAACATAAACGGCGACGATAATGAAAAGAAAAGAATTTGATGATATTTTGTTGCTACTCTTGAAAAAGATTAAATTTTAAAGCTTTAAGCATTTTTTAAATTCCGAACATTTTTATTTGCCTATCTATATGCATGTAAATAATTAATGGGTCGAGTTTAGAGTGATGAGTCGGTAGAGCACAAGTTCGTTTTCCCTATTTACTTGAAAATTTGTTAGAATATTTTTATTTTATACTATTAAGTTATAATCTGAGAAAAGAATAGGTTGGATGGATGTGAAGAAGGCCGAGAACCTGACCTACGAGTGCAGGCCAGTTCCTCAAGCACTCAGGCTATGTAGCCCATTGTACTTAAGGCCTAGGAAAAGAAGAAGGGATGACAGTAAGTAAGGGGTTAGAGAGAAAGAGGGAACAAGTAGAAAAAGGGTTTATAGGGGGACTATGTTCTCTTCCGCAAATTTTCACGGACTCTCTCACAAATCTCAGAAGATCGCAGAAGGGGAAGGAGTGAACTTTGCCCATTCCTGTCACATCAAAACCCAAAATGCGCCATCTCATTCTGTCAAAGGTGGGACATGTGCAGAGAAAATGCTCTGTGCTGTCCACCTCCTCCAGACAAGATGGTGGTGTCATATGTTGGCCCCATGGATTATGTCCTGTGATGAGACCCACCATCTGGCGCAGGTCCTTCCTTCCTAATTTAAGACGGAATTCAGCTGCCTTCCTGTTTGGACAAATCACAAAACACTTAGCCATTTTAGAGATGTTTAGACGGGACCAGCGTCTCTTATGTAAATCATAAGCATAAGATTTTATCCAATGCATAGCACCTGCCAAACTGGTCCCGACTATTGGCTCTGGTCCCAAAGGCGAATAGGTTACAAACTTGATTCTCTAGCGGAGTCTGTTTAGTAACTTTGTTATAGAAAAAACTAATTTGACTAACGTCCTCTTATGTTAATTTCAAAACATTATTAGTTCTGGCACTGTTGCAATTAGTTGTAAATTTGTTATATTGAACTGTTGTATTTTTCTTATTGGATACACACACACACACACAAACATACATACATGCAGACATACATACATATAGACACAAGCAATATATGGTATATAAAGAAACAAATAGGTACGAATCGAAAGTCATTAAAATAAAACTCAAGCATCATGTTGAAAGCTCATTAAACGAATACGAATTTAATGGCACTTAAAGCGGAAATTGCCTGGGAAGTTTCCACATCAGCAACAGCAATAATGGCAACAATAACACCAACATCATCGTCATCATCACAGCTACAAACTCTACCAAGCAACCAGGCAACTAACGTTGCATACATCTTGTGATGTATGTATATGTGTGTGTGTATGTATTGATGTGTGAGTATCGTTGCTAGTGTTGTTGTTGTTGTTGTTAATGCATAGAATAAAATATTAATCATCGTCATTATCATCATCGTGATACTAACATCATCTCAACTCTCGTGTTGTGTAGTAGTACAACGATGAAGAACACAAAATCTACAAACGAATACAAAGCAATTTAATGGCATACCGAAAAAATGGAGCCATCACGCCACATGCAGCCAACTCAACACAACACAAAACAACACAACACAAACAACAACGAGAACGAAGTGAGTAGCACCACCGGAAATGGATCGCCATTTTGTTCTTCGTTCTTCATTTACGAAACGTGCAAAGCATATTTTTTTAATGGAATGTGCAAATGTAAAAATGTAAAACAACAACAAAAAAGGTACACACGCTCACACACACATACAGAGAATAAAAGACATGGAAATGGCGGTGGAAAGCGCAACTGAAAAACGAAATCAGAAGCAGAAAAAATCCAGTTGCACCTACGCGCATCATTGACGCTCGAATTTTGAAAATGCGTACTCGTGTGTAAATGCATACTATATGATTTTATATGTATGTGTGTGTCCTGCAAGTAGCACAAGTACATGTTGCAATGTCTCGCAGCATCAGTTCAGCATCGTTACACACCTGCATTTTTTTTATTTCATTGCACTTTTTCTATTGTTCCTTCTTTTGGTCGGTTGTAAAGAAGTTTAATAAATTGACATCGTTTCTCACTTCGCGCTGAATTTTTGGGTGATAGATGACATTTTACACTAACAACATGTTCATGTCGCATGCATGAGAAATACAAATTACATGAGAACGACACAAACTTAAAAGTTGTTGGAGTTTCGGTTTTAAATTTTTTATTTTTAAACTACGACAGATTGAATGATTAGAGTTTGCAGCAAAGAAATGAATAGATACAGAACTTGCTGGCATGACATAATTAGACCGGAACCAAGTGTCAACGTTCAAGGTTTGTTGTTGAGAAAGTCCAAGAACGACACGGCCGAAAATTAAACGACTGATTTATTTCAAAAAAAGAAAACTATTTTAATTTTGATTAGCACTAATGGTCTGAACCGGGACTGGTATAGTTGGTGTGGTTTAATCCAGTCGTGATGTGCTCTGTAGCGGATGTAAGGTTTAGATTTCATGAGTTCAGTTTTTGTAAATTATATGAAAATTATCGAACCGTTAATTGATTCCAAATCAGGCTTATTCTTACTTTACTTTACTTACTTTACTTTTAATGGCACAACAGCCCATGGAGGGCCTAGGCCGAGCTTTTCGCTTTTCGCATCCACTCATGTTGTGCGTGTTATATTTGTACAAGAATGGACAGGCTTATTCACTTCAAGATATTAACCGAAAACCAGTCGAAAAATATAATCATGATTCAATCAAATGTTCAAATAGAAATTCCGATGAAAGTCATATCAAAATTCAAATTAAATTCAAGCCAAGTAGAGAACAATTTTAGACTAGAAATCAAATCCAAATTTATGCCAAAAACTTGATCGAAGTTTAGACTAAACATCAGACCTTAAAAACAGCGTAAATAATGTTCAGACTGAATATTGATTAAAATTCAGAGGAAAGCTTCGACCAAAATTCATGCCAAAACCTAGACCAAAGTTCAGACCGAGTGTCGGACAAAAATACAGACTATAAATCAAATTAAAACTAGTACAAAATTTAAACTAAAATTCAGAGCAAAATCTCCTTTCAAAATTCAGACAAAAACGTAAAAAATTGAAACCAAAATTCATAATAAAAATTCGGATTAAAACTCAGAATGAAATTCAGACAAAAATTTTAAATTAGTTTAAATTCAAAAAGAAGAGCAAATTCAATCAAAAATAAAACAAAAAATCGGTTCAAAATTCTGACTAAAATTCAACCAGAATTGAGAAAAAAATTCGGGCTAAAAATCAAACTGAAATCCCCACTAAAAATATGAAATTCAAATCAAAAACTAGATCAGAAAGATTATAAATCCAGATCAGAATTTAGATCAAAATCAGTCTAAAAATTCAACCAAAATGTATACCCAATTTCAGACTACTCAGAACAATACGATAATATAAAAATATGTATAAAATCTAATTGTATTTAATTGATAATTCCACTTTAAAAAGGTTAGTGAAAAGCAGCTTTGAAACTACATACATAAGTATTAGGACGCATATGTTGATAGTTGAATTCTTTATATGAGATTTCGCTTATCGTTGCTGCCAAGTGCTCTCCATAGTGTTAAGTGATGTAAATAAATGACATTAACTTCATTCTTTTGTATACATTCACGCTCAAGATGGCATCAGCAGCAACTAAAGTTTTGCTGTGCCTACTAAAAAAAATAACACAGAGCAACAAATTAGTATTGAATCGATAATTTTTTTTAAAGGAATATTGTTCCAAGGTTATTTACATATAAAGACTGCTGCGTCATAATTTTGTTTTCAAGAGTCACAAACAAAATCACGATTGTTAGGTAATTGAAGTAGTTAACGAGAAAACCACTTTGAATTATACAAATGTTTGAGGTAAAGTTTCTCGTTTTAAATAGTTTATTTTTCGACCAATCTTCAACTTTCTCTCTGGATCCTTTTTTTCTTGAGATTTTTCATACATTTTTTAGGGAGTTACTGAACACAGAATAAAATAGAGGAGGTGCCCAGCTAACCGAAAAATTTGCGATACATTTGTATGAAACATGTTCGAAAACAAGGGACGGCCCGTCCCGAAAAATGTTTAACGACTTGGCACCCGACATCAAAATTGTGGAACTTCAAAGTAACATCGACTGCTATCAGCATCTCACCGTGAACATGAACGAGAACAGCCTTCCGCGTCTTGGGAGAAATTAATCAAAGCAGTGGTGTCTTTCGAAAAATCATCCATCCATTCATTGTCGTGAAAAATGTGATGTTGTACTATGTAATAATATGTAAAACAACAAAAAAAAATGGGAAAAAGTTTTTCTTTTCGACAACATAATTTCACTACCTTTGGCTATAACAGCAGGCGAGTGAGCGAGCACCTGCACAAACACACATACACACACACATACACTTACACCTAGATATGGTACATACCTATACACACACTCGTAGACAATAATGCACAACAATTCAGACGTGAAGAGGCTTCTGGAAAAGTTTGCGCGTTGGCTTTTTCTCGCTACGATCATACGAAAACGCACCTGCTGTGAAGTGAAGAAAATAAATTTATAAAAAAAAAAAAAAAATTATAATAAAAAATGAAGTGATGAGGAGGAAAAAAAGAAGACAAATAAAGTCAAACGAAGCAAAATAAAAGGGAATCCTTATAATAATTTATGTATAAACGTGGCAAGCAAAAATACTGAAGAAGGACAACTTTTCTTTTCTTCTCGATTTTTTTTATATAGTATAATTAAGTGGCAGCGCTGTGAGGGGCAACATTCAGCACAAGTTTGGGTGAAATACGATATTGTGATGCGCAAAAAAAAGTAAGAAAAAAAAGGACAGCATGACAAGCTGATAATGAAAATCTATTGATAGATTGTGGCCCTGTAAAATTGAAAAGAAATAATGGAATTGATAGAGAAGAAGATGAAGAAAAATGTAAAAGAAAACAAAAAAGAAACAGTAGAAGTCGTTGCTGACAGGTTGAATGTCGTTGAATGATTAATTGCGAAAACGACATACTGAAAAGTTCGACAATTTTTTTGCTGCTTATTAAGTCAAGCTTGAAATATGTAGTTTCGAACAATTCTAATATGTGTTACCAGAAACATTGAATTTTATATTCTACACTTAAAGAAGGAACTATCCAGTACTTTGTATTAAGAGTGATTTAGCCAAAGAAAAACGTAGTTCATCGAATATTCTTTTGATAAAATCTCGTTGTTACTAAAAACTGTTTTCATTAGTGATGAGGATTTTCCCTCTTTTTCTGCACTATTTCGTTTAGTAAAATCTTACTAACGAATTGAAGAAAACAGTAAGATATTGTCTAGTAATAAACTTATTTATAATTATCGTTTAATTATCGTCCTTTCTTGGAAATATTCTTGGAAAATATTTCAGATAGTTTTACTGCTCAATTAAGTGAAAACTACTGTATTGCTTTAAATGCCATTCAAACTATGTGATAGCATATGACGTCTGTGATACAGAATGTAGTATGTTTTTCCTTTTAAGTTCTACTTGGAAACTTTGACTGGCTTACCTATGGATGGGACTATATTATTTCCACTGTCCATTTCAGAAGTTCCCATGAGAGATAATATTCTTTAACATATTTACAGAATTCTGATGGTGTCCCTGAGAATTCACCAACTACATAGACATTACCAAAACTTTATACCTCTCCTCTCCTCTAAGTGGTATTCATTGATAAGTAGTTGGACCACATATTCCCTCGCTTATAATCATCATTTTTAGTGTCATAACTTTGTTAGAGCTGAGCACCTGATGTGGTCGTCCGTAGGCAGTATAGCTGCGAGAGTTTTATTTTTTTTTTTAGGAAGCTTCCACTTTTTCTGTGCCCATTTGCAGCACAGGATTTCGGACTTTAGGATTCCAATTAAGACTATATGCTCCTTCATAAGCCATTGTGGATGCATGCCATCAAGTTATATATTATTTTGAATTCTCTCTTTTTGAGTTTCAAAACCCCCGGCTGTAAAAGTAAACTTTGACGTCACAACTCCTTAAAACTTATCTTATTATCCACTAACTACTAGTCTTGAGGTGGTTAGTAGTGTTCTAAACTGTGAATTTTAGCACAAATCAAAAATCGAAATTTGATAGAATTTATTTTTTTCCAAACGGAACTACCTCTTGGCAAGCACCCAAGAGTATTAAATTGCCTCGGAAAAGCTGAGCGGTCTTTCTTACACCCAAGTAGATTTACTGATACAATTGTTAGGCTGAACTCATCAAGCTACGAAGGTTTGTAAACTGCTGCCATTGAGGCGTTGATTACACTTGTATCCTTGCACATTTCGGTAAGGAACCCTGCTTTAATTATTGCTTGGAGGCTACAGTTTTCATTCAAATTGGCAAGCACCCATTATATTGCCTCGGAAAAGCTCAGCCTGAGCGCAACAAGTCAAACTTTTCCAACAAGAAACCACGCTTAAGCTGTTATTCCTTCTCTGCACAGATACTTGTGTGTCAGTCCGTCCATGGCCGATTTAACTCTAATGCAAAAATAATGCTAAAATAGTCTTAGTCAAACTAACTACTATGTATAGATATTTCTCATAACTTGATAATCGTTAAGTGTAAAAATGGTTATAATAGGGTAAGTGGGCGTGGTAGCTTATATACTCGTACAAGTCAAATTGTCAAAAAGTGATATCGAAGGAAATACTGAATCGAATTAAACCAAATTCGGAATAACTCATTGGAATAGCTGCTACGAGGGTAGATCAATAAGTACCCGTGTTAGGAATGAAGAGGCAAGTTTTCACAAATTTTTTTTCTATTTTTCAACGTAATCTCCTTTTAGTACAATACACTTTTCCCAACGCCTCTGTCATTTCTTTAACCCCTCCAAAAAATACGATTTGTCAAACTCTTCAAAATACGCTTCTGTCTCGACGATAACCTCCTCGTTTGAGCTGAATTTTTTTCCCTCGAGACACGTTTTCATGTTGGGGAACAGAAAGAAGTCTCAGGGAGCCAAGTCGGGCGAGTACGGTGGGTGCGGTAGTAATTTGTAGTTCAATTCATGCAATTTGGCCGCGACAATTCCGCATCCGCTTGTTATCCACCGTAAACAATCGCGGCACCTATCTCTTTCTTAACCTATCATGTAGATAGATTGCCTGCCTCTTGGCAGGCAATGGCAAACCTACAAGAGTAAAAATAGCAATGAAAAGCTTTTCACTTCGCCCTTCGGATTCGACATTAAACTGTAGGTCCCTTCCATTCATGTACAAATATAACACGCACAACATGAGTGGATGCGAAAAGTTCGGCCTAGGCCCTCCATGGGCTGTTGTGCCATTAAAAGTAAGTAGAATATTAATTACCGTTCCGTACGACACTCCTACGGCCTCTGCTACTTCGCGCACTTTCGTTCGGCGATCAGCGAGAATCATGTCGTGGACCTTTTCAACGATTTCCTCGGTAACCAAGCCTGCCGGGCGGCCTGGGCGCTCCTCATTAAAAACAGATGTACTACCACGTTTAAATTCGTTGAACCAATATCTTACGGTTGTAATAGATGGTGAAGGGTCGCCATAGACAGCATCCAATTTCGGTTTAATTTCTTCGCAAGTTTTTCCATCCAAAAATAAAAAGCGAATTACGGATCGATATTGTTCTTTTTCCATTTTATCGCGAAACACGAAACACGTGTGATACTAATGGCTGCCAAATAAAAACTAACCTATAAATCGATTTGTGGTGTCGTGTGACAGATGGCAGTACACGACGGTAAAGCCAACTTCCCTCAGCAACGCCATCTGTCTTCACACACGGGTACTTATTGATCTACCCTATTATATACAATAACTATTGTGAACATTCTCAAAATACCGGCTCCGGGGAGAAAAGAGGGTGTTCATCTTACGAGCCACTTATTTTTGAAATATGCGTATAATTTTAAACCATTTTGGACAACTGTGCAGTTTTTCAGATAATAATTTTAAAAATTCATCACAAATTGAGCTTTAAAAGCCTTCCCAAAAATGCCTTCTATATGATAGGCTCACAAGCTCATTCACCTACAGGCGTGATTAGGTACGCCTGATGCATTTCATTGACATTATTAAATTTATTTTTAACACATAATTGAAAATAATCTTATAAAATTAAACCTAACGAGATAAAAAGACAAAGAACACTTTATGAATGATGTAGTACATATGTAGGAGTACATACATACATATATACGTACGTACATCTATGTATATAATGGAAACAACAACAAAGAAGTCATTCAAGTTATTAAAACCTCAAGAAGGGAAGAAAGCAAATAAGTAATAGAGCAAAGTACGAGACAAAAGAAGCTCAGCTCAGGTGCATTAAATGACATTTTTTCCTCGAAATGCAATTTTAAAGAGCATACAAATGGGCGCTGTACGCGTAGCATAAAATATAAAGATTATATGCAGTTTGCATGTATGCGTTCGTAAGTGTAAGTAGAAGATGAAGAAGAGTGTGAAGAAAAGGATGAACGATGATGAAGAAACGGTGAGGCCAGACGGAATAAAAACATGCAGATGATGATGAGGAAAGGAAAAAACAAATAAATGATAAATAAAAGCAGTACGTACTTTTGCGTAGAACAAAGAACAAAAGTATCTTAAATAATGAGATTTCCTGAAATGATGTGAAATTCAACAGCAACTACAATAGTAGCAGCAACAATGACAATAGCAACAACAATTACAATAAACACAACTGTGTACATACAACAAAGTAGTATCTAAAACTGATTGTAAGTAGTAAAGTATAAAAAAGGAAAAACCACAAAAAAAAAACACAAAAAAAAAGAAGACAAGAAGAGCAAAGGGGAAAAACCTAAAATGAAACAATGCGTTGTGCAGATACGCTCAAGTGGGCGTGGGTGGGTTAATGGGCGTTCGAATATAGCACAATATCTCAGCGCATACATATGTATAGTTGTGTGTGTATGTGTATGACTCTCTATCTCTCTTTTCCTTTCTCTTGTACTTTGTGTATGCGTGTGTGTGTGTGTGTGGGTGTGCATGTGTGCGTTCCATGTTGCCATGCGGTTTGCTATTGCTGTTATATTTCTTATATTTTTAATTTTTATGTCGTTTTTTTCCCTGCGTTATTTCGACCGCCATGTTATTCATTGTGAATTGCGAGTCCAGGACACTTTTCCGCACATATTTTCACTTTTAAGAATATAACAAAAGGATATTATAAATTGCTCCTTTTGTTAGAACTTTCTCTCTTTCTCTCGATCTCACTCTTTGCCTCTCACTCTATTTCTCTCTCTATCTCTGTCTCCTTGCTCTATGCCTTCCTGTTGTTTTTTACTGTTTGTTTTTATGCTAGTTAAAAGTTTTTTCATTGCCTATACTTTTTTGTTGTTGGTGTTAGTTTGTAATTTATTGTTGTTGTATGTAGTTGCAGTAGTATAGTATTTTCATTTCATTTTTTATATTTTAGGTATTTTGTTGTTAAATATGATGTAGTTGCAGTTGTAGTTTTTGTACTTTGTCTTCTCCTATTCAAACTTAATTCCATTTCACTGTTTATATACTTCAGTAAAAGCTTATGTACTTGTAAAATATTCACATTACAGGGTGATTATAAACTTATAAAAACGTACGAGTACATATGTATGTACCATATAATGTACTATAGGTGTCAGAGATTGCACAATAGAGGCGCGTGGCACGATAAGAGAAATAAGAAATAGGTTAAGGAGTGTAAGGTCCATAAATCACACACCTGAGCCTATAAGGAAGTGTGCCAGCATTTTTCAAACAGAAATTCCAGCAATAAGGCTGTGCGCACATTGCAACCTCGAACGAAAGTATAGAAGAGAAGTTATAGTAATTTACTCAGGCAATCAGATAAATAGACTCTTTTAATATACTCTCAAAAATAGTCTGAGAATGCCTAGAGCTACTAAATGGGTGGATGCTTGGAAGAAATGGGTGGAGAAATACCAGGAAATGAGATGATCGATTTTTTAGCACGGAAGGCGGCGGCCAATTACTACTTGTAAAGACACTTTTAAATATGAACTAAAAAGGGGAAAATGGATCGATAGTTCTTCTTACTGCGCTCAGATTCCCAATTTTACACAGTCAAAGCTACTAATTGGGGGCTTTAACTCAAAAACGGCTGCTCCACTCTTTGCAAACTAAGCAAAAATATACTCAGTATCAACACAGTTTTACTGTAAGGGCACTGAAAATTGTGAAAACATATAAAATATCTCGTGTTTTTTGTCAAAAAGGGAACGAGGCCCTGGAATAGTTATCTCAATTATAACTACTACTGGCCAGATACCTTGGACATCATAAATTTGAGTCTAAACCCTTACCAAGATTCTTCAGTGATATCAGGTTTTTTTTTAATATCTTTAAATTCATCTTACTGGGGATACAATAGACTTAAACTATTACTATCTACATAGAGTACGGTGGTGGTGGAGTGAGAGGGTTTGTAGTTACATTTTATGCTCATCTGAAAGCTTTTTTAATTCAGAAGCAACTCGGCAATTGTGTGAGATATTTCTCAAAAGATAGGGGATGAACACCCTCGCCTTCTGTCTTGAATCTGATAATCCATGTACACATTTAGTTTGTTTCAATTGGTTCCAATGCTTCAGATTTACCTTCAAAGCGGCGAAAAAAAATCTGAAAATGCAAATACATCGAGTAATTTTAACTTATCGCGAATATCAACAGGGTAGCAGTGATGTGGCCGCATGTTCCGGCCTGGAATTCGAGTTTATGTGTCCGGAACGATTCGAGACGTGTCTCGACCATAGTTTTTTCATTCTAACACAACAACTGAAGTAAATTCGAATATATATTGTACTCGTATGTCGCAAAGGTCGTAGTCGTTGGACCTGTATTAAACCGCATCATATGAGATTTTCTGCCGTAGTTTCTGGAGGTGCCAGGAGGTGGGCATATTTGGTCACTAGTTATGCTTTCACAATTACAGTTGAAAGCAGTTAAAAACTCGGTGAATTGGGAGTAGATCATGCGTGCTCTAAAGAGCTGCGACATTCCGGCAGAATGTCTTTTTTGCATTTTTTGTAGCTAGCAATATTTAGCAATGGGCTGTTGTACATGTTACATGGTGTTAGCTGGCGTACCAAAGGATCTTGTATTGGAATTAGCAACACCAAGAAAAATCAAGAATTGGAACCAAAAAACATAACCGCACCAACTCTTGACTAGCAATGGTAAACTTCTAAGGTTAAAAAAAATCACCTATGAAAAGCATTTCACTTCGCCAAACAGATTCGACAGATGGAACCAATATACACGATATGAAAGGTTGCAGGACGAAAGATGCAGTGATCTCTTTATAGTGAAGTGGAGTAGAGTGCTATATAAAAGATCCCATGCTTAATTCTCTCAATTTCTCTTCATTCAGTTAACAATGGCAACCCTCCTTGAATTAAAACTGCTAACGATAAAAACTTTTCACTTCCATTAGGCACCAATAACATTAACAACTTAAGATTTCATTAATCAAATCAAATACAATACGACTCAACTCACCCTGTGCTTCGGAATAATTTAAAAGAATGATCACCCCACAACTAACTTTGCTTTCACTGATGCTGTACTACACACACACACACAGTACAGCACACGAATGGCAATAACAAAAACTACAACAACAATAACAGCAACAGCAACAGCAGAGCAAAATAAAGAAAAAATTCAAGCACAAAGTTGTATTTTCACAAAATACATATGGCGGCATATGGCAACATTCTCCACGCTCACTCAACACTCAACAAGCGTACAGCATCACAGCATCCGAATGTAGCAAACAGCAACAGCAACAAAGCTAAAGTGTAAGTAGTAGGTACTCTCTAGCTAGCTAGCTGGAATTGTTGGTTGTCGTCGATAGAGGCGAGGCGAAGAGAGTCGAGTCGAGTTGAGTCAAGTCGGGCAGGCTGGCAGGCTGGCAGGCAGGCAAACAGGCAGGCAGGCTTGGCAGTCGGGCGGCAGAACCAATAACAACAAAGGTACCTTACCCAGCACCATTGCCATCATCAGACTTACAACAACAACAATAACAACAGCAGCATCAACCGTATCGCCACCCTTCGTACTTTGTACTGTGATGTGTAGCTACATTTTCTAAGGGGTCAACGTGAGGCATGGGGTTGCGCTGCTACAACCGCTGCTGCCTTTAATGCTTCTACCACTGCTGCTGCTGCTGCTGCTGCGCCATATATGAAATGCTGCCTGCAATGCCGGGTCGTAAAATGTTTTTGCTTTTTATTTTGTTTCTTTGGGATGTTGTTGTTTTTGCTTTTCTACCTTCATACATACACTTTATTTTTCTGTACATTTATATGCCGCTCACATCACTGCGTATATACGATGCCATACTCTCTCTCTTTCTTTCTCTCTTCCCTTTTTATGTGTAGGTGTGTATTGTATACGAGTACACGTATGCATACGAGTATTTGCTAGTCCGGATTTAATACAAATATTCAAGTATGCGTGAGCTTCCTAAAGAGGCCGAGAATTCACCGCCACAAAATCAGTTTGAGTTATTTCGTTTTATATGTGCGCTCTCTCCCGCTCTCTGAAGCATCTGAAGCATATTTTTTGGTATTGAGTATCAAAGTTAGTTTTGAGTGAGTTTTCGAGCAATCTTCTTTTGGGTATGGGATAGAAATTTGTGGTAGGAAGAGCGTTGCCATCGTTTTATTTTATTGCGGAATTTATAAAGTTATTAACTATGTGGGGGGAATTTTTTCTGACGATTATGAAGTAGTCACCCAATCCCAGTAACTAGAATTACTAGCCTTCTTTTTCTCCAAAGTACCTGATATTTCTATATGGCTTTTCCCTATCCACTATCTGAAATTTATTCGACCGGGGAAATTGAAATATTCGACTAATATTCACAATTATCAATGAGATCGCAACAGAAGGAATGATGTGGCTGTGTACATATGTATGCAGATGCAATAAAACTGGTCGTTTAGTTCCCAGTTTAAGAACTAAAAATTTACAAAAATTATTTTCAAAGCAGTTGCCAAGATTAGTGTGCATGATCGTGAGCGATTGTTTGAGCAAATTTCATAAACGAGAGAGGGAAATGTGTGTGCACTACTTTATGCCAGGCAGTAACCTGGTGCAAAGAGATTAAAGCATGCTAAATGAGCAATTGCTCTTGTGTGGTTAGGCTCAATATGAGAGCGCTAAACTCTCTTCTTTTACTAATTTACTTTTTAGCCTGTCTCAATCGCATAGTTTTTAATGCTTGCTCAAGTCTAAAGAGTAACTAATGGATTGAAGTGGATCTAATGAGAAGGGCACCTCTTATTCGTGCCCAATTTAAGTCTTTAATATCATGAGAGTGAATTCAAATTATTTCAAGCGCTAGTGTATGTTGTCCATAGTATGAACATGAACTTCCACTACAATGACCACTCAAAGGCTTCATTTACAAACTGCACATACATATTTCTGGTATTTAACATGATTTTCGCAAATTGGCAACACTCTTTCCGAAGTACTCCTTCAAATAAGCCCAATTCTAAATATGTATGTGCATATGCATGAAATGATTCTAATTTTAGTTGATATACATTCCGAAAAATATAAGAATGCAATTTTAAAGCAAAGCTTGAGATATTTTAGCTAAATGAGAACACAACAGACCACATAGTTAATGTAGAAATAAGATTTAATATTAAGTATTGCAAATATTTTTTTACAAAATTTATATTAAAGTATTTTTTAAGGTCAATGCAGAGCACGTTTCAAATGGAAATTTCCCCTAATATTTACACACACACGCACGCAAATAATATATTCATTCATTCAAAATGCGTGCGAACAAACATATGCAAGTGAGAGTAAAAAATGATGTTCTTTAAATAAAATGCGAATATGAAACTCATACAGGTACTGGACCGGTCCGGGTGCAAAAGCCGGCTGGGAATATGGGCAAATAAAATGCAACAACAAACACAAAAAGAACAACAGAAATCACTATGTGGTAGTAGTGGTAGTGGTAATGATAGTAGTATGCGTGTGAGTAAAGCTATTACTCATGTATGGGTGATGCTCACACAAACATCGACAAGTGGTAAGGAAAAAAATAAAGATTATATGTGCATACATAAAGAAACCCTTAAAAGCAAAAACCGCTACGTGTATGTACGTGTAAGTAGTATGAGTGTGTGTTAGTGAGTTGGGTTGCTGTGCTTCTCTCTATGTGTAATTGTATGTGTGCGTGTGTGCGTGTGTCTGTGTGTGTGAGAGCATGCCACCCCAAAACGGAATCATAAAGGCATCATCCTAGCACATACACACACGCACACAAATAGCAACAGAGCGCTGCTGTGATGCTGTTGCTGTATATGTAGGTATGTGGATTTCGCTCACAGGATGCTGACAGCCGCCTGCTGCCTGCACGATTGTATCTCTGTATTGGTTATGAGCTGTATATATAAATTTTGCATATGTATCTGTGTCGCCAGTTGTGCAAAATACCGAAATTGGGGTTCGCTACAACAAACGTTATTCGTAGTAGACGTTTAGGCGTCAACTAGTGCGCTTGGTGCGCTTTACCATTACGGCTGCTGTGCGCCAAAGAAACAGAAGAAAACGCTCAGCAAAGAAAACAAGCAACAAAAAACAAGAAGAAAAGCCCGACATTGAACAGCAGGACTGAAGGCAGACACAGCATAGAAATAGACTAGATAGAATAGGATAAGCATAGGGACGGACGCATACAGTGACAATTTAATGGCGGCGGCGGTAATGGTGAATGAGCCGAAGAAGAAGCATACCGAAAACAGATACCCAGCCAGCCAGCCATCCAGCCAGCCATTCAGCCAGCCAGCCAGGCAGACAGACAGATAGAAAAACATACGAGCAATGACTCAAATTGGGTAAATGGTCAGGCGAACAACGCTGTCCTAAAATAATAGACTCATTCTAGTGCACAACTTCCAGCAGCAGCAAGTCGCAATTTTCGAGCATAAACGCGCATCATTAACAAACGCCGCCCGGACGAGCGCAGTACCAGTGGAGCAAAGCAGATGAAAGGCATTCAGCAGTTGGGTTTCCGTACACAGTGAATACGCTGCGTGGCTGCTATTTTTGCCTACCTGCCTGCTGGTCTGCCAGTCTGCCAGTCTGCCTTACTGCCAGTCTGCCTTACTGTCAGTCTGCCTGTCCACTTCGGTTTCTTGACTTGACGTCGTGTCTCTGTCTCCGCCAATCGGGGTAATGGTATCATTAATCATAAAAAAAAAACAGCTGCAGAAATTCGAGCACCACTCTCGCTCTACGCGTTCGTCCTGAGACACAAAGGATTTATACACTATTTAAAAATGTGTTTAATCTTAAAATCACTGCAAGCTTTGTAGTTTTTAGTGCCTTTCTTGACTTTTACGAAGCTCTCTAAAATTGACGCGATTCTCTTTTTTAATTTTTTTTATGGACGTCACTGTATATTACTGGACTGGACAGAAATGTGAAGCGTTCTTCTTCTTCAAAAAAAAAAAAAATTTAAAAATGTATATAAAGTAAAACTCGGTCTTCTTCTTTGTGCGTAATGTGTTTATAATATTTCTGAGATTTAAGTAAAAAAAAAGAATTCTCAATCAAAGACAAATCAAGTGAAATTTCATTTAATTTTTTCTTGTAATAATTGCAAGATTTTCAGTCATATTGAAAATTGCAAATCAAGGATAATATATTTGCATTTTTATGGGTATGTACTTGATGTTGTAATGAAATATCAAATTTGGTGTTGTTTGTTAATTTAATTTAAAGCCAAATATATAAATCAATAAGTTAATCAAAAAATAAAATATAATAAAGAATAAATGTATGTGCTGCTATGAAATGTTAAATAATTTTAAAAGATGTAAATTACTGATTTGAAGATTTTATGTAAATTTCTTTTTTAATTTTCTTAAAAACATAAAGAGAAAAGTGATATTCAACTGTAAGTAAAATTATAAAAAAGTGTGTATTTATATTTAGAAAATAGCTCAATATTCATAAATTTTATATAATTGAAATCGTGCCTTACTTTAATATTTCCGAAAATGAATTATTGTGATTTATTTAGTAGTTATCGATTCTATGTAAAGAATGGCATAAATTTGGAGATATTTAAGTTTCAGCTTATATTTGCTTCTTTGTTCTGCGCAGTACAAATTCGTGTTTGGAACTTCTTTTCGCATGTCTTGTGTGTCTTCAGAGCAGTTTACTATTGAAACTTGGATACAAAACCTTCGGAGTAATTTACGCGGCCAATGAGCAATGCGAATATTTCAGAAAGAATATTGTCTAGCAAGTGTCTTGTACGTAAGGTTGAGAGCTGAAGGTCGGGTCCAAAAGAATACATGATGAAAATCAAACAGGGATGCTGGCTGCAGGGTGCTAAGAAACGACTTTACTCACCTTTTCAATACCCATTCAGACCTTCGTTCTGATGAATGCTTAGTTCCTCGATGGGAAAGGGTTACAAGATCATTTCGTATTGGTTTCAAGCACTTTGTTCTGACTAATGTTCAGTTCTTTGTTTTACATTCAGGTTTCAAGACCTTTGTTCTGACTAATGTTCAGTTCTTTGGTTTACATTCATTTGTTTTAAATTATCTTGGGAAATAAAAAAAAAAATTTTTAAACTCTATGAACTTCCTGTTTACCTTCAAATCAAATACCATTATTGCTCCAAATAATTGTTAAATGGAAAAAGGTTGTTTTTAAGTTGAATGTTTTAAGAATATTCGTAAGAGTAAGAAGACTCAACGATTAACTTTTTTCTTACCAAAATATTTATAAGTGGGTTAAAGTACAATAGTTCCTCAAATGGAAAGAGTTGCTTAAAATATATAATAAAACTGCTGAAAAAATTGGAAATGATAAATTTGTTCATTGGAAAACATAAATAATCTCTCAGCTATCAATCTTCCTTCCATTCAACACAATGCTCTGCATTCATAGGGGCACACCCTGTGTGTTGAATGAAACAATTAAAAAAAGAAGAAGAAAAAAAATAGTAAACTTTGCTTTAAAATAATGCATGGTAAAAACTTTTATTTTTAATTATAAGGCCCATAACTAATAAATACACTATGCTTTAATGCAATGAGATATTTATGACTTAGTTCAGCTAAAGTTAACGTTTTTTTTTTGGTAACATATAGAAAATACAAATTCCATTTTTTCCAATGGTCTTGAGTTAAAAACCACACATTTTTTTTTTTTTTTTTGTTGTTGTGAAATTGCTGCTGTTAATGTATAATTTGATATTTGACAAAAGTGGTTTAAGTTTTTCAAAAAATATCATACGGCAATATCATCGAAAAATTCATTATCGTTTTCTTAAAAATATGGTAATAGAAACTGTTCTACGATTTTGCTAGTATCAAGAAACATTTATAGAATAATATTGGACTTAAGTAGCGATTAGAATATAGACAACGATTGCAATAACATTCAAATGACTTAAGGACTTGGAGACCAACGAGCTGCAACCTACTTCACAACTCAGTGATATACCTAAATAATAAATAGTGTGTTGTTCGACTTATTCAAAATAATGTATAAATGTAATGGAATCTGTGGCCCCTGCGCACTAAATAGGAACATAATAGTTGATCGCCGTGGCGTAGTAAGCAGTGCGCTGGCCTGCTACCCAGAGTGTCCCGGGTTCAAATCTCTGCACAGGCAAAATTAAAAAGTAGAAGAAACCATTTTCCTACACAGCGCCACCTCTTGGCTGGCAATGGCAAACCTACCAGAGTAAAAATTGCATAAGAAAAGCTTTTCACTCTGCCGTTTGTGTAGGTCACACACACCACATGAGTGCTCTCAGATCTGTGACAGGCCGAAAGCATTACTAACTTCCGAACTATGGTTAGTTTTCCTTTCTTCCATACTATGGTCTGATGTCTAATAAATAGCTTGCAGTAATTTCCGGTTAATTGCATCAAATTGCATAAAATTCTCAATAGTTGACTCAGCTAACCGGGTAGCTCAACTTTCTGAGGAAATTCTAATACATAGCATAAACTTAAAGAGCAACACTCTTAGACGATAATAAACGGGGAATATTACTAAGCAATAGCCAATTAATCAGGATCCTTTACTCTAAATTGATCAATCATGGGACTTTGGATTTAGAGAAACGTGAAATGGCGTATCCTAGTTATACGAAGACTGTATGGGTAGTGATGATTGGATACAAGTAAATACGAGTAAGGTCCTGATACTTCCATACTACTTTTCTTTCCTACTTGTTGCTACACCGCAATTATGTATTTTACGTGATATCGTTAAAAGAGACAATGTCGATTTAATGATTTAGAATCTGATTACGGATATTTCTGGGGCTTTGTAAATGCAGCTACAAGTTCGTAACTATTACGAAGGTTTCTGAAAAAAATGTGAGTGTTTAATGAATTCTATGGTTAAAAACTAAAGATTGTTTGGCTCGGCGAGCTTTTGGAAATTATGCATTTTGTGAGCTATAATATTTCTACTTCGGAAACGATGATACTACAAATCTCTTAAGATATTTTTTTAAATAAGTTTTATTAAATGAATTCTTCCTTGCTTCTCTTTGTGATATGCATAACATTGCCTCTTCTTCTTCTTTTACATTTCCATTAGTACTTGAAAGGAAGGGGCCGAATCCGAACGGCAAAGTGAAAATCTTTTAAATGGCCTCTACGATCATATAAATACCATTTTCAAAGGCATTTCGAAATAAGTTTTGAATGTAAAGTCCTCTTGATTTAAGTTTTTTGAGTTATGACAGTCTTGCAGCAAACATTTGCATTTACATTTGCTAACAATTAAACAACAATCTATGTTAATATGATATGTGATCTAAACCCTTTGTGTTTTCGCTCAAAAGTCATAAATACCAACTACCAAATACAAAGTGATGTGACAAGAGAGAAATAACGAAAAACGAATTTCATTTATTAATTTTGAGAAAAATTCTCATAAATAATTTCGTTTCATTAATTTCCCTTTTGAAATCATATTCAAGTACCATAGGAAGCACAAGAAGAAATAAATCAAATTCCATAGATTTTTTTTTCATTTTTTATTCCACTATCTTCTGCTTCTTTTTCATCGCTCTTTGCTTCTACTTTATCCAGCATGAGGAATGTCATGCGTCGTACGTGATGTCAAGGACCGCACCCAAAAAATTTTTCATTCTATGCCAACAACAGTTAAAGGAGACTTTTTGTTGTTGCCTTTTTTGCATTTTTGTGTGTGTATGTGTACATAGATGTTTATGTATGTGAATATATGTATGTATGTAAGTGTATGAGATTGCCTGCTTGGGATTACACCAGCGCGGCAATAAAAGTTCAGTATCGTTGTAGCAGTAGCAACATTTGCTACTGTAAGCAATCGAAAAAGATTATATCTGTTGTTGTTGTGAGTGTAGTTGAGTGTGTGTGTGTGTGTGTGTATGAGTGTCATGTTTTTATTACACAACAACTATCAGCACCACTACATACTTACTATCACCATCACCATTATTACGTTTTAATATTTTCTTTCATTTTAGCAAATACTTTTTACTTTCTTCTTTTCGCGTCTTTTCGTGTCTTTTGTTTCACAAAGTTCATTCGCATATTTCGAAATGAAATTGCACTTGAATATTTCTTTGTATGTAAATATGTATGTATAGTATGTATTCATGTTTGTTAGTTTGTTCACTTAAATCCCTTCTGTTCTCTTTTTCTCTTATGCTTGTTTCATCGTCACTCTCGCCAATTTTCTCAAATATCCTTTTGTTATTATACATATGTACCACATATGAACCTATAAAGGACTTGCATACAAAAGTTTCTCGGTATTTTTGTTGAGCTGTAACAAAATCGCTTTTTGTTTTTATGAATTTCTCCAGACATGATATTTCATTGAAATACTATTGTTTGTTTATATTAATTTGACTCTTTTAAATATAAAAAAAAAAAAATATTATTTGACTTTCAGCTTTTTGTTATGCTCCTTTGTGATTATGTCATTCATTCTATGTCATTTCAGGGTTATTGACCTACAATAAATGCTAATTGCGGGTGGGTTCATTTATCTTGAGCCAATCATATATCTCGAACATTTAAATTACCAATAAGAAAATCTCGTTAGATAAACATTTTCTGACTTCAATTTTTTAACCCTCAAATTTTTAAAATTCTTGCTAAATATATTTTTAAAATTTTGCTAACGTTATCTCTGTTTAATAAGTATTTCTATTGGAGCTTGTTTTTAAATTACATTTCCATAACTTAAAATGAAAAGGATTTACGTAGCTAAAACTAAACCGAGTAACCTACTGAATAAGTTGTAGACTGGAATCCCAGTTTCCTTAGGTTCCATTCGCACACAGAGAATAATTGCTAAAATAAATTTCTTCAACTTCTTTTTAACCCACTAATAGCCCACTTTTGTAGATATATTTCTGGAAGTTAATAAAAACCAAACAAATATTGTTTTATAATTGAAATGGAAAGATTAAGAATAAAAGGACAAATTTGATGTAAGAGTAATTAATTTTTAAGTTCCTAGAGACTTTTCGTAGATCACAGCCAACTAAAATTTGTACGGATTTTTTAATAACTTGCTCATTTCCCACATTTCATTCCTTTCTTTCTTCTTGTTGAATTGTCATACTGTATTTAAATCATAAGCAAATCGTGTTTGAAAATTACCAAGATATCTATCACGGGTAGGTATTCATGTACAAATCTAACATGCACAACATGAGTGGATCCGAAAAGCTTGGCCTTTGGCGCTACATGCGGTCATAGTCGACACTGATAAAATGAAGTTCATTGTGGTAAAGGCATAACACTTGCCACAATGGCTGTCTATCTCTTTATCGGTGTCCTCTGTGATTGCATTCCCTCTCTCATTCACCCTCCTTCTTCCTCCCTCCTATCAATCTTCCATTCAACACAATGCTCTGCATTCATAGGGGTACACCCTGTGTGTTGAATATATCAATAAAAAAATAAAAAAAATAAAAAAAATACTGGCATCTGCTTCGAAATGGGTTAAGCGTAGTAGTTTTATAGTGGGTCGTTCTTAGAATGTAAATTTTATATGAAAACTTAGCGAATTTGAAAAGCTTGACAACGAATTCGACCTACGACCCTGGTAAAACTGAACTGTGAATACCCCAACTATTATCTTAGACTCGTTTGCGGTAGGATAATCCGCAGCTCAGTTGATATAAACAACAGATTAACGAAACCAAAAATAGGTTGAGAATACCTGGTACATAGAAGCCCTAAGCTTCATAGAGGAGAAGAAAGAAAACCTAAGCGATTTCATGTATTAATCAAATATTTCATGTACAGTCAACGTTATAAGCGTGAAACCGTGAACTAATGAAAACCAGTTGTGTTCACGTTGAAAAGATTGTTCACGCTTCGAATTGTTGGAACAAATATCCGAAATTTCATAAGCTTACTACAGAAAGTCTACTTCTATCCAACATATACTTAGTTGAAATTTTATATAAAAAAAAGGAATATTTTGGCACTGTTCTTATCGTAGGAGAAAAGGAGATGTATAGAAAAGTGTAGTAAGCATTTTGAAATATATTTCTCAAATAGTGAGAAATTTTCTAAGATATTTTGTTCAGACTCTGTTCATGTTTTAGAATAGTCAATGGCAGAAAAAAAGGTTATTTTTTTTATTTTTTTTATTTTTTATTGATACATTCAACACACAGGGTGTGCCCCTACGAATGCAGAGCATTGTGCTGAATGGAAGGAAGATTGATAGGTGAGAGGAAGAAGAAGGGAGAATGAGAGAGTGAATGTGATCACACAGGACACCGATAAAGAGATAGACAGCCACTGTGGCAAGTGTTATGCCTTTACCACAATGAACTTCAGTTTATCAGCGTCGACTATGACCACATGTAGCGCCAAAGGCCAAGCTTTTCGCATCCACTCATGTTCTGCGTGTTATATTTGTACATGAATGGAAGGGACCTACAGTTTTATGCCGAATCAGAACGGCGAAGTGAAAAGCTTTTCCTAGAAAATGTTTACTCTTGTAGGTTTGCCATTGCCTGCCAAGAGGTGGTGCCGTTAATTTTGTTGTTGTTGCATTTTTATTTTTTATTTATTTTGTTTTTTTATTTAGTTTTTTATTTTGCCTGTGCCGAGATTCGAACCTCTGCCACTCTGCGTAACAGTCCAACGCACTACCGCTACGCTACAGCGACCACTAACATCTTGTTAGGAGATGTTCACGTTATTGATCATTGACTGTAAAAAGATTTACTTAGCATAAAATCTCACGTGTAACCTACAAGTCCCAGCGTTTACTATTTGTGTAGTTGTAATTTTCATCAATACCAGACTTTCTAAAAAAATATTACATACTATATCATGACAAAAATGGATTTCCAGTGTTGCTTTAGGAATTAATGATATTGTACTACTTTAGAGACTGTGCCAATTAATTCAATTTAGTTATAAATATTTTAATGTTGTAAATATGTAAAATTCTACAAGTAGAAGAAAATATTTGCAAAAGATTTAACATAATTTCTCTCACAATCAGATTCATTATCTCCCACTGATGTCTGATGTCTGTGATGTCTCCCACTGATTTCTGTGGAAGCCCTCCACGTAAAATTTGCATCTGGTTTTTGGTTTTTTTCTCCTTTTAAGTACCGGAGCTGTCGATTTTTATTTCTTTCGCTTCCATCCTCAGTTGCATCTTCTTTAGGAACGTTATATTTCAGAGTTTGAGGGGAAATTTATTATTGTTGTTTTTCGATTAATTTTTGAACTTAATACAGTAGTTTCCACTTAAAACGTACATGAGGTAACTTTCAAAAAACATTCACCTAGAATTAACTTAAATATAGATTGTCTAAATAGGGTGTGTTATGCTACATACTTAAATGTGATGTAACTTAATGATATGCCTTCTGGTGCTATTGAAACTTTGCTTTCATAGGATTCGTTACAACCGAAAAATACTGTATTTCTTTCATGCGCGTATCAAATGCCAAGTAGAGTTAATCTACACACATTTAAATATGTGTAGATTTTCCTATTGTACATTCAAATATTATGTTAAATATTAAAAGAACCTTAACTAGTATTGTTCATGAACATGATACATAAATAATTAGATTTAAAGACACGTCCAAGAAACGACAACAATAACACAATTGAAAATACTGCAACAACTTGAAAAAAAACAGAAGAAAAAAAATCATTGTTGAAAAATTTAATAAGTAAAACATTTTCCTTATTCATTGCTCTTCTTTAACTTATACCAACAACTGATTTTGCCTAGAGCAACAGAATCATTGACATTAAATTCATGCTTAAGGATTCATTTTAGAACTGGGTATTCTGTTCTGCATCTGTTGTTGTACTAACAACATACATACATACATACATACATACATACACTACTCATCTAATTGTCAACATTTCAAGTATAACACATGAAAAAGCTGTAGCTCCCTTAGGGGAACTCAGGCAGTAAGTACATACATATGTACCTTACTAGTAGACCAGGCCAGACCAGACCAGATCAGACCACACCAGAGCAGAGTAGAGCTGAGCAGAACAGGAATAGAGGAGCAGCAGTGGCGTCAACAAGCAGGACATCATCATATTTGACGCAATGGAACCAGGATATGTGTATTTAATCGTAAAGTATGTACTTGCTGGCTGCCGCTTGCTGCAAGTGATGCATTGAAATATATACATACATACATACATACACACATATGCACATTGTTTTTAGATGTGTGTGCGCGCTTTGTGTCTCGCTTCGCTATCTTTTTTGTTTACATTACACTAAAGGATAATGCTTGGCTTGTGTTTGCTTGCTGTTACTTTTAAAAAAGTCTACTTTTGAGGTAGGCTTATTTTTATATTGCATACTTTACTTTATGTCTGGGTATATACATATGTGTGTGTGTGTGTGTGTGTGTGTGTGTGCGTGTGAGGCTCTGTGGTTCATGTGCATGAGTTTAGCGGGTATAATGTGTGCAAGTGTGTGTGTGTGTGTTAGTGTGTATACATAAAAATGAAATATTCGTTGTTGTTGTTGGTTGCTGTAGTCGAGGTAGCTGATGCTGCTCAATGAAGCAAACGAGAATACGGAAAATCGATAAGGCGACAATGATGGATGCATTATGTGAGCAACATTTCTAACGAGCCCACATAATTAATATACTAAGTGGTGTGTGTTTATGTTACATAAGTGTTGTGTTGCGGCAAGCTTCTGCCATGAAAAGTGTTTAAATAATAAAAAGATTAAAGTTCGTGAGCAACCAAACCAAACAAAAGGAATACCATATTAAGATTTCAGTGAAAATTTTGGGAAAATATGTTTGCCTGCTGCATAGAAGGAATTCAAGTATAAATTTGGATAGCAAGGGCTTGTTAGTAAGGAAATGTTATAAAATATATCTTCTTCTTTTAATGGCATGACAGCCCATGTAGGGCCCAGGCCGAGCTTTTCGCATGTACTTTTGTTGTGCGTGTTTTATTTGTACATTAATGGATGGGACCTACAGTTTTATGCTGAATCCGAATGGCGAAGTGAAAAGCTTTTCATAGCTAATTTAAACTCTTCTAGGTTTGACATTGGCCTTGCTTAGCAGGCCAATTCCAACACAGTGATCATACAAAAATATATACAAATTTTTTAAGTTTGTGACCATCGTCACTAGTCATCGTAACTACTCATTTGGGATCTTCACAAGGTATCGTTTTCATTATACGAGTATATGTCATATTGTCATATAACATTATGACAATACGCCTCCTTGTGGATCATCTAATTGTATGTTATTTATTTGTGTTTATTTGTATGCAAATTAAAGTTTTTTCCATAAATTTTTTGACTTTCATTTAGTGGGCATTGAGCCACGTTAAACCACTACTAAAATTTCCGATTCAATTAATGATATTTTTCTCCCATTCTCTTTTTAAAGAAGCTTGATTAGCTTTTGTCCTTGAAGTTTATATGGAGACCCATGATTTTACAATATCTACATTGATTTTACAATTTTATCTATTGTTACCCTTTAAAAAAATTAAATTTTAGTTTTCTAAATTCCGAAAACATCTCCATACTTCTTGTCTAGCCTTTTTGCAGGTGATGCCTAACGATCTACAGTTTAGTAAATGGAGTATTTATGTGAGTATATTAGTAAAACTATTTAAAAGTAATTACTTTTGAAAAAAAAAATGTATCTTTTACGAATTTCCAACATTGGTTAAAAGAAAGACCATTCAAATAGCGAATTTAAAATAACTACAAACTACTTAAAGTTGACACTTTTATTCCACTTTGACTTGCCAAGTCCCAAGGTTTTTGGTCTCAAATTTTCCCTGTGCCAGTGGTCCCACTTGACTTGAGGGCATTTTAGATTAATTTTTTCAAAAGAACAGCTTCAAAGATATTAGGTAGATCATGTACTTACATCAAATAAAATTTAAATAAAATACAGTTGAAATATTTCTCTCTATTTTTGTTATTTTAAAATTTTCTGAACTTCAATTTGAAAACCAAAGGATGCTTTTATCAAGGCAAAGTTTTAAACATTTATTGATTGTATTTTGGAGTAACTTAATTGGCACATCCTTCCCTGTCGGCTCTGTTTTCACAAGTATCTCTCATTTAATTTCTTTGCAAATTTAATCACTTTAAATCAGTGTCGGGCAAACCAAGGCATAAACATGCATGCTTGTGTGGGTATCTGAGAGAGCGTCTGCGCTGCTTGTGTTATTTATACTGTAAATGAAATAAACTATGTAATACAATTATAATAAATTGTTAATTTCTTATGATCTGATAACGTGAAATAAACGCCGTATTTTTTTGACGCACGTTTGACGTTTAGAAATCATATTTTTTTTCGCAAATTTCGATAACAAATAGCAAACTACACTTTGTCAATACTACCTTTTTTCCCGGAGTTGAGCCTTTTCAAATAAAACATAACAGGACGACAAATAATGCGTTCATATGCGTTGTCATGAAAAACTATTTATGAAAAAGAAGTCATACTCCCATATTTATCATCAAAAATTTATTTTCAGTGCTTGTGTTAAAAAATTGAGCAGTGAGATCTTGCGTGCATGAACGCTGAAAAGCAACTAACATGATTTGAGTTGACAAAAATGCTATCAAACTTCTCACGAAATACATACATTGTTCGTCAATAGTTCGTAAGTTACACAAAGAATTTTACGGTGTACGTGTGACAGAATTGCGTTGGCAGAGAATGGGAAAATCAAAATTGCCCGACACTGCTTAACATTTTTTTTTTTTTGATACTTTATACATTCTGGGATACAGAGCATTGTATTGATTGGAAGGAAGATTGATAGGTGGGAGGAAGAAGGAGGGAGAATGAGAGAGGAACGCAATCACAGGACACCGAAAAGTAGATAGATGCTTCCTTCTAATGATAGAAAAATTATATTTGCTTTTTAAAAAGTTTTACTACTAACCGTCCAAATTTCTAAATTTAGTGAAAGTGATTACTTAAGTAATAAAATGGAATCAATATTGTTTTCCATATATATTTTAAAATTAATTTTTGAACTTTTTAAAATCTGTTCGAGGAGTTAAGCTTTTGAATTAAAAGAAACTGTTTAAATATTCTAGCTTGGAAAACTGTGAGTACATAAATAAACAGTAGAACTTTCTTTTTTAAAATTTATAAACTAAACTCATTGAAAAAAATATATTGCATATTATTTAATTAAATAAATAGGAAAAATTAAATCAAATACATTGACTCTTTTCTATGCACACATGACTCCAGCTAAATATTATATATGTTTACGTCCAGCTGCTGCCTGCTACAAGATACTCCAGCTGATTTACGCCCATTTACACTTCAAATTAATCGCTCGGGTCACAAAGAAGTTTTCACAGAAACGTAGATAAACGTTTTCTCGTTTTACGATTATTTTGCACATGAGCGTTTTAATCACTTTAGCGCCATTATTTCGTCGTTAGATATGTACTATGTAGCATCACCAGCCAACTGCCACTTTGTCTGACAATGAGAGATTTAATAAATGAATAGGCTCGTGAGTAAATGTGCAAATGTGTGTCACGGGACACTATTTGTTCGATGTCTGGCTCATTTGTGACGACGTTGTTGACTGCGATGATCAGCTGCTTTTTGGGTTGAATGTCGAACAATAGCATAACATATTTTCTATCTATGCATTGCAAACATCTGAATTTACGTTTTCTTTAGGCTTTTGTTTCGATTTAAGATTTTTATTTTGTTTTTTATCAGTTGCGATGAAAATCTATTTAGTTTTCATTTTTGTTTTCCTAGATTTTATTGAACAATTGTTCCATTGATTTGACTTGCTTGGAGTCAGTTGGGTAATATTGTTAATATATTAAGTAAAACTTTTTTGTATGTTAAGTTGTCGTATTTTCATAATGTTGTAAAATTTTATATGAATAATGAGAGAATTTGCGAAAATTGAGAGGATACGACACTGAATGCGATATCTTGTGAATCAACAAATAATGTTTGGAGAGAAAACTGTCATATGAATGTATGCTCCACAAATGAGCAAATGAAGGAAATCAAGAAGAATATATGGTAACCTCAATTAAGGCGACCGAGTGTTTCTGTTCACAATTTTTTTTTCTTCAGATTTGTCTATCAAACACATTCTATACAAAAATAAAAAATTGAGTAGAGATTGCAATACTCGGATGGAGCGTACGTTGTTGTAATTGTTAGAGGTCAATAACAGTAAAATCCTCTCTATGCAATAAGCACTGATGAGTCAATGCCAATGTTGCCAGAATATTTTGCACTATGAATTGTTATACAGGGGCAATTGAAATCATAAGACTGATTTTATTTGAAATTATTTTCTCTACTTATAATATGGTAATTTTTTAGTCAGTTTTCTTTTCATATGGAACTCTTTTGTATTCTCTTTTTGATTTATGTTTAAATGTTAAACTTCCTGGGATTTGAACCTAGGTTTTATTTATTCCAAGTATTATCAAACTCTATCATTTTGGTTAGAATGTTTTTGGTGCCACATCGTCTTTATGGTTGGGACTGTGGCTTAGTTATATCTATTTTCTTCGTTTTTGTTTGTCTGATTATCTCAGTCTTTCAAATCTCATTGCAGTCATTTAGGAAGGGTCGTGTCTTACATATTATAGCGTTAAGTGTGAGCGAGCGAGTCTTATTTATTCGCAGAGGTATCTGTAGTTGCTGCAGATGTGTAGATATTGTGGAGGTTACAGAGCTTGTCTACATATTAGCTCAGCGGCTAGTGCCGCATAAGAACGATTATAAAACTAGCAACTTATAGACGAATACAACTATGAAAATTTCTTACCTAAGAAGATAGTATGTCGTACAAGGGTTATTAAGATTGATTGTTTATTTCGAAAGTAAAAATTATGTACAATAATATAAAAAAAAATTATTTTTGGGGAAAGAAGATGAGCAAATAAGAAAGCAAATAAGATTGGAGTAGAAAGTTTGGCTTCTTCTTTTTGCCTTCCCCGTAACTGCGCCATGATCGAATTCATTATTTACTTTCCTGACGTTCTCGATCAATAATTTATATTTATAATATGTATTTTCTTTTAAAAGTTTCATATTAGTTTTATTACGTAAACTAGCAAATAAAATAAGTGAAGTGAATAATGTAAAGAACACAAGCACATAAAATATATTTGCAACGTTGTAACTGTCAAAATGAAAAATTACCAATCTACATGAATATGAAACAATATATGGAGAAAAAAACAGCAATAACAAACATTTGACAGCTGCAGCACACGCAGGATAACAGAAAACCGGAATTACATATTAAATGGCAATGACATCAACATAAACAAAATACAAGAACAAGAAGGCAAAAACTTGAGAGGGGAAAGATTGCCAGAGAGTGAGCGAGCGATAATGTGCTCTCAATCAATAGAAAAGCAGCGAGAATGTGAGAGATCCCGTTTCAAAATCAACCCTTGTGCACACACACAAAATCGCATATAGTTCAATTTCAAAAATGTTGCTGTCATAAAAATGACTACAATTTATTTTACAACAAAGCTACTGGAAAGTATGTGAGGATCGTTTGTTTCATTCATCATTTGTTTTTTAGCCTTACTCCTTTTGGGCAATTGCAAAATATATGTAGTATGATCGTGCTAGCCGCGTGAATAACATCGTGTGTTCGTCGGGTGTGCGGGTTTCACACGGGTTTCACATGGGTACGTACTAAAACGTGTTAAAGTTAAAATTTGAAAGACGAGAATAAAGTTAAAATCAGATCTACAAAATTCGATAATCCTACAGAAATATTTTTTATATCTTAATGCTTTAGTTTATTTCTCATAAATTATGCACCAAAAAATACGTATCAAAATCGTTTAAATAGTTTCGGTTTCGATTGTTCTGTGTGTCAAGTAAACCGGTTATTGGTATTTACTTACTATAAACGTAATTTACTTGTCAAGTACTTGCTTCTATTGCATTATGGTTTCCAAATCGCATACACTGAGAGAAAAATCTACATTTAATGTTAAATAAAAAAATATTCTATAATAAATCTTGAAACGGTTCATCTTCCGATGTATAAGAACATAATAAAGAAATGTACGAACGCACGCAGACCGAGTAGTTCTTTCGGAGTAGTTCCCACTGATTGGTTGGTTCAGCGTCTGACATCTGAAGGTATCAGATCGATTCCCAGGCTGGACAACTTTATGTAAGTATTTTTGATTTACAATTTTAATAATTTATCAAAAACAAAGACCATAGTTCAATCGTGAATTAGAGCTTTCTGTTCGTATTTAAGTATTTCATTGATAAGGAAGTGGAACACTAACACTAACATAATTTTAAAATCTAAACTTTAAAAGCATATGTTTAAGCAAAAGTTTTCAAATATACCGACATTATCAGTTCCCCGCTGCTCAGAGTAACGTTGTCGTTAAATTTTTTTAAGAAAAAAATAAGAAAAATGTATGCTAATACTACTACACAAAACCTTGAGTCGAATCGTTTCATCCGCGAACGATCAACTTGTCTCATAGAACTGTTTGTTTTGTGTGAATTACGTGACGAGTTCACGAAACAGTCTTTTCAATTCGGGATATAATAAATTGTGAAACGAACTACATGTTAAAAGTAACCTTTAAAACCATTAACTTATTTCTAGTATGTTTTACTCTCAGTGTACATACGAGTACCGAAGTGTTTCCCAACCTTCCACTCTTTTTTTTTGTAGTTTTTATTATTCTTTATATTGCAATATATAATTTTGATAATTTAAACGTTAAAGGTAGAGTTCTGCTATAAATATTTATCATATTACTTACTTTACTTTTAATGGCACAACAGCCCATGGAGGGCCTAGGCCGAGCTTTTCGCATCCACTCATGTTGTGCGTGTTATATTTGTACATGAATGGATATTTATCATATAATTACTCAAATTATTTTTCAATAATTTATTAAAGTTCCACAGGTAAGCTGCTAATTCCACATCAAATCCGTTTTTCTCCTGGTATCCACTGTAGGCCTATATGTTTATTAGTCATAAGGCACGCGGTGAATGCCAAGAGCGAACGAAATTCAACATTACAAGTGATTCAAATAAAATCTTTTTTTTTTTTTCAATAAAAATTAATGTAGTATAATGAAGTGTTAAATGTGTTAAAATGTGAAATAGTGTTTCGAAATTTTATTCGAAAGATGTTTTAAAACTTTTAGTAAAATTCATAAATGAAAATTATATCTGGCCAGAGTCGTTCTCAACATGATAAGTCGTAAAATTTCATAATTTTATTTAGAATAAGCAATAAATCAAATTACATTCTGTTCATTATTTGTTAACTCAGTGCCGATTTCTCAGTAAAGTTGAAACTTTCGCATTAAGCTTAAATTCGGAAATCAGAATAAAACATTTGGGTTATCAGTCGAAGTTAATAAGTACTAAACTATCACTGAGAGGATTTTTAGAACTAATCTTAAAAAAGAGTTAGATAATAAAAAATTTTAATTGATTGAATGGTTTTATTAACACAAATTAGAGTTAAACAAAAGTTAAATCATTCATTTCTACCCAGATCTGTTTTTTGTCATTGCATAGGACTGAATAATTGCAAAATCCTGTTGGTCCTGATGGTCTTATTTCAATGTTCAAATACTAGTGTTAAATGACAATGATGAGGAATAAGAAGTGCGTGATTCCTTTAATCATTGGAAACAAATCGTTTATAGTATGAAAAGAAAATATATTGTATATCGTAGATTATTGTTGTGGGAGGAAAAATTATTCTTTTCTTTCTTTTAAGGGCACAAAAGCCTATGGAGGGCCTAGGTCGAGCTTTTCGCATGCACTCATGTTTGCGTGTTATATTTTTGGTACATGAATGGAATGGACCTAGTGTCCGAAGTGATAAAACTTATCAAAAGCAATTTTTTACTCTTATAGGTTTGACATTGCCTGCCAAGAGGTGGTGCTGTGTAGAAAAATTTATTTGTTCTATTTTTTGATTTTTCCTGTGCCGAGATTTGAAACTCGGACACTCTGCGTGGCAAGCCAATGGACTACCAACTACTCCAGAGTGGCCACCAAAGGAAAAATGATTTCTGATAGAAAATCACCTCTTTACAATCAATGAGTGATGAACAGATAATATAGATAATTTCTGACAGATAATCACCTCTTTACAATCAATGAGTGATAAAGTAATAAAGATAATATTCACAAAAAAAAAAAAATACAGCCTCGTTTTGATTTATTCCAACTCAAGTGTGTGCTAGCTTGATCTTTGGCTAATTTTAGAACGTGAGTATAGAATTAAAAAAGTGAGTACTCAATAATATTTTGTTAATAATTTAATTATACATAAGTTGATCGATCCCAATGCAGCAAAATTTCTCATATTGCATTGATGAGATGTCGGTAGGTAGAAACTAATAAATTTGTGTGACTTTTTCGTGACAATTGTGCTGACTTGAAGTTCATCCGAGCCTCCAACTGGCAGTCTCCTAAACTGTACCTGTTGGCACCGAAAGTCTTATGGGTCTAGATGACAAAAAAAGAAACGGAGATAAAACGAGAAGAGTAAAATAAATTGCAACACTCTCCATGGTTAACCGTCCTATCTCATTTTCGCCAAAAACAAAGTTTTACTTCACCAAATTTGACCAAAAAGGAAGTTAATTTTCTAAAAAAAAAAGTTTTTCTGCAGGTTCATTATTTAATCACGAAAAATATTTTGAAATAAAATATTATCTGGATATCAAATTGATATCCCATACACACCCACATGTAGAACCCACATTTAAAACTATGATTCTTTCATACTTACCATATTAAGTTTAAAACTAAAAAATAATGGATGAAACTTATTTTACACACATTTCCCAAAACCCATCATCCGGTTCAACATGTCCGTATTTAACAAAATTAGTCATCACACAGGAAAAGAATAACGCGCATAGAACGTACCCGTACGTTGAGAACCCGAGTTGCCAGTTTATCCGCGTGTTCTCAACGTTCATTGCATCAATTTGGTGATTGCAACGGCGTAATTTGAATTGGACTTTCATTAAAGATATGATATGAAAGTGAAAAAAAAAATATATACAGGAAAAGAAGGTTCGTAGATTTTTTGCAATTTTGTCTCCCAAAACGAGGTAATACATGGTGCTTAGACCCTCTTGTTACATAAAACCAGTTAAATCATTGAAGTAACGAAATGAAGAATGCACTCTCTAGTCTATTCAATCTTGTAAATAGCTAGTTTTGGATGGTGACAGAGAAAGTGTTACAAGTATTATTTCTTATAAGATTCTTGCAGTAGAAGTGAAACGAAGTGAATTTCTACTCTTGGAGAGTTGCCATTGCCTGCCAAGCTGTCTACTTTTTGATTTTTACCTGTGCCGAGATTTGAACACTACTCCACGGCTACACCGCTGCACACTACTAACTACGCCACGGTGACCACCAATATGCAATGTATTTTTAATATTTGGTTTGAAAATTAATCTGCTATCAAAGTGACTACTTGGAAAGTTCCATTCATGTACAAATATAACACGAACAATATGCGTGGATGCGAAAAGCTTGGCCTTTGGCGCTACATGTGGTCATAGTCGACGCTGATAGAACTGAAGTTCATTGTGGTAAAGGCATAACACTTGCCACAATGGCTGTCTATCTCTTTATCGGTGTCCTGTGTGATTGCATTCTCCCTCCTCTCTGATTCTCCCTCCTTCTTTCTCTCACCTATCAATCTTCCTTCCATTCAACACAATGCTCTGCATTCATAGTGTCCTGTTCTCTTATAAGTTTAGAGTATCTCCACTTAACCAGCTTTGCCTCAAGTGACTTGCTTCAAGTGTCCAAGAATTTGCCAGTAACAATCAGAGCTAGGTTATCTTCATAAGCGGCGACTCCAATATTCTGTTGTTGTCAAAAGGCTAGCAGATGAGACAGCACTCTCTTGGTGTTTTGGGGCTCGAACAGTACACTTTTTGGAGAACAGTATACAGTTAAATTTTATAATCTTTGGAGTAATTCCAAAGGAAATATGTTTATTGTTATTGTGACAAAAACAATGAAAAAAGGGCCATCTCCCGAAAAATGATTTTAACTTGCTAACTTTCGGTTTTTCCGAAACCAAATGTCTTCAAAATAGATCTATTTTATATTCAATGGATTGGATCTTCACCGAACTTTGTGCATTCAATAGCCATACAATATCATCTTAATCATGCTTGCTCCCGCTACTTTCTATCGCAATCAATTTGCCCTTGAGTTTGAAAATAAACAATTTTTGGTGTAATAAATTAGAAAAATCATTTATCCGAAATCCAAAGTTTGTTTTATGCGTTTAATTAACGCATTAAAAAATCCGGATTAAAATAGTTTTCGATCAATTGTTGTAAGCTTCTCATGAAACAATTTAAAGAGAAATGAATTTGAGAATAGCTTTTTTGTACCGTCTTGAAAAGTTGATATGCTGCGTAAATTTAGGGGCTCTCCCCATTAAAACGTATAGCCTGTATCGCTCATATCGTAAAATTCCAGGAGATATTCTTGGAGTAAGTATAGGAGTAAAGATACAAATTTTTTTTACTGGACGTCCCCTTATTCATAAAACTCTATACAGAAAATACAGACATCACAGATGGGATCATTTTGGCCAAAAAAGTATCAGTAAGGATTTTTACTGGCCCGAAGTCTGCTATAAATTACAGTCTTCTTTCGTTAAACATGGCAAGGAGTTGAGGCTGCACGAAGTACGCAATGACTATTGCAAGGGATAAGATTTCTATTAAGACAAAATAAATATAAGGACCTAAGAGGAATTGAATTGAATTGCTAAATATCTATTTTTAATGATGTAATCACAGTAATTGTGATCTCCACAATTAAAGCCCATTGGATTGTATGAAAGAGTGATAAAAAACAGATTGAGCATTTGCTTGATCAAGTAATGAACCTACTGGTCTTGAACGACATTCCAGATCGTATGCTGTGATCCGATTGGCTATAGTATATTTGTGCTTGACAGGAAGAAATATGAAATATGAACAATAGTTTCTGCTCAGCAAAATGTTAGCAAGGGTCTGGCATGACGTAGCCAACAAATGACGATTCTGTGCAATGCCTAATCTTGTGTTCTATCATTCTTGCATTATGCGCTTATATATCGCACGCATTTAGTCTTTTAATTTTCTCTTAATACATTGTAAAAATAAATAATTATTTACTAAGTTTGAGACATGCATGAACGATTTGCAGGCGGAAAAAAAGAGAGAAGGGAGACAAAAGGATCAGTCTAGTATTTCACAGCCGCAGATTCTATTACGGTCGGGATACTTAGCAAACAAATTTGACCGAATAACTTGGATGCTCTTTATTATTACCAAAAAGTAGAGTTTGAAAATAACTCTAATTATAAGGTCAGGCTTAAATCATACATATTTTGTTTGTAACCTTTAATTTAAACTCTTACTCAATAACTTTTATTTTAGAAATCAAGAAAAAGTAAGGGGCTTTAAAGACTTTTATTTCTAAACTTTTAACTAAATTTTTAAAAGTCTTTGAAGACTCATATTTTTAAAAGTCTTTGAAAAAGTAGAAAAAAGTAGTGAAAAGTAGTGAACTAAAGTTTTAAAGAGAATAACCACAAGTGATGGAATAATTGTGGTAGCACCTTTCAAAAATACTTTTCAGTGTAGTTCTCATTTACTTTAAAATATTTTTTATTTATAGGAATTTTTGTAATGTTGCATCTATCACAAAGACCACTGTTAAGTAACCGTGGCGGGTGTCAATAGGATTGCAATATTTGCCTTGTTCTTTGCACGTGGTTATTCTTTTGGCATAAATGTTAATTAAATCCAAATTATTGGTATTTAAATATTACCAAAATATTATATAAACTGCCAAATTTGGAAAGAATTCGAAATTTTATTTCGAAAATTTTTGTAGTGAAAAGTAGTTACAAATATTAGTAAAAAAAGTAGTATAAAATTGTTGAAGAGGTAACAAAAAAGTACATAAACAATAATAATAGAGAAAATATGTAATAGTAGAAAATGTAGTTAAAAATAGTAGTAGAAAATAAAATAGTAGAGTAAGTATGTATGTATGTATGTATGTAAGCTAGAAAACTAGAAAATACTGACAAGAGGTAGTACCAGAAAATAGTAAGAAATATGTTGCAGGACTCCAAAGACTTTTAACATTAAAAGTTACCAAAGATTTTTATAAATAAAGTTTCAAAGGACTCTTAAATGTTAACTTTTCTTATAAAAGAGCTTTGGAAGAGTCTTAACTTTTACTTTTAAAGTTATTTATAAGTCCACTCTTATCTTTTGTATTTATAAGTAAAAGTTAAGAGTAATTTTAAAGTGATACTTTTTAATATTGTATAAAGCTTCTCGGAAACGATCGATGAATTCTTCGTTCCGACAACTGGCTTCTCTGATGTGCGCGTCGTTTTCGGCGAGAAACGCTGTAGGTGCTTTAATAATCTCATTTTCGAAGCGTATTCGATTTAATGTACGAATGCTGCAACTTTGAAGCCTTCGTGGGTAATTGATTTTGCGATAGCGAAGGAGTCACACGAGCCAGCATATAGCTATGCGTGAACTTATGAATGTATAAGTAAGTATGTATGTGTATTTGGAAATTATCAAGCGGAAATTGCGATTTAATCAAATACGAGCACACATACACACACACGCCCGCAAATATTTAGGTGACACATGCAATGCGCCGAACTCACAAGTGAGCATATTTTTTAATTTCCCACCTTTCAAACACAAAGCCTCCAAAACCATTAAACAAATTTGCCAATGCTTATCCCCAGATGAAAGATTTAACCAACGTTGACAGTGTGGCTGGATGTGGGTGGATAGAATGATGCGGTCGGTGATGGTTTTCGGTCGGTGATGGCTTAACGTTTGGCGACGGTTTGTGGTTGGAGTTGCTCGTATTGCAACAACGATTTCTGCAACGTTCAGTCATCGTTGTCGTTCAACTAGAAACTTCAGCACTTTAGGTGCATTGCAACGGCAAAATAAAATAACAAAAAAGACAAGAAAAAAATAAAAGGCTTTAAGTGCAAGTGTCATTTCTCAGCGGGATCCACACACACTCACAATTCCAAACAATGAGTTTAAAAATAGCGTAGAAAGGGAGAAGTCGTCTTAAAAAAACGAAACAATTTTAATGAAAGTGGAAAAATGCAACGGAAAAATTTAATATCCAAATATTTTAACAGCAGAGTGACAGACATTATGGTGATGCTGTCAGGTGCTGTTATTACTGGGTGGAAACCAGTGGCAACAATAGGCGGCAGGCGTGGAAGTGGGTGTGCCTGCAACTTTGAAAAACTATATGCAAATTTGCAGAAACTCTTTCTATGTTCAGCGCGCGATGTAACAAAGTAAAATAATGAATTCTTCTGGTGCAATGTAGAAATATGTACAGTGGTTACCGCTTAACCGAGTCGGCATAAAATGAACAGTTTTAATGCGATTAGCTAGCGAAATCATTTACCTATCTGTAATTGAAAATCAAGTAGATGGAATTACTTCGTTTTTTAAACCAATTCTTGCAATGATCTAAAAAATAATAAATAAAAACATAATTAAACGTGGAATGCAATTAAGCGGATCTAATTTAAAAAGCTATATATTTTAAAAAAATATTTTTGCCTTTGGTCTAATTTTAATTAAATTATGTGAGGAAAATCAATTATGTTAAGGAGGACACAATTAAGTGGAAACTACTGTATCGAAGTAAAAGCTTCTTAACATTAGACGCTTAAATGCCGTAAAAGAAACTACTAAGCTTTGGGAAAATTGCAATTTGTTCACTTTTTCACCATAAACCGTTTGCCCCTCGTTGCCTCCGCCTCATCCTCTTTGGCTCTGTAGTTCGTTTTCCATTTCTTGTGGCTGTTGTTGCCACTGCTCTTTGCTATGCAAATATTATGGATATATGGACGCATGATAATAATCACAGTTCCACTCCCTCGCCCTCATGGAAGCGAATAGAATCACTACTAAAGCGGTTGAAGTGTTTGCCTCCACTGTGCCATTTATTTTACCTTGCGGTATCTTGTGGTTAGCAGCAACAGCGAGTGTAATAGGCGTGCTAGGAAATGTGTGCTTAGGCTTCAATCTAATGCTTTTGCCAGTTTGTGAGTGAGTGTGTCGAAATTTTTGCATATGAAATTATGCATCCCTGAGTCCCTCAATGGTTGATATGTTTGCTATTGCTGTTGCTTGTTACTGTTTATGTTACATAATATGCTATTGTTGTTGTTATTGGCAAATGGCAGCTGGTAACGCCATCTCTGGGAATTCTTGAACAATTTTTGACAGTTCAACAAATTTTGTTATTCAATGTTCAGCAATGCAAATATTCGATCTAAACATTTCAATGTAAAAATTTCCAACATCTATTTGAATTTACATTGTACTTACTATTAACACAATGAATGAGTAGGGATGGCTGATATATGATGAACGAATTTCGATATTTATGTATCAAAACATTTAATATTAAGCCTTAAATTTCAGCATACAAAGTGTCGACATATTACGAAAAAAAGGGGGTACAAGTACAAAAAGTAAAACCGGATGACTCTTATTCAAAGAGGGTAAAAGTAAAAAAAAAAGGTAAGACCGTATGATAAAGGAAAACCCTTATAAAAATGGATTAATGTAAAAAAAAACCAGTATTGTGGTAAAGGGACAACCTTCAATAAAGAGGGTGAAAATATAAATAAGTAAAACCTTATTGTGATAATGAGGGACCCATTTCAACTCAAAACTTCATGAAATCCCTTTCGTTCACCCATATTCACGCGTAGAAAGCTTTTTAGACTCCGTAAATAAGATTCTACGCTTATGGTTAGCAAGCGAATTCTTTGAGCTTTCAATCTTAATTTACATACATCACTGATTTGCATAGTTCATGTAAAGCAACTGGGAAGACCAGGGATGTTTTACCTCTGGGATATTGCATATGTAATACATATACTCGTAAGTTTGTGCATATATTCCTATGTGTACATTAGAACGGGTCGAAAAAAAAAAAAAAAATAATAAACCACCCCCTATCTGAAAGCTTATATTGAGAATATATCAAATTAATTTTTTTTTTGGACACCCTGAAAACCGCCAAAATAAATTTTTGTTTATAACTTTGGCAGTTGATGTGCGATTTTTATAAATGATATATTGTTTTGAAGGGCTCAACTCATTGCTACATTTTGTGGAATTCTTATTTTAAGTACTTTGGTTTGAGCTACAAACAATCGAAAAAACAAAAAATCGAAATTGTTTAAGTACTTAAAATAAGAATTCCACCAAAATTTAAGCATCTATAACTTTTTCGGTTATTAACCTAATGGAACACTTCTTGGGCAAGAATTTAATGATTTTCCGAGAGCTTAACATTAAAAAAAAAAAAATGTGTTTAGGGGGGTACAACTCTGAGTACGCGATTTAACTATTACAAATGATTTCGGAGATGAATAAAACCTAAGAAGCAAATGTAGCAATCGTTGAGCCTTTTTCAACAATATATCATTTATATCATTATAATATATGCCAAAGTTTTAACCAAAAATACAATTTGGCAGTTTTTAGGGTGGTCCAAAAAAAAAAAAAATTTGTTTGAAATACTCTCAACATAAGCTTTCAGATAGGGTGTGGTTTTTTCATACTTTTTTTTTTGTATGGGAACCGACCCGCTCTAGTGTACATGTATGTGCGCCTATGTGCGAGTATGCATAATTTATACAATAATTAATTATTAATTTTGCTAAGCATTACTTTATGCTAATGTCTTAAATGTGGTCTACTTTTCTCAATAATCTTAATGCTTTAATAAAATCAGTATATGGCAGATAAGAAATTCATATGCGCTATATTTATCTAATTTCAATTGCGAATGAAATAGAAACATAAATTTATATATCATATTAAATAGTAGATTCTACGAGCATGAGTACGAACGAAAAAATTATATTTTGTTTCGCATTTCCCGTGGAAATCGTCCCTACTGATAATTCTAGTTTTAGATATTATCAGATTTTCAGTATACGATCTGCCATTGTCCAGGTCTCCTCCACACACCTGTTCGACAGTACTGAGTGATGTAATTTTCTCACCAACGCCGGTCTCTTTACTCCTCACTTCATCATTGTTCATCTTAGCATTGTCGGCAATGAAGATGACGGTGTCACAATTTTATCTGATCTCAGCTTGAATGAACTTCTGAAGTTTTCTTTGATCTAAATGTGCATTGATTTTGTTAGAGTTGACGTTAAGTTTTCGGTCATAGTTGAATGAAATCGAAAAAAGTTTACTATTTAGTTTAAATAATTTGAGAATGGTTAAGATTTTCCTAGGAGTTATCACATGTGCATTAGCTTTTATCCAGCGTATTGTATGACAGATTTCATCGTATTGAGAATGATTGAATCTTGTCAGTGTTTGTTTAGTTACCATGAAACAGATACTCACTTTACACTGAATCCTGTAAAATATTTGTGAGAATCAAATTAGCACCCACCATTTGTTAATTTTGGTGGCTTGCCATGGGACAACTTAGGCCAGAATGGCCCATTGTGATACCACATGACACCTAAGTACACACAGAGTAATTTTCTAGTGCCCTCTCTCCCTATCGCCCTCTCCACCAATTTACCAGAACAGTAAATCTCCCATATAAGTAAATCTGTATGAAAAAATGTAACCTGAGATATTGAATTCATGTACTTAGGTGTCATGTGGTATCACAATGGGTCATCACAATTCTGGTCATGATTACCACTTACAATTGGCGAGAAGAAAACTCTACTGTCAGACTATTAGCGGATTGGTATCAAGTGACGTGTAGGTAAAAATATTTTTTGCAACTTGTTCATATAGTTTTTGTTAATGCCCCACCACCTACTCCTAAGGGGTAGCAATTAGAATCATTAACATCTGTAAGAAAGTAGCTTATGATTTTTCAATTAATCTTCATTGCATAGGGTCATTCGCTTCGCTTTTTATAAGGATGCTAGAGCTATGAAAACATTCTTCGTATGACACACAGAGTAATTTTCTAGTGCCCTCTCTCACTATCGCCCTTTCCACCAACATACCAGAACAAGAACAGTAAATCTCCCATATAAATCTGTATGAAAAAATGTAACCCGAGATATTGAATTCAATGTGCACGGCGACAGATAAAAATGGGAAACAAAATTAAAAAGATTTCACCTCATCATTGTATGTATGCGCCACAGATTCTTTCTATAGGCATAGATTTATTTAACACCCCCGCTTGTTTCTTTCGTTCGTCGTATAGCGTTCGTTTGTTTGCTTGCTTGGTGTTTGCCTGAGTATGCAATGTTGGGAGCACTAAGGACAATTGCAAGGATATGCGAACAATGTGAGGATAATATTTTATGCGTAACGACGTATACTCGTATGTGGTGGTGTGGTACTACGTGGTGTACATATGTATGTACGTATGACATGTGCGTGTATATGTATTTACTCAGTTGAGCCAGGAACTTATGTGTGCACTTACGAGTACAGAGTACATTTGTAAAGTGTTTTCTTTGCTGCAATTTTCCATTAAATGTATTAAGTTTTCGAAATACGTAAGCAAACAAATTTTAAAAAGATTTATTCAAATTGCGTGATGGCATTGCATATTTATGTGAGAACTCGTATGTGCACAATGACAAGCGCTGTAACGATGTGGAGATGCTATAGAAGATCAGAAGACATTTAATCTAAACAATGTTGAATTACTTAACTTGGTATAAAAATAGAAAATTTAATTAGTATTTCTTCTACTTCCTTCGCAACGATTTCAATTTAAACCATTTCTAATTAACAATAACAATAATAACAAAAAGTTGAAAAGAAAACGATGAGAAGAAAAATATACTCCTTTTTTGGGCTTTTAGAAGAGAGTGAAAGAAAAAGCGAAAAATTGGCAACACTGCATTTCATGGCAGCCATATTGTTTTTCTATGTCTTTTGTACGCTACAACAATACAAACGATGTTGGCGACGAAGATGATAAGAACAACTAAAACAACAACGGCGACAATGACGACGAGGACGATGCAATCATTATATTAGATTGTAACTAACATTCTCAGATTAGTATTTCAATCGAATGTCCAAAAAGAAAACGCTCAAAAAGAAAAGAAAACCAAAACAAAAAAATACGAGTGAGCAATGAGCACGAGTATAGTCCAAACAACGAACACCGAACGACAGCCGACAGATTCAATTCGATACGACTCGACGATGACTGGTGGTCACTCACATTGAATGCATACATACATACAATCACACATACATACCTATGTACACACAATCATACAGATGTACACACAAACATACATACATACATATGTACACAAATATACATGGATGTGTAATAATCAAAAGATGAAAGTAACAAAAACAAAATATCAAATATGGCGGCGGCGGTTGTGGCAGTGACAGTGGTAATATTTCTGTTACTTCGTAGCATGAGCAGCAGCAGCGGCAGTAACAGTAACAGCAGCAACAGTGGCAACAGCAACCGGTATGCCCTCAACAGTAGTACTCAAGTATACCCAAAACATGGGAACAAAATCCCCAAGCACACAAGAGAGGAGCAGGAGTAACAACAGCAAAAACAAGAGCAATAATAGCAACAACAGCAACAGTACACACAGCAGCCGGGATACTTAAAAACACACACAGCCTCACGTGCATACTCACATACACACAGAAGCACAGGATGTAGTTGTAAATGTGTTAAAATCGAATGTTTGCCATACTCCAAAATAAATGTGTGCATACATAGTATATGATTCTCATGTACTCATTTCACACCACCCGCATTTACTTTCTCTCTCCTCTCATACATACATAATTCGTTCGCTGTTTTCTCATACCTGAAATACACACAGATGCAAAATGTTTGCACACATTTACAATAAATGTAAATGTGTTGAAAATCGCGTGCAAAGCTGTGAGCAGCATCCATAGTAAACTTATACATTGGCATATAGAAAAACCAAAAACAAAAGTAAATAAAAAAAGCAAAAAGGGTATTTGTAGTAGGAGTAAGCATTTACTTCTGTGTGTGTGTTGAATGAGTTTAAAAGTGAGCGAATTGAAACACGCACATAAGTAAAAGTTTCCCTAATGCTCTTTACTGAGAGCTTTTTCAATGTTTGGTATAGAGTGGAGCTGTTTTTGGGCTCGTTAGAGCTTTCTTGCACGTACCGTGGCACAAATTGCTTGGTTGCTAAAATTAGGAACAACATATATTTCCTAGCCATAAATACATAATTTGATATCATAGATTTCTTTTTTTGCTTTATTTGAATGAAAAAATTCGTAATATTTTTATTAGTTTTCGTTTTAATGACAGAAAAGCTTTTCTGTGTAATTAACCCTGCTGAGATAACTCCCTTATACCGAACAACATTTAATAGTTTTTTCTTTTTTGTGAAATTTGTTTTCAGAATAAATCCAATTAAGGGAAATTGTTTTATTTATAGTTTTAAGTGTTTTTACCTGTAACTAACCTTTCTATAATATTGTATATAAAGTAAGTGAAGTTAACTTATGTATTGAAAAGTGTTATGAGAACAATTTTAAAAATTTACTTATTTTCTCAAGGGAAACTGTCAAACGTTTTTTTTTGGGGGGTTTTTTGAAGGCAGAAATGAGTCAGAAATATTTGATTTATTTAATTTGCTATGTTAAGTCATTTTCTGCGACATTGCCTTAGATGTATGCCATAAATAGATAATGTTTCTTGCATTTCTAGGCAAAGAACAGCTAGAATGTTGATATTTATCGC